>JASTWL010000120.1:0-478524 GCA_035220575.1 Temnothorax rugatulus
TCCGACACACAGCGTGAATTTTCCGTGACTTCGGTAATCTTCGATTTTATCTCGATGTCAGTGACATGTATACATAAACTGTTGTATCGCAGCCTTGGGGGATCTGAAATCCATCATAATCAAAAAGAAAACATGTTGTGTTTTACACGTGTTTCAAACACGCGTCTTCCCTATACTAGAAACGAAGATTTTTATCGAAAAAAAATAATGATTAAATAACAGCAATTTAAAACACACACATAACGTAACCTTATATCAGAAAACCCGTTATCGGTTATCAGTCCTCAGTTATATCAGTTTCTAGCAAATACTTGCCCTCTCTTCATAATTAAATACAAATAGAACTAATAAAAGTATAAATAATAAACTTTACACAAGTTTATTAAAACGGCCTTAAAAAACCATTGCTTGAAATTGAACGAGAAACGGATGTCGATATCACAATTGTATTTCTCTCTCGAAGAGATAGACGAAAACATCTATCTTCGCGTCTTAATCGACTGCGAAGACGGTAACATTAACCAACTGTATCAATGTAAATATTAATTTATCGCGTTTCGTTTCGGCTCGTGGATAAGTCGTTGGATAAGAAAGCGGCACCACAACAAAATAAAACCCACTGATGTGAACTATAAAATGCTCCGGTAAGAATTTTAGGAAGGCTGCTCGGCTTCGTTCTGCCGAATTATTTTTAAATAAATGCAAATAAAGATATATAAATAAATTCTTAAATGAAATCTCATTTTAAACAGAAATGATAACCTTCTCGAAGAGATATCTACATTTCACACATCTCAAAATTATTCAATTCAATCTTTCTCCTTAATAATAATTATATCTCTGATGTCTTTAATTTCAATCATTGCAATAGTGTTATATTCCCAATTAGATTTCAACGATGACGGATCTCGCTCTGGTTTGTAAAACCCAGTAATTCGTTGAAAGAAGTTGCATGTTGACAATTAACAATGGTATCGTAAACACTCGGCTCAAAATAAGCACTCGAGAGTGTTGTTGTCAGTCGCGCGCTAACTATGCTCGTCTCGAAAAACCAGTTTTATGTGGTTCGACCTAGTCGAATTTATCAATCCGTCGCCAATTGAGTCAACTGTCGCAGTGTGCGTACATGTGCGTGCGTGCGTCGGCTTCGTTATATTCAACGAATTGTAGGCGTTATTCAGCTATGTATACAGCGCCGCCCGCGCTTGTTAACGAGCTCCCGTATTCATGTTTGTACGCGATTTTAGCGACCATTGAGTACGAGCCGAAGTTCTGCGTGTCAATTTGAGGTGACGATCGTATGTGGATCATCGGCGTATTTGGCAACGCGCGCACGATATTTACCGATGTTTAACGCAATTAAAGTTAACGAACTTTTCAGACTGAGCTAATATCCCTGAGTCACTTTCGGATATTTACATAATATCCCTCCAGCACACTCGAACCTTGGAATATCTTAAATTCTCGAAATTCGAATATCTCGGACTTCGCCCCTCTCTTGATAACTGCCGAAGTTACGAATTCAGACCCTATTTTCCTTTTGCTCTTATCTTTAATGGATTTCTGTTCCCCATTGGGAACGAGAAGAGAAAATATTATACGATGTTATTAATATGAAAATACTTGTATCTTTGAGTTTCGAATTCTCACAGATTGCGAACAGAAATTATTGATGAGCGTCCGATTTTTCGACAAACGAATCTAATTAACCCTCCGTCTGTATACGTTTTTTTCTTTTTGCACCCTCGGAGTGTATTCATGGGTCTGTCACATTTGACGCTATTTTTCTTACTTTGAAGTAATTGAAAAAAATCTGAAAAAATTCACAAAACGTCTGTTTACATTGTAGTTGACGATTTTATAGTCATTTAATAAACATCGTTTATTTAATATTTTCTGGCGGGCTTGCAAGTTTTACAATTACGAGCGGACATCATTTTGGCTCGGACGCCGCGGCCGTAGAAGAAATCAAGAAGTATGTATTACGTACTCAACGATTGCATAAATGTTTTTAATAAGATTTCTTCAGCTTACAAATCTCGGCTAATTGAGACTCACAGAGGCTAATAGAGTGCATAAATAATTTATCGGTTTTTTTTATTTGTCCTCTTATTTTCTCATTCAACGCTCCGCCGAGATTCGATTCCGGCCGAGTGCGATCGCTGAAATCAATGACGTCATTCACGAGCACATTCGTAAACAATGACAGGAATACGACCGCATTAATATTTGCCTTGCAACGACGTGTCCGGGGCTGTCTGGCAGTTGACTTTTCATTTTTCAATTCTCAACTCGTAAATCGTGATTTTTATCAGCCATTGATCCTCAATATTCAATTCTAATTCCTAATTTATAATGCATCTTCGAAGTTCAAAGCATTTTTAAAGAAATGCCATCAAGCTTGTCTAACTTTTTAATTTCAAAAGTTACCTTTTTTTTGAAATTTTAATAATTGACAAAAACGATGTAAGCAAATTGATTAATTTTCTGTATTTTCTACTTTTTTTTTTTATCAATCATTAATCCGACGCCAGTTTTATCCGGCATCGACCAATTAGTTTCTAATGTCCGCATTAATTGTATTTGCGCGGCAAATCAACTTCCTCCCGCGCTTATTCCTTGTACTTATCTCGCTCTCATATTTCATCGCGTCTCGACCCTTAGGCGCGTATCGAGAACCGCGAAGGTTATCTAGAACCGCACGCACACGGCCATTTTCCTCGCTGACTGGCCGCGATATTAGCGCGCCGAGTATTTTCAACAATAATAATGCCGGCGGGAGATAGTGCGGGAAAACATTCGTCATAAGTCCATTAACCTCGCAAAAGAGACAATGCGCGCGCGCGCGCGCAAGCTTTCTTTCATGCTTAAAGCTCACTTCGGACGGCCTACAATTTCCGTACAATTCGGACAGAACAGAATCCTATTTGCAATTTTTATATGCCGCGTATTTTATTTTAATATGTATATGTATACAGGGTGTCTGGTAATTACCGTGCCATCTCTCGTGAGCAGGTAGAGCAGACTGAATAGAAAAGTGCTTTACCGTTCTGCGAGTTTCTCAATAATTAATAAGATGTTAATAAAGATTTGCAAATAAGCGCGCATTTGCGCGATTCAGCGACAAGAGACAGCCAAGTGTCACGCATTATTTGTTGCTGCTAGAAAAGTATAAGAGCTACCGAGTATATCTCTTTTATGTTTGTGGCTTCAAGTCCATTTTAACCTGTAATTTAAGATGTTAAAATAATTAACTTCTACTTATAATTACACATGCCGTGAAATTGCACGCCTCTCAAAGCCTTGCCGCGCGTGTAGCAACCGCAAACCGTCGTATGACGCTGAGCTGTTTTTTTCGCCGAATCGAATCGACTGATTCAGAGATCTTTATCAATTAATTCTTCACTACTTATTAAGAAACTTGCAAAACAGTAAAAGACTCTTCTGTTCAGTTCAACTCGCTAGTACCTACGTACGAGAGATGGCACGGTAATTATCAGACACCCTGTATGCGTGATTCTGATTATTTATGATTATTTTATGATTTTTATGCCATTAATTTTACGGCACATATAAATTATAAACAGAATTTTATTTCGATTTCTTAAATTATAGATTAAAGTGGACTTGAAGCATAAAAGGGATATACTCGGCAGCTCTTATGCTCTTCTGTACATCTAAAAAGTTAAAAGCAGTGATATTAATCTGCTCCTTTTATGGTAAATAATTGCATATCCGACTCTATCGCAGGGTAAGGAGAGAAAATATCTATGCCTTTTTCTTCAAGTCAATGGCCGTCGTGTTAAATTACAAAGTCAGAAATCCATATACTTCGTTTTTACGCATGACGGCACACACATGACAGTGTGTAAACAGACATGAATAAAAGAAAGAAAAAGTAAAAAGGAGACATGAATAAAAAAGAAGACATGAATAAAAAAGGAAGAAAAGTAGACTAGTATGCCAAAATCTCAAGTAAGGAAAAAGTTTTTTTACAATTAGAATTACAACACAAAAATATAAGCGAAAAAATATAACAAATCGGCAACTACAAATTGATAAATTTGTTTCTGGCCCGCACCTAATAATCTGAAAATAAAATTAAAATTTGCAAGTCATGAAAAGCTTCTTGCGCCGAAATTATGAAGTTAAAATGATTATAAAATATATGTAAACCATTTTGTTAACATTTTAATATTTTCACGTTTTTGGGTTAAACGTGTAATAGTTGAGAATTGTCGGAAATATTAAAATACCATTTAGAAATTCTCAGCTGCGATTTTTTTCGCGTGTTTAGCCTTTATGGAGATTAGGTATGGTGAAAAGAAAATGGAGAAAGAACGTAACCTCTATAAGAGCTCGAGGTGAAAAAAAGAATATATTCGCACGTGAGTGACTTGCTGAAAGAGAAAAAAATATTTATCGCTGCCTAATCATCTTTAATGACGCGATGTGAACATCGGACAAATATTTTGTTTCGCAAATGTAAACATACGGATGCATACGTATAAAAGTAATATAATATAAAAGTAATATTGTTGCGATTGTTAATTCGTTTCTGGCCCGCAACTGATAATTTAAAAATAATTATTAATAATTCGAAATCGTTGAAATCGTAAGACTTTCTGTGAAAAATATGAAATTAGAACGATCATAAAATACAAATAAATTGTCAAATTTATTATATTTTAATCCTTTCACATTTAACAGAATATACAGGTCTGATAATTATTGTATCACGTGGGCGGATTAAACTGAATAGAAAAGTTCTTTATATTGCGAGTTTAATAATAATTAATTAGATCAATATAGGTCTTGTTATATTTTATCTTGCTTCATAAATTGGATTTGACCTTTGCGACGTTTGCGAGCTTGAATGCAACGCAATATAAACTTTCGTTACAATTTGCAGATACTATATTTTTTGCATTCGTCTTATATTGTATCCACTTTTGGATTTTTTAAAATACTTTTTAATAATATTTTAGCGACCATAAAAATCCTGTAACACATAACTTCATTCAAACAGTTTAAAAATATTTTATTCAATGCATTCACTATATTGGATTTTAATTTCATTTGCGTATCTGGTAAACTCAAAACCTTTAAAAATTATTAAATTAGGTGTTTCTCTTCTTAAAAAAGTCAGCTTCGAAAATCTTCATATTATTAGGTCAACGAATCTAAAATATCGTCGTTAAACAAATTAAATAATTCTATAAAAGCGGATTCTTCAGTTTTTGATAAATCAAGCCAACATCCAGACATCAGAAATCCTAAAACGCAGATATTAAAGGCGAAAGAAACACGAGGGAACCGAATGATTTTTCGTTAACAAAACCGGTTTGGTTCATTAAAAAACATACTTAAGAGATCTAGGCCTAGACTATGTTATAATCCTAACAGCAATCCTACGAGTTATATGAAGAGTAAACGTAGAGGGGGGAGGAAAGAAGATAGAAGAACATATCGATGAACGGAAAATCGACATCTCCATTGGGAATAGAGTAGATAATTGAATTCAGAGTTTCCGAACGAAAACTGGAAAAGTAAACGTCGTAAAACATGTGGACGCTCCCAAAAAAAAAAAAAAAAACATCACGGCCGTAGCACCTCTAATTACCATGTCGATAAAAGTCCGCCGCGCCGCTTGTGCACCTCAGCTGTAAGAGCATGCTCGGATAATCGTTGACATGGTCCAAGGTCCCGCTGCTGCCCCTCCTTAATTCCTGGCGCCTTTTCTCGAGGTCGGGTGCCATCAGGCTCCCAAGGATCTTTTCGGGTTGGTTATGACCTACCTAACCATCAGGTTTGTCCTTTTGCAGCAAAAGTAAATCGCTCACAAATCACCGAGTGACCTCAACGAACTTGAAACTCCTCCGCGTTCATTCGCATTCAAGATTATTAAGTCGAATCTTAAATATCGTCCTTGAACGAATTAAATAATTCTATGAAAAAAAAATGAAAAAAAAAAGATTCTTCAGTTCTTGATAAATCAAACCAATATCCACATCGCTGTATAGAACTCCGAGTCGCTTTAAGGCCACTTTTTGCAACAACAGGATGTATCGGATATATAAATCGTCCAATCTCCGTTCGCGCATCACTTGACTCTCATAAATTATATATCGCTCTTAAAATTGTCCTAAGGTCCACACGCCCGTCCCTTTTCATCCCTTTACTCCATACACAAATGGTCCATTGCAGTCACATGTCACTTAACGCTCCGAGGCGCAACTCTCAAGAAATATTTCGAAATGTTTATATTTCAATCGATCATCTTCTTTATGAATTATTTAGGCCTTAAGGCCCGCAGTCTGTGTTCTCTCCGATTCGAGATATCGACTCCATATCGATTAACGCGATCGTCATCTGAATTTTTATGAAAAAACACGTCGCGACGACATCGTCCGCTCGCTCGCTTGCGGACGCGAAAACGGCGACGCAGGTAGGTGGGTTAAGAGGGAACGCGGAAGAGCGAAGAGAATGACGAATCACGAAACGAAAAAGCGCACGACGCGCATCGTGCGCCGACTAACGCCACGCCGTTCGCTCGAGATCGGAGCGACCTGCGAAGCGCCGAGGGGGGGGGGGACGAGTAAATAACCCCCCCACCCCCGCATCGCGACGTACGTCGGCGGCGCGACGTCGTCGGCGGCGAGGCGCAGCGATGGCGCGCCGGCGAAGGTGACCAATCAACGGGCGCTAATTACCCCGAGCTACTGGGCGAAGCGAAGGCGCTCGCGTTCGATTGACTATCGATACCCCGTGGCCTACGACGTTTTCCTTTTGCGGGAAGGACGAACGATAAGGTTCCAATTTTAATAAGATATCAACGTCCACAAATGGACTCGGATACACGATAACGAATTGACTGCGGAACATTTTTCCGTAATTGTCAGTTTGTTGCGATGTTACTCGAAACGTAATAGAGAGCATTATCGCGGGTACGATCCCCGCGTAATTTTAGCGCTGTAAATAGTTACGTAAAAACACAAAAGGTTACGTAAAAAAAAGTAAGCGTAAACCAAATCGAAGCGACATGACTTCGCGCCCGAAACCGACGGAATTCGCGCCGAAATTTGATTGCGCAACTCGATCGGTGGTGTCTCTTTCGTAGATAAACGTCGCGCGCGCATCTTCAAAAGACGATTGGACACGAAACGCGACGCGGCTTTGTCCTTCGCGCGACTCGAGGACGGCTACATGTATGTATGTATGTAAATCGCCAATTTTCATCCGAATCTTCACGAGAGCCGTGAGAGAATTCCGTTCCGTCCGCGGCGCGCACGGCGATTAGATAATCGAGACCGCGGAGCCGTGATCGATTACACACGCGCGCGCTCGTTCCGAACCGCGTCACGATCGTGTGGCGTCGAGCGTGTGACGTCAAAGGTCGATTATAAGTTTACAATCCGCGGATCATTTATGACCCGCGTAGAGCGACTTAATGCGAGAGATGCATTCGCGATAGCGCGCGGTTATCAATCTGTTGGATAATCTATTGTAATTGTTATTTATACGTGAAACCATAATTCCGCAGTTTCAGCGATCCGTGGATCTCTCCCCTTCCTCTGCCCCCTCTTCCCCTCCCCCCCCCCGCTCCTCCATCTTTCCCTCGACGAGGCGCGGAAAGAAAAACCGCGCTTCGAGATAACATCGGAGAGACTCGACGAAGAGAAAGAATTATCCGTATGTATAAACGACCGGCTGGGAAAGTTCCCTTTTTTTCCCTCCCTTGAATAACGAGCGCTCGAAAGTGAACGTACAAGCTGAAAACTGTCGTTTCGACGCAAAAAGCAACGCAAAATAGCCGCTGTCGAAACGTAAAACGGACACTCTGTATGTATAATTCAGCCGAGATGGTTACACAATAAAATAATGATCCCGGTAAGTCGACGTCTCCGAGGTGTTGCATAACGATGGAAAAATTGTGTATGGTGTACAGCCGTTTTTGACCTCCCGCGAAATTGTCACGCGACACGTCATTAGATATTGGAAAATCCAAAGGTCAGGTGGGCAGGAGGGGAGAAGGAGGAGAGGGAAGTCCCCCATATAATCCGCGTTCACAATTTTATATATTTGTCGATCCGGCTTGGCTATCAATTCATAAAATCCGCGTTTTGCGGTCTATTTATACCGGTTTAACAACAACGCCATTCAAATGACGGTTTTTCTCTCCCACGTTTTTTTTTATATTCAATAATGATCGGTTCGCCGACTCATGATCGGAATTCACTCGTCACGAAACACCGCGAATATCCGCGATCTGCGCAGCGCGACGGCTCGCACGGAAACTGACGCTCTGCGCCAAGCGTGTGTGGGTATGTTTATTATTATTTATATTCGTTATATTGTTATCTCGGTCGTCACGGAAACCCGAGACATACTGATCTGGAAAGCGCGGGAATGCGACGACTAAGAATTATTTATCGCGATCGTCATTAATATCCACCTGCTTAGCGTGTCTATAGAGTGTTTGAAAAATCGCGTCCTATCTCCCTTCGAGGACTGAATTTTGCACTGTATGTCTGGATTCTATCATTATCTTTAATTCTAGTTTCGTCAATTATTTGTCTCTTTCCGAACAAGGATGGAAATATAATAATATGAAGTAAGCGACAGTTGTAGAAAGCAATAGAAAGAGAAGAGAAAGAAGAGGCCAATATTTGCATCGAAGAAAAAGAAATACTATAATGACTGATTAAAAATTTTCTTCTACGTATTTATGTCGGATATTACATAAATATTTATACGCGGTGATTCAAAAGAAACGCGCGTCCTTGAAATGTCGTATTCCTGACTCAATTGGGTTAAAAACGATTTAAAAAATATATAATTTGATTATTGAATTTGAGTTTATATGTAAATTTTATTGTAATTTATTTTTTTCACTGAAAAAAAAAACTTTTCTCAGTGAATGAATTTATTATTAATTAAAGCGTTTTAAAACTAAATATTCAAACTATTCGATGATGTCCCGGAAACGCCCGAAGTTATAAACGAAGATGTCGTGACGTCACCACACAAAGTTGTAGCCGATTTTTTACAGTGAACTAAACAGTTTATATTTTTAATTGAGTTTTGAGAAATAATCTGAACGCAATACTGACTTAAAGACATGCAGCTAAGAGCATGTTCCGTTATGCAAAATAAATTTAAAAAATGCATCTGATAAAATTTTCGTGTATGTCCCTTAAGACGGAAAAAATGGTTTATGTAATAAGCTATATTTTTACAAACATAACCTATCGCGGAATCTCCATGGTTTTGTCGAGAAAAATTAAAATAACAAAAGAATGTGTAATAAAGCTTAACAGTATGTAAGTAAATGTAACCAAATTCCAATAGATTTTTTATGTTAAAAACGTTTTCGTTCAAATATAACGCTTTTTGAAACATTATGTTTATAAAAATTTGAACAAACAAAAATGTATTTATAGCCGTTTTACATCATTTACATTACTAAATAACACAGACGCGCGCAATTCCAAGATGACTTTTCCTTTTCCAAAAATTTCTCCGAAGCTCAGTTTTTGAATTATAAAAAGAAATAGTTTACTTATCACATGGTACAAGAGACAGCGGGGCGGCGAATACGATAGGACCACATTTTCCAACATCTGTTAATCTGTACCTGACCGTTGAGCTTTCCGAATAATCAATAGAAGTTGGCTAGAGTATGATGGAAAAGGTGGCCCTTAATATAATACGAATTAATATGACTTAGTATGGAAGTTTTTAATCGATCCCCGTAGGGTTACAATTCTCATTCATCACTACCCTTCTCCTCTCACTTAATCCTTTGGACCAACGGTTTAACGTCTCTTTCCGAAAGACGGAGCCCAGTTTTCTCCGCACGAGAGTCCTTTTCTCGCACGGAGGGCGCAGCTTTCGGAAATAAATTCCATGTTTACGTGCTCAATCAAGTGGACTCGAATCTGGTTTCTTAGATTACGAGTCTGGCTCTCTATACCACTAGGCCACACTGCCGCCTTAATACGACTTAAGGTAAAGGTACCAATACCCGGACACTTAAGCATAGGAAATGTACCAATACCTGGACACGTATCTGTGTCTGGACACCTTTAAAAAAATATAAATTTATGAAAATTAACGTTTGAATATTATAACTGAAGTTTCAAACTACAAGAAAAAATACTTTTATCTTTGATTTTAATTCGCGTTATACTTATAAATAATAAAGGTGTCCGGATATAGGTACATGTCCGGGTATTGGTACCTTTACCTTAGTATAACTTAATTAATGTAGATTGGGTTAAATTAAAATGCAATTTAACGTAATTGTAGATTATGTCAATCTCCACCAAAAATCTAAATTATACGTACATGTATAAAATTATATATACTTAATATATGTGATTGTATATATGTGATATATATCTAGATTTATATTACACACATGTGCATGTGTGTGTAGGCACACGTCAAACTACTAAATTTATACCCGGGTGTCATGTAACTTTATACCTAGGACGGAAATGTGAAAAGTGAAAAATTTCAATTTTTGCGTAGCGATCATGTAACTTGATCTCTCAAGCGGAAATGTGAAAATTTTCACATAGTAAAATGTGAAAAGTGAAAATTTTCACTTTATACGTTTCCACCTTAGGGATAAAGTTACATGATCGCTCCGCAAAATTGAAAATTTTAATTTTTGACATTTCCGCCCTAGGGATAAAGTTACATTATCGCTACTCGGAACCTTGATGAGTGCCAAATCATATTTGAGTGCACTACGTGTACAAATATACACCTGCTGTTCCGATTTACCAAGATGGAACCTTACAGATATATAAACGTTTCATTCAACCGCCTTATAATCTCTCCTAAAGTATGAATAATTCGAGTTCATCCCTCTCCCGTCTGCCCCATGTCCCTCCGATTATTTCGTCGCTCTCGCACGGCAAGGCAGCGAGTGCAATAAAGTCCAATGTGCGCAAAACAATCGCGCTCAACGACATGTTTGTTGCTCGTTCTTCTCCTCTTCCTCCGCCGTCTCCTTCTCCCACCTCTCTCGCCTCTTTACACGCGCCTACCCGTTCAATTATATTCGTTACACATATACACCTACGCACGTGTACGCGCGCGCACTCACGAAGGAGGGACTCCTACATGCTCGCTGATAGCGCGGTAAACGTCTGTATCTGTATAAGCTCGCCAGTCCCATTAGTCACGCTAGACGATTACCGGTCGCTTCGACGACGTGATGGGTCACATGGAAAACCTGTGACGAAGTTTTTGCGAAAAATCGATCGCGAAACGAGCGTGTTTCCCCAGATGTTCATTACCGCATGTCACACATTGGACGACTTATGTAAAATTTATTCTCAATTGAGACGGAGAGATGCATTTTTACGATGCTACATTAAGAGTACCGAGTGACGACACTTTTGTATTCTCGATAATAACTATCTCGAACATACCTATCACAAAACAAACGAGAGATTAAACGAGTTATCGGACACCACCAGTTAGTAGCACCGTGACGAGGTCCGAAATAAATAAACACATTTTTCTTTTAAATCAGATTTAACGAATATCAAATATACTCTATGATATCGATACTTCGATGCTATCGGATGCTAACGTTGGCGTCACGGTGTCCGCGTGTGCACGAGCGATGGCGATTCTAGCACGGCTCGTTGAACGTGAATCTCGTCTACCACTGGACGATGACCCGTCTTGCTTATTTATCGTCGCGCTTTTACGGCTTAATTGTTATTCGGTGCTTGCACTACGAGACGTTCGTCATGCACACACACATATATATATATACACACACGCGCGAGCACGCGCCGCTGGCTCGTCGCATCGATCGATCGATACGATCTGGATGATAGACATTTATAACTATGCAAATTATTTTCATTATGACTTTATTTATTCACATACCTTACTTCTAGCTATATACATTTTGCTAGCTGCTTCACGTAAAGAAGAGATATCTGAACTCGATAAATCTGTTTTTCATTCAAACAAAATGTTATGTCTCGTGCAGACGATTGAGATTATCTATAGTCTGATGCTATCTATAGCGAAGTTATTTCAGCTGCAACTATGAATTTTCAAGTAGCAACAGACTCGAAAGGACAACTGTCTATATTATCGTGATTTGATTAATTACATTCAATTTATCAAATGCAATTCTAATTTATTAAATGTATTCTTCGCGAAGTGTTCAAAATCCTGTAGGTACTTTAAAATTTTTTCTATAATTTGACGCACTAAGATTTCAACGCAAAACGATATTACCTGCTTCATTATTGTTACAATTATCTTCACTATAACACTGCGTAAAACTGCGAAACTATATCGAAACTACGCATTTGCACTGCGTTTCGATTGAGCAAAGAGAACACGCCGTTCGAAAGAGGGTGAGAATAGCGAGAGAGTGGGGCTTTATTTTGCGGCGAGCATGCGAGCGAGATGAATACTAAATAGAAACGCATTTTTGTGGACTGGACTCGGGGCCTTATCTTTAGGTGGACGGCCTGCTATCATCGATGGTTCTCATAGAATGGATGATAATGCACGAGACATAAACGTGAACTGAGATTCAGGGTCTTTTCTCGATTTCTCGCATGTTTTTGGAATATTTGAAAATTATTGAAAAGTTCTAAGGATCCTTCCAGCACCACAGAGAATCTCCGGAAACAATGAAAAAAACTCTTGAAAATAATCGTCAAAAATAATAACACTGTTGAATCTTATAGAGATTATTAAAGATCTTAGAAATCTCTCAAAATATACATCTGACGAGATTCGAAAACGTTTGAGAAGTCTTGAGGATCTCTGAAAGTCTAAGGATTTCCGAGGAAAGAGTTGGAAAAATTGTTGAAACTTATTGAGTTCTGAAAAATTTTAAAAACGTCTGAAAATTGGAGACTATCTGAGGCATTTAAAGAATGCGTGAAGATTACTGGATAATTTGGAAGTCTGAGTGATCTAAGAATTTCTGAAGTTACTCAAGGATCTTTAAAGATCTTCGGGCGTCTCTAAAAATATTAATTTGAGCATCACTGCCACGCTCAAACGCTATCACGTTTCGCGAACACGTGCATCGTCGTGCATTCCTCAAATCATTAGCCCAGCTGCTCAGTCAGCTGAGCACCGCTGATATGCAAATCAAGTCTGTGTTCGCTGGCCTCAAAACTGTCTACTTCGAATTTCAAACCTCGATCAGCCTTGATCTCAGTCAATTAAGCAGCCGGCTTTTGAATAAAAAAATATCATTATGTAAATCGGTAAAGTTCGGCATGCGCATACATAAGACCGGACTGTAATGGCTGTTGGCGATTATTCTTTTCGGCAAATCTACTAACATGTCAGTAAAACTTACATGTTGAAGCAACTTTACTGACAAATTCAGCAAAATATAATTCTAAAGGCAAAATACTGAAATACTAATGCTTCTAAATGCATCCTGCATCTAAATATTCTTTTGAATATTCTCTCTTAAAGATAATATAAACAAGTGTAGTTCGCCAGACGTCTAATTTATTAATATAAAAACTATTTCAATGTCACCGGATACTTAGCTTTTGTTGCCTCATACTTCCAGCCATTGTATTTTTAAATGGAACATTGTATTTAAATTATTGTACCATCTCCGCGATATCGAATGCGATATATCGATACAGGAAACTCGCAGATACCGGCGTGACTTCTGATTGGCTATCTTATCCTGAAATGAGTCACGACGAGCGGACGCGACCAACCAGCGTTCGCGTTGAAGTAACACATGGCTAAGAATATCGATACTCGCACGTTCGTGCTCGACCGACGGCGATATCGAATATCGATACTTCTCGGTATCGCTCGCCACAGTCGCCACAATATTCATCCCACTTCTCAAGACTCGAGAGGAGAAAACAGAACGATAGGTTAAGCGTAACGTATCTCTAAAAGAATAGAAAAATCCTAAAAGAAAAAAAGAGGGAAAACAATATATATTTATCGCAACTTTTTAAGCCATTATTTCTAAAGTCTATTAACCTCTAACCTCTAACCTCTAACCTCTAACCTCTAACCTCTAACCTCTAACCTCTAACCATTAATTTTTCGTAATAGTCAACCTCTATTGGCCCTTTGTTATCACATCAACTGCCGTAAATATGCCGCGTGCGAGGAAGAACAGGATTTGGCGTCATTTCAAGAAAATAAATGAGAATATGGCGCAATGTAATTTGTGCACCAAATACATCCTGTTCTCTGACCTGCTACGTCACATGGACCTACACCAAAATAATGCTACGAACAGAAAGGACAACGAGCCCAAAGAATCGCAATCCATGAAGAGGAAGAGGTCTATTGAGCACACATATAAATAGTAATAATAATAATACATTTCCTCTTATGCTATACATATTTAACGAATTTTATAAAATCTCCTTTTTCTTGCAGTCACGGGCTGAAGACAAACAACGCTGACACTGAGACTTCAGCTGGAGCTGGAACAAGTTACGAAACTAAAGTTGAGATACATGTACTTTGCCATTAATCAATCAGTTTTATACTTTTGTGAATACATTTTTTGAATTCTATGCTATTATTCTTGTTTGTGTTGTAATAGGCAATACCACCTCCTATACAAGTCAGTGCATCACCTAAAGTCGCAACTTTTGAGAGAATATCTAATTATGGTAAGATCATGTTCTTACATTGACAATTGGATAATTATAAAAAGGAGGGACTAACACAGAATGAGATCAATACATAGATATACATCAATAATAAAAATAATTAAGTGTTTTATTTCTTGTAAATTTTATATAATCTTTCAGATATTATCTTTCAGATGATGGTGAGTGTCAAGCCCAGATAGTGGATGCCATTCTCTATTTTATCTGCGCTGACCACCGACCACTTAATATCGTTGAATGTAAGGGATTCAAGTATCTGATGAAGAAACTGGTGCCTCTTTACAAAATTCCTAATGAAACTGCGAT
Organism: Temnothorax rugatulus; assembly: GCA_035220575.1. Lineage (NCBI taxonomy): Eukaryota > Metazoa > Arthropoda > Insecta > Hymenoptera > Formicidae > Temnothorax > Temnothorax rugatulus. The sequence continues at coordinate 14,973 of JASTWL010000120.1, forward strand.
CAAGAGAAGACTCGATATAAAATATGATACAGTAGCCCAGATTTTCAAACAAAAGCTGAATGAAGCTTCACATGTGACTATTACTTTAGATACCTGGTTCGAAGTAGAATCATCCAAAAGTTTCTTGGGAGTCACAGTACATTTTATAGGAGCGAATGGAGTCAGGAAGATAGAATCAGGAAACATTGCGGTTTTCGAATTGCTTGAATGCTCTGTAGATTATACAACACATGCAATCCTGAGTATTCTGACAAAATGGGGCGTTGATATTGATAAAGTTGTAGCAGTTGTGACCAACAACGAATCAAATATAGTTGGTGCTGTTACACAAACATTTGGTCAGGACAAGCACATAATGTGTTTTGCTCATATTATCAATTTGGTGGCAGAGAACTCTATAAAGAACTGTGAAGGTCTTTATTACCTCGTTAATAAAGTTAGATCAGTCGTAAAATTTGTGAAAAGTAGCACCGAGCTAACTAACGAGCTGCATCAGTATCAAATCAACTTGGGTACATCTGAAGATGAAATAAAGAAGCTCATTCTGGATGCCAATATAAAGTGGAACAGCACAATCTACATGATAGAACGATTTCTCGAGTTATCGAAAGTGATCGAAAAAGTTCTATTTACAAACGATAAGGTGGTTTTTTCAAACCCTGAGATGCCGACCGCCGACGAGTTAAAAACGTTGAAGGAGATACTGGATCTGTTGAAACCATTGGAATTCGTGGCGCAGGAATGTTCGACCGAAAACTATATCAAGGTATCAAAGATAATACCGCTCATCAGGTGCACTATACTCGAGTATCAGAACACTCTGAACACTAAACTGACGATGGCGTTGTCGGCGAATCTGAAAGTAACTATCCTGGCGGAATTGGAGAAGTGGTTTGGACAAATAGAGTTTGACAATTTGATTTCTATCGCCACCATACTGGATCCCCGCTTCAAGACCGTACATTTTTGGAACGAGAAGGCTTTGGCCAACGCCACGTGCCTGTTGCGCGACATGATAAATAAATTGTCTAGTTCATCCAATGAGCTCGATGTTAAACAGGAAGAAACCAACTACAATCTTTGGATCCATCATAAATTTTTGACGTACAAGGAAGGAGATACACCTCCGAAAGATGAGTTGTCTTCGTACCTGGCTAGTCCGCTAGTGTCCTTGAAGGACGACCCTTTAGAGACGTGGGAGAACATGAAGATGCTGTATCCCACATTGTACACACTAGCGACAAAATATCTATCAATTGTGGCCACATCAATCCCAGCAGAGAGATTGTTCTCAAAAACGGGAATTGCAGCAGTCCAATCAACGAACCGACTGGCCGATAAACGTTTGAACAAATTATTGTTTTTGAATTCGGTAAATCAAGAATACTGGTTTCAAGAAATCACCGACACTTGATTTTGTTACTGATAATGGTGACGATTGCGTATATATTTTTTTGTATAACATGGCCGTACATAACATTGTTCAAGTTCCCCGATTAAGGAAAATGATTTATCATAATATAATATAGTCATATATGTATATATATTTTTTTTTATAATCTGGTCATATATTTTTCTATTAAACCATTACTTTGATTAGAAACATGGCTTTTCATTTTATTGTAGACTATTATTTCAATTCCTCTCAAGAAAGATTACTCATATAAATTCTGATATTGTCAAGCATCTGTACTTGCATATTTTCAAAGTTCCAAACAAGTAAAAAAAATTGTCCACACGAGTATCGACGTGACAAATTCAATAATAAATTCAAATATATTTATATGATGATATTTTTGGTAAAGATGTTCAACGTCATCGATACTTCAGTTTCCTTCAAGTATCAATGACGTAAGCGAAAGCGTTCTGAATCAGGCGTTCTTATTCAGCTTCTGCGATACTTTGCGACTCCCAGATGCCGCTTGAGATCGTTCGAGGAAGCGAATTGCTAAGACCCTGCAGATTGGCGGTGATTGAGTCTACATTGCAAAGGCCTTGGAGGCGTTTAACGCGCCGGCATCGCGTCGTTTGTATGATCTGCAAAAAGCTTCTCTCGCCATTCGATTAGCCTCCTTGCGGGCATCAAATCTAACGGCTCCATACGGATTTTGGAATTCTCATCTTTACATATTTAATTCTTATATATATATTTTTTTGTATATTTAAAAATATCTTTATATATTCTTTATCTATATTTTATATATCTTTATACAATCTCGAAGAAAAGTTGACTTAAAAAAAAAAACTTATTTTTCATTCTTAAATTATACTTTTACATCTAAATTATAAAAATATTCAGTATTTAAATAATTTGAATTTTCACTGATTAACTGACTTTGATTACAATTATTTAAACTTAAAATATGTAATAACTGCAGAATAAAAGGATGGAGTGTCGCAGATTTAAATGGACGATAATAAATAGCTAGATAGCTACGCTCTGCAAGCAGCAGTTCGTACATAAATTTTTCGCGAGAAAACGAGGTAAAGGCGCTCTTGAAATCGGTAACTTCGCTGGTATTAATTCCGAGTTTAAGCAGACAACTACGCGATGATTTACGATCGCTCGTTTAAGTGGTACTCATTCGCATTTACGGCGATACTAACGGCGGGTACATCACTTCGAGATAACGCGAGGTGGTTAATTCGGGCACTTAAAAATCATTGCCTGACGCCTGAGTATCCGTCACCATCCGTCACCGATAATAAACGTGCAAATTTATTTGATACATCACGCCGCGGCCCTCGAGTATTAGACTGCGTTCCGATATTCACTGTCAGTACTGAAAATCTATAGTGTACGTTACGTAAACTATAGATTTTCAGTACTTGCAGTGAATATCGGAACGCAGCCTTAGATATGTCGCAGTCACGTGGTAGCCGGCAGAGCCACGTGGTCACCATCGCTGGCGCCGGAAGTGGGTTAATTTCTCGCGTGTCGTAAAAGGTTGGCATAACGAGGTGTTTACGATGTAAGATTTTTAATATTACGCCCACTTCAGGGTGTATCTTTGCTTCAGTGATCTATAATTTGCAGAGTTCCATAATATATAATTTACGTGCTGTCTAATACGAAATACATTTGAAAAGTTAGAGAAAAAACATGTATATAAAAGGTTCGTTCTTTTTCGAAGAACTTCCTTAACTGGTGCACACTAGTTAAAGATAAGCAATAAGCTAGAGTGAGACAATATTTTATTTTACTCTAACTTATTGGCTCTAATCTGCATCAGTTCAGGAAGTTCTTTGAAAAAGAACAGATAGAAAATATACATTGAAATATACATGTTGTAAATTTGTTATTTTTCTGTATTCTTCTTTTCAACATTTTTTTCTGTGTCTTTTGCTGATGTTATAATTATTGTAATTATAATTATTATATGCGTACTAAAGGGACCTCTCTAAATCCTATTTATACACAGTAAATAAACAAATTTACATATGTATATATTATATGTATATTTACGCTATAAAAAAATGGCATAATAAATAAAATAGAATAGAATTTTAAAAAATCAAAATTATAAATCGCCTGAAACAGGCGTCGCCGTCCGTCTCGGACTTGCAAAACCATAACGATTGAATTTAATCGGGCAAATCTATTGCACGTAAAAATTTTTTATTTTTAAATCCTATTAAATATCTAAATAGTTTCTTAGAGCATCTACATCGTTGGATCATCGGAACCGTAAATCCTTCGGTTCACGGATCTCTATATCTCCCTTTAAGCGCAGAAAGTGTAATATAATGCAAACAACAGACCTAACGTGTTAGCGCATACATCTGTTTCCGATAATGACGCTAGTTCGTGAATTATATGTACCAAAGGCACATTGACGCTCCTATTTTAAAATATTCATTTCACAAGTAGTTCAAAAATACCTCTATTCTCTCTCTCAATATTTCATTCACCATTTTTATGAACATTCTTCTTATGGAAATCAATATGATTTATGTTGCAATTTACAATTATTTTATATTTTTGATTGGATATATCAAAATAATTTTATACAACAGTTTTCCAATATAATAACAGTTTTTCATACTAACGCGTGCACTTGACATTTTTTACATTAAAAAAAAAAAAGATTTTTATATACCTCGTGCGACGCACATAAAAGAAAAGTATGGAACAGTCGAGAATATCGAATAAGTGTTTCTACTCCGAAATTCCAATTCTTTTCGAATCGTCAAGAACCATCGAACGTTCAGGACTATCTTGACGAATAACCGACTAACAAAATGTACAGGAAAAGTGCGAGATGATGTAAGTGAACGATCCGTCATGACGATCCGCAACGCGCGATACAATTACACGCGCATGATTCTCTGTGCATTCTCCCCTGTTCGTTATCACATTACGAGAATCGTCCTTACCTCCTCCTCCCCCTCCTCGCCGCCCGTCGCTCTATTCTTATCGCGGCGCGCCAGGAATGCATTTCCATCGCGACGCATCTTCGGATGACGCTCGCAGGCGGCGAGCTCCGCCGAAATGTCTCCGGGGGATATTTTTAACGGACTCTTATTAACGAATTGCACACCGTCGCGTCGCGGTCGCCGCGAGCGGTTAGCGCACCGGTTCGCCACCGGAAGAAAAATCCGCGCGATACATCGCGGCTCCTTGCATCCTCCCCTTCGTTATTTCTTTTCTTTGATGTGATATTTTTCGCAATGGCTCTAAAGAGGCTTATTAGCGTCGGTATTATCAAATTAATTATCAATTTAATTGCGATTGTACGGTTATACTATTTTAACTTCAGTTTGGAACTGCGTTTTAAAACCGACGATAATCGACGCGCACACAGAAAGCGCGCATGTCAAAAAATCGGGACGTAAGACGTCTCAAAGACGCCTTAAAGATGTCTTAAAGACGTCTTATATCCCGATTTTAAACACGGTGCTGTCTGGGTAGTTCGCTGGGCCGAGAAATGTATAAATAATTCATCACGCAATAATATTAGACACAAAGATCAAGCCCGACCGCGCAAAGCCCATCTCCATCTACTTGTACTGTCCATTCTGCATTTTCTTTCACTTTTCCGACCGAATTATCGAATCGACGCACAGTGGCAAAGGTTTCGCGAGATCGTTTCGCAGTAAGTAAAATCACGATCGTAAATCTTGTAAAATCTTTATCGGCTTCGAAAACGTACTTGGATCGCCGCGTTTTCCCTTAATCACGCTGCATAATAAACAAACGCGAGGCGATCCGACTCCGGCCGAAACGACGTCGCGTCCACGACGCTCGGCCGATCGGCGGCGCGGACGCATCCGGGAAAATCGGAATATCGGCCTCTCACCGCCATACTCCATGGATTACATACGCGCACGCGCACGTGCGTGTGTATGCGTGCGTAAGAATGGCGATCTGACGGAACTGCTGGATTCCGATTTCGATGCGATACCGAGATATAACGCGACGTCTCGTCGTCCGCGTCTTCCCTCTTTTTTAACAATATAAACGCGGAGCGCGATAAACTAAACGAATTTCGGAAAACGTCCGCGACACACGTGAGAGTCGTGGAACGCAACTGTGCTCCCCTCGCGAGTTTGAATCTTGCGCTTGCGTCCCGTCGGGACGCGGGATAGATCGCTGATTTATCGCGCGATTGTTGTTGTGCATCGCTCCAGCTGGTGTGTTTATATACGTGGTCGATATCGCGACGAGCACTAAGCAGCAGATCCGCAAGGGGAGAGGCGAGGCGAAGCGGGCTGGCGGGGGCCGAGGAGTATTCATCACGAGCGCGGAGGGGAGAGCGCGGAGGTCGTAGGAGAGCGAAAGAGAGAGAGAGAGAGAGAGAGAGACACGGAGAGAGACAGAGACAGAGACACGCACGGAGAGACTTGCTAAGAGCGACCGAGCATCTCGCGGGGTTTTTGCGCGTAAACGATCGCGAGATTGCACTTACCGGCCGCGGACTTGGCACCGCTTTTCCCATGATGCCTGCGGTACTTCTTCGCCGTCGCAGTCCGGCCTTTCAGCAACATCGTACACGCACTCGCATGCGATCGCTCCCGACGGCGGCGCGTCCGCTACGCATTATTATGTACCCGTGCGGCAGCCATGTTTGCTTACAATCGACTGTAGGGGAAGTGTGGAGTGTGGGGCACCGCGCCGCGATCACATCACACGCCGTACTCCGTAGCGATAGCTCGACTCGACTCACTGCCCTCACTGGCTGCTCCACTGCCGAGCGTACAGCGTACACGGGTACACGGTCACACGGACAGAGGAGGGGTTTGCGCGACCAGTATATCCCCTCCATCTGAGTAGTTCGGACACGAACCATAGCACGGATACGAATCCATGTATCGTTACCGAGCGTAACGACATGGTTGACGTCCCCTTTCTCAGAGGGCAGATTAGGACAGAATTACGCGACAGAAATCCATGAACGAATCCACACCGAATCTGTAACTTTGAAAAACCCGAGATATCGTTTAATTAAACGCGCACACCGTACATTGTTACTTGTCTTGTAACAATTTAAATATTTCGTTGCGTGACGCAGTAACAATTCGGCAGCTCGAGCGTTTAAGGAGGTTCGATCGTTACTCGTGAATCAAAAATGCGATTGAAATAAATGTCATTACAGCGATCCCGAATTATATGCAATATTAGTATAATGAATTGTGGATGCTACTTACGTGCTATATTCTTCGTCAATTATTAGTGTATAGAATATTAACAAACATATACTGGGGTATGAGAGCGTCAACGACTCGGGAATTACTTATTTGGCCAACATTATAGGTTAGAATCGGTCACTTTGTGACAATAAGCTTTCTATACTCGAAAGCCAACTTAGAGCCTTAATTTTTTTATATGATTTACATAAACACTTTACACAAATAATCGCAAAACTTGAGCGATATTGACCATATAGTTTCTTTGTAATATAATTCAGAAGTTGACCACTTTTAGCCTATACTCTTATGGAGAAAGTCGCTCCGAGGTAGATTATCACTGGTTTAGTACACACTTAGCCAACTTAGGACTTTGAAAACCTAGCATTTGATAGATGAAACATCAAGGATTGTGTAAAGACTTTGAAAATCGGACTTTACCATGTGGATTGAAGGCTTTATCGTCACAAAGTTCAGGTCCCAGCGTAGAATAAGCGATTCCCGAGTCGTTGACGCTCTCATACCCCGACATATATTTATTAATATTCTATACACTAATAATTGACGAAGAATATAGCACGTAAGTAGTTAATTGCTTTGTTTATCTCGCGGGCCGCGGCGCGCGGCGCGAAGACCGTCCCAGGTAACATTTAATGTCTAAAAGACATCATAAAGGCATCTTTAAGATTTCTGGCATCTTAAAGACATCTTTATGATGTCTTTTAGACATTAATGTTACCTGGGGTGTGACGTCGCGCGCCTTACTTCTACCTTGCGCGCCATTCTTAGGGCCTTGGCACATAGAAAAACTTAAGCAGTAAAACTTAAGCAGTAAGAAATCAACAGTATGGATTTGCTACCGCTTAGGACCGTGCCTTAAGTTCTTGACTGTGATTGGCTGATTTGCTTACTGCTTAAATTTTTCTATGTGCCAAGGCCTTTACGGCGACGCTCGAGCGAAGAGGTAGCGGCGCGAGCGACTCGGATTCAAATTGGAGTCTCGTGTGAGTGCTCGTTCCATTGATGCGGTGCAAGTAAAACGCTGAAAGAAGATGCACTCAGAGGCACAGAGATTGCCGAATCCGTTCGAAATCATAGTAGGGACTTACGAGCAATATTTACTTGGCTACAAAGTGCACAACATCGTAAATGTGAGTATATTTCGACACGTGCCTCGTGTACAGATTAGGTTTTTATATGGTACGGGTGAAGCGTGACACAAAAGTCGAGATACGTCAAAGAAAGACGCTTCTACTAGTCATATTTACGTTTTGTTCATTCGTATCATTTATATATTTGTTACTTTGAACGATTCAATGATTCAAGATAGAAGAAAAGGCGTGTATCTTCAAAGTTCAAACGAGAAACTTTTACATTAATTCTTTAAATATGAATATTTTAGATGGAGATTTCGTTTTTTTTTTCTTTCTGTCCATAGGAGTACAAAATAGAAAAAAGCTTTGCGACCCACAGCCATGTCGCAAGCATACGCACTGTCGCCAGTAGTAAATATCACCTAGCTTCAGCTGGCGCAGATGAAACGGAATGTCTGTACGACATGTGTTACAGACGGGAGTCCGGCAAATTGATGCATCTCATAAAGGTACACAGATAAACGCACTCTATTCGTATATATAATTCAATGTAATTATATAAATTTCTATTTAAAAAGTAACAATCTTTTTATTTCCTTTGCAGATACCGTCAATTGCCTTGCGTTTACTCCAGAAAGCTCCCATCTGTTCGCATGTAGTAACGACGGTAGTATAACCGCTGTACGTTGCGGCAATTGGCAGCTGGAGAAGGTCTGACCGATCGCGCACAAAGGCACCGCCGTCAACACTCTGGCCATTCATCCGACCGGGAAGCTAGCGCTGTCTTCTGGCGAAGACGGCGTGCTTAGGACGTGGAATCTGATCAAGGGCAGGCAGGCTTACGCCACTAACTTGGTACCGAGACTGAAGTCTAACGCTAAATGGATAACCGTCATCAAATGGAGTCCGAGCGGTGAAAAATATCTGTTGGCTGTCAACGGAAATATCTACATTTATTCTGTAGAATCGGCCGGAATAGATAGGGAGATTACGTTTGATTCGAAGGTTATTTGCGTCGAGTTCTTGAAGAATGATTTAATCGCGGTCGGTTTCGAGACATAAAATTTTGTGACTTTAAAACCTCCCTGCATACGATGAATACGAAGGCGCACAGCATGAGAGTGAAATGTATCGCGCATATGAACGATCTGTTGGTTAGCGCCTCTAGCTCCGGAGAGATCAAACTCTGGAGATATAATACCCAGGTAGCAAGCACTCGTCATTTTGACGTCAATTGACGTCAAAAATCCGTCATTTTGACGTCAATTGACGTCAAAATGACGAGTGCTTGCTACCTGGGTAAGCATAGTTTGGATATGTTGCAAACCGTTAATTGCGGTGCTAGAATTACTTGTCTCTCTTTGGCACACACTTACAAAGATTTAGTGCAGGAAGAAGTTGAATCGAAGGAAGAAGAGAAAACGAAAAAGAAGAACAGGCTCAGACTAACGCAGAAAGTTATTATTGAGAATGAAGAGGATTGTAAACTGTAAAGAGTCTCGCAATTGAATCCTAATTTATCCCATTATTTTCTTCTTTTTCTTATTTGGCACAACTCCTTTTTCTGCATTTACTTTCTTCTTTATCTTCTTAGGTGGAGCATCTTCGACATCCGTCGTTGATAATTTTACTTTGTTTCTTGCAAGGGAGAGGTGGTTCTTCAACTTCATTCGACTTTTTAATCTTCTTCGCTGGGAAAGTGACCTGTTATGTAGTACTATTTTCTCTCGAAAATGATTTGGCGCATGGACACCTTCTATCACTTTGGACTTCAACGCTCCGTTTGTATAATTGCCAGACCTTAAAAAAGATTAGCGTTTACGACTCAATCTTGTAAAAAAAGCTTTACACGCAGAAAAGAGCTACGAAGTTCTTATTTGCGAACTAAACCTCTTTGCGATTTTAATTTATACCTACGTAGATCTACATCACAACGTGGATGCCAAAGTGCCGACGAAGGTGAGATTCCAGGAGCCGGGTAATCAGAGTACAAACGTGACCGACGGTACGAAGCTGATGCAGGAAACCGATCAATCAAATAATAAAGAACCGGATGCTGCCGAGGAGGTAAATGAGAAGGACGAGGCTAAAGAGAACAATGCCGAAGAGACAAAGCTGATCGGTGGCACGCCTAAGGCGGAGAATAGAGAGAATACGGAGGAGGCGAATGAAGCGAAGGAGGCGAAGGAAGCAGAGGCAAAAGAAAACGACGCGGAGGAAAACAAAAGCCAAAGTCCGAAGAGACTCACGATTACACCGTAAGTACATTTTTGTATTTGGATTACACTAGTTACAGTTATCTTTCTTGATTTCGACATTGGTCGTTTATTTTTTAACAAACAATTCTATAACAGCGACGAGAGTGACGTGAGGCGTATGCATACTTCGTTGAAACTGAACGAGGTAATCCGTAAAATGAGCAGCGAGGCTCAGCTGGCTATTCTTAATCTTCCTGGACCACCACGGGACACGAAGATGGAGCGTGAATCTAACTGTATTCTTTCGATCACTGTAAATAATACTCTATTTAAAAAAAATGGTTCTTACAAAAATACGAATTGTTAGCTATAATCTGATAAGTAGATTTCAAAGTAATCAATGACAGATATGAGGAGAAATATAGTAGATATGAAAAAAATAAAAGAGACCGTTAAACTTCCTTCACCCTCGAAAACTAACGTTGGTACAACCTAAATTTGATTCCCCAAATTAGTGCAAAAGAGGATTGAAACGACGTAGCGAAAACGTTGGATACCAACGTTTGTGTTTATCTTAAGGTTCTTACATTTAAGTCAAATGTAGATAGCCCGGAAAATATGATATTAAATGAAAGGTTAACGTTCCTAGAGTGTGTCTGAAAATTTTCGAATTTTTTTACCGCTTGGTTCCGGAGATATATGTCCGTAAACTTTGCCAATTTTACATGGTGATAATAGGGAAAGGAGGGTCCGATCGCACATTCATGGAATATAGTCCTTAGTCGGAAAGTTAACCGAAAAATGCTGCTTGGGGAAATGTCATGAAGTCTTTAGATACATACATACGGACATTTTATAAAATTACGATTTTCCGACGTTTGAGAACATTCTGAACACATTGGCATCAAAAACTAGAAAAACAATTTTTTCTTCGGTTTTTTCATAAATAATTCTTTAAAATTTGGTTGATTAGACTTAGCTTTATATGCGATTAAAGGTCCATGTACGAAGTTTATGAAAATAAAGCTTCCTCTATGAGGAAGCAAAAAAGATAAAACTTATTAAACGTGCTAATTTAGCGAATTTTGTCTTTTATGTAAATTATCGTCTTTTGTCAATTTCGTATATCTGGCATATTAGTATTACATAATTTTAATTTTATTACACTGAGAAAGAAGATCTATATATATATATAGATTAACACATTATATTTTCAAATTATAATCCTTCCGTGATTCTAGTCTCTACCCACCCGAACTTCTCTGTCAATGTATTTGACCTACCTATTCATATTTCTACCTATCCATATCCTATTTACCTAACGCGTCATATATTTCTACCTACCCGTATTCATTAGTTTATTTAATTTATTGTTTAATTTATTAATATTAATTAGTAATTAATAGTCGCGATTGCGAGTACCCGAGATTAGCGAAGTATATATTAAAAATTTCAATAATTTAAAAGATTTTAAGTTCGCGGCTAAGATTAAACTGAAGACATCACTTTTCTGTCTCCGCGATTACATGCACATACATATATGTGCAAGAAATATTATCTTACCTGTATGTATGTATTACGTTACATTTTGGTGGTGTTGGACACCAACCTACCTTGTGTAGATCCTCTTTCTCTTATTTCTTCTGGCCAGTTTAACCTTACCCTTTTCTGGCCAAATCCATTCTGGCGGCAAAGCCAGAGATAGGAAGGAGAAATACTCCTTCTATTGCCGGCTGATTACAGTCGGCAGATGAATAATTTTACGCTCTTTCCCGAAACACGACCGCGTCGCAAAGGACTATTCATACATAGCAATTAAATTAATTAATTATTGAATTACTAACATCTAAAATCTACTTACTATCTTATATAATATATGGAGGGGTAAAAGTCATAGTGGTGTAAGTCAAATTATTTAAAATATTTTCTCACGTGTATAGATGCAATCTATACAATATATAAATTGCATCTATGCACACGAAAAAACATTTTTAAAAATTTGACTTACACCACTGTGGTTTTTACCCCTCCGTATATTCTAATTTACATACGTGATAATTTCTTCGATTATAAACAAAAAAGATATTAATTAGTCAGCTCTTAATTTAAAAAAAAACTTTTAATCAACCGCGTATAATTCAAACTGTACTCGCGAATAACAGGAATTTTACTTTAAATGTAGATAGTACAAGCATGCAGAACTTTAATAAAAGTGCGAAATAAATGAGTAACAATTGATAAACGATTGAGAAAATCTAAGGCCCATATTTTCGATTTATCGTTTCGAATATTGAGTCTCGCCTCAAGCAGGTGAGAAATAAAGAATAAATAACGTGAGATCCGAAAGGAATAATTTTCCCGCATAATATTGCTAATATTTCGTGCACTTGAACGAACATAATTTAAATTTCGATAGCTACATCTCGTACTATATATTACATATATTGTACGTAATTCTTCCAAACTTATCTTATGGTGTATTTTTAGATAAATATTATATTCCTCAAATACAAAGATTTAAAGTAATGCGAAAAATTGATCGAGTTTAAAAAGTAATCGCTACAAAAAGTTTTTCTGTTTCACGAGATGACATTTACCTATATTGAATCTAAATAGTTTTATATCTTTTCTGGACATCACGAACGTGGACACTTACTGGAAAATGTTAATAAGAATTGTCGATAATAAAATATTGAATTTTCTTTATTATTTTAGATCCCACAGAAAAGAAATTTTATTTTATTTAAAACTTGTTATTTCTTGGGTTAATTAAAAGAATTCTCACATGGATTGCTGTCGTTTTAAATATTTTTATATCCTTTTCGACATCACAAACGCGGAAACTTATTAGAAAATGTTAGAAAAAGTCATCGATAATAAAATATTAATTACTGAATATTATTGAATCGTAAATAATAGCAACGCATCCTACTACAGTTTGAAATTTATTACGTTTAGGGAAAACTGTTGTTAATTAGTAAATTTTTCTGAAATTTTACGGAGGAGAAGAGTGAGTTCAGAGACAAATGACGGAATAACAAAGACATTCCTGGTGCGAGTAGGTATGGCCTTTTACTTCACACACAATCAAGTTCTCGTTTGACACACACGCTACCTCGAACAAAAACCGAAAGGATTATATGTCGAAGGCAGCCAATGCAAAACGCGATTAATATATTGCGGCACGATAATCTTATCCCCGCGCGCGCTGCATTTATATATATAAATTATATGTAAATATATATATTTATATATATATAAATAAATATGTTCATTTATATATTTATACATATATATTATGTATATATTTTAATATACCTCGATTTTTTCCTCATCACGAGACGATATCAAAGCCCACAAAACACACGTGATATATCGAGTGGGTGGGCCAAAAGTCATTGAAAAAAAAGATCTGCAACGATACGATTCGCAATGATACTTTTATTACAATTTATATATTGAAAATAATCGTTGGTAAAATAAAGAAGTCATAACTAAAATAATTTGAATATGTAATAAAATTGCTTGCAATTATTTGGTATCAAGGAGTCACGACTCGAATGTTTTTTATAATTTATTTCAGTTTTCTATAACAAAAAAAGCTTGAAGCTTTAATCCATTTCCAGAACAACGACTGTTGGCCCACACCGTACGCGTCGTCAGTTAATACATATTTATACCGGATGTATCTAAGAAAAATACGAGGTTCTCCTAACACAGGAAATTCGATCGGAAATGAATTCCTGGTATTGTCACCCGCTTTTTTTTCCAGCTACATACTCGGTATATATTGTAACGTAAGTCAAGAGGGGGACATACGTCGCGCAGCATTTATAATCGTTACACGTGGATATACAATTTCCAAAAGATTACAAAAACGAGATGCAAAAATAGATGTTACCCACCACTCGTTGCGACACGACAAGACAAATTTCTCCTCGGACTCCTGAAAGTACGCCGGAAATTTCTCGTCGTGCACCCTTTCTCACCACATCTTTTCTCTCTCTCCTTTCCACTCGTCACTTCCACGCTTAATTAGTATTCGTGCAATTAGGCGTTCTGTGAAGCTTCCTTACGTCTTGGAAAAAAACGCATGTTTGGCTCACTTACGAGTCATTAACTAAATCAATTATTTTTAAGCGTAACTGTAATCGTGTAGCCGATAAATAGCGAATATCGGAGCTAATTAATTTCTATTTACGTCGAGTAAGGTGCGAAATTAACTGAAGACTATATATGTATATATTATGTAGAGTAAACAGCGCATATTACAATCAAATTTACTGAAAAGAGAAATTGAGCGAATTGATTCATCCAAATAGTAGGATTCTTATTGAAATTAAAAAAATTTATTTATACAGGTATTATTTCAAAGCTGTTCCCCAAGTTTCTGTATTCCAATTTTTGGACATCTAGAAACTCGTGAAAAAATTCAGGGCTAAATGCACGCCGATAACGACCAGACGTTCCCAAGAATATAATCGACTAACAAGCTCTGCTATTTATACGTGAATTATTATAAAGACTAATTAAAGTGCAAAATATACTAAATGTAATAAGTATATTTAAAAAATAAAAAATATATAGCAAGTCAATCTAATTATCTATTATGGAATGCGGCGATCGATTACTCCTCGCAGAATCCTGAACTTAAGAATCTTCGACTCCTAGATTCTGAAGATTGTAGTAACTTGAGTCTTTACAAGATCTTAGAAAGTAAATTGCTTAAACTTGGGAACTGCTGAGCCGGATTATGAAATGTAAGCTGATGAATATCATGATTATAGTCACGACTTGTCGTGTTCTAGACCTTGGAACTGCAGCGGCACTGTGACCAAGGCTTAAGTTCTCCAAGCTTCTCATTTTATTTTTCTTTTTCCTTTTTTTTTATATTTCCTTTTAAAGAGTATTTTAGATACTTCGGAAAGCCTCCATGTGGCTCATCGTATCGACTTTTAGAACTCCAAAAGCTTGCGTTTCTTTTGTTTATCCAAAGCTTCGGCTCTTATTAAACTCTAGTTTCTTGTACAAGCAGAATTGTCTATACGCCAAATTTAACTACACTTTTATTTCTCTATTAATCTTAAAACTTTCTGAAGAATCTGAAGATTACTTGGAAGTTGCAAGCTTCAAAGCTCGCTTCAGATACCACCAGAAAATCTTTTGTCATCGCATCTGAAAATACTGTAACGTCCCTATTTTTGCCTTTTTTTCATTTGTTTTATTATTTTTCTGCAAGCATATAAACCAGCGATTGTAGCAGACGTTACTTCGTGTGAGTCGGGATCGGGTCCCAACAAGATTATACTATATGCCATATGTGTTTCGAATCCTCGACGCAAACGAACTTTCCCTGGTCACGACAACCGTGCTAACTTGAAAAAAGTGTCTTCCATTCTTTTTTCTCCTATACTTTTCGCACATTCCCCCATTTATTCTTCCTCTCATTCTCTCTCTGTCGCTCTCTCTTTCTTTCTCTCGCCCACACTTAAACGTTACACATTTTGACAAATAATTAAAGTCATCACAGAAGCGTCACATTATCATATTTCGTTAGACTACATTTCTCGTGTGAGTGTTATCTCATTTTGGTTAGCGCAGTAATATTACAATGAGTACAAAATGTTTTCTCAAGTTTTTCAAGCCTAGTATAAAGCACTATTATCATTATTGTATTATTATTATCATTAATATATCATTATAATTGTATGTCTATTATATTTATATATATAATCATGAGTGTGCTTAACACATCGCGCGCACATATATCCTTTTGTGTGTGTACACGCACACACAAAGCTGCAGTCGCATCACTTAGTACCTAAGTCGTAGCGATAGTGATAGATTTATAATAATCCATTAATCTCTCTCAAACTGAATCTTCTCATTTCTTCTCCGGGAAACGATGCATTGTATTGCGAATTCTATTCAAAATGAACAGCCGGTAATCACGGTTAATCGATCGTTAGCCATCGTAGCGGTCTTTTCTCACACTTTACACTTTTTTCCCATTGAGAACAAGATTAAGACGACAATACATACGTAAACAAAAAAAGATATTAAAAAAGAAGACGACTCTAATTAGTCAATGCGCAAAAATTCATATAATCAAGGGATTAAAAAGATTATCTTTGTATTTTTTTTTGTTTTTCCTTGGATATATTTTTAGTCAATCGATCAAAATAAAAAAAAAGAAAGATTTCTATTATTATTAGCATATTATTGTATTTTGTAGTATTAATAAAGGCCAAGGTTGAATCCCTTAAATGCGTTTTAAAATCTGATTTTTAATTTCATCTTGAATTATATTTATGTAAAAAAATTGTATATTTCTCTGGAACATATTTTCTTCGGGTTGCTGCGAGAGTTCTTTGGCCTTTTCATAAGCTCTTATAATAATCTTGTAAAAAAATTTCTAGTTTCTACAAATTCTCGATATCTTGATCTTGGAATATATCGATATTACAGTATCGTAGACTCTTGTAATTTCTATATTTTTAATGAGTAAAAAAATAGAAAAAAGTTCTTGAATTTTGACAATCTTGAACTCTTCTAAATATTTGAATAGCTCAATCTTGTAATAATTCTTTTAATTCTTACGTTTTTTTTCCAGATTATAGAACTAGGTCCCATATCTTAACACTTATAACTCTCTCGTATATGTAAAGCCGAATCAAACTTTCGCAACAACCTCCTCGAAATAGTTGACTACCCTCGCTTTTTCCCTCCAAAATTTCAGGAAACCATACGTTCTTTCAATGCGGAACGTTGACGAAGTGGTAGCAACGTGATGAAGGCAGTATTGTCCATGCGACATTCAGGAACCGCAAGGAGATCCGGTTCCCCCTACCTCTTTTCCTCGAAATGCGAACGTCTGATGTGCGGCGATCGATCTCCGTTTTATTTCGAGTCAGAAAATAATGGCACAAAGCGAAACAGAGCTTTGCGGGGCGTTTGAGCGGCCTTGAAGAGAGCGCCGGACACTTAGCCGGAACTGGCGGTCTCGTTCTCCACCGGCATTGGATGCGATAACTCTGCCGGATTACCATCCTTATCCTTACGCTCCTTCTTATTTTGTCTTACGATTTCGGCGCGCCTCTCCTACGGTAACAGAAAAAAAGAAAATTTACAGAATTAGAATGTTGTTCTCTGGTGCGATTCTGTTAAAGACAAAGGTCGAAAAATACGTCATGCTCTCTAACAAGCTGACGAGTGGCTAAGGATGCGTCGAAGTTTTTGGATTTACTTGAATTTCCAGTCATATTACAGGATCCTTAAATCTAAAAACGATTTAAACTGATTGACGCCGACTTTATTGCAGGCAACAAAGTCTAACTGTTGCTGAGTTTCCACATAAATTACGTAACAGATAAAATTTAGTATCGGTATACAAGCCTTCTCCGGCACATCTCGTACATAAAACGATTACGTACGAGCTAAATGAGAAAGATAACTGATATGAAAGCTGCAACATAATCCAGCAAAAACGCAACAACAGCATTCCTTTTACGCAACCATCGACGTTTTCGTGATCCTATATAAAATATAACAAGCTATTTGTCGCGATGGTGGAAAGGGAGAAGGCATACGAGATGGGGAAAATAATTGATACCTAATTTATTAATATGACTCATGAGGATATATCGAAAGTATATCGAGGAAGTGGCAGGAAAATATTCGCTACATGACGAAACTAGCGAAAATGGAGCAAGACTCTGCCAACTTGCGGCTGGTTGCGGACTATGGATCAAAAGCGTAAGCTTCCAGCACAAGAAAATGCACAAAGGAACATAGAAAGTGCCGGGCAGAGAACAGGTTAACCAGATAGATACTAATTGATAAACGTTATGTCACATCAATAATAGATGTAAAGACATGTAGATGGGCTGACTGCGATTTAGATCATTTTATGGTGAGAACCATATTTAGATCCAAAATAATGAATATGCAGAGGGAGAAAGGGCAAAGAAAGACCAAATGGGACATACAAAAACTGGTACAAGACGCGAAGACAAAGGAACGATATCAGGAGGCAATGAGTAACAAGATAAGCGCACTAACACAGACCAAAATCACCAAGATGGAAACTGACTACACAAGAGGAAAAATAAAAGACTTTTACACAGAAGTAAAAAGGACTAAAGAAGGCCCAAACTATCCATATGCACAACCAAGGAAGGCAAAGTAGTAACAGACAAAAACCAAATTATTAAGAGATGGACGGAATACTTCCAAGAATTATTAAACCCCGAGGATGCAATAGTGGAAAGTAACGAAGACACACAAATGCACGAAAATAACGTAAACGACGAAGAGGTGAAAAAACCAACATACCAAGAAGTAGTTAACGCAATAAAAAAAAAAAAAAAGAACAGAAAGGCACCAGGAGAGGACAACATTACAGCGGAGCTAATAAAGTACGGAAGCACGGAAATGTGGATAAAAATACATAGTGTAATATGTAGAAGAAATATGGGAAGTAATATGGGAAGAGGAACGGATGTCAGAAGAACGGAACATCGGAATAATATGTCCAATACACAAAAAGGGGAACAAACACAATTGCAGTAACTACAGAGGGATAACCCTCCTGAACAGCATATATAAGATCCTCACAAAAATAATACATGCAAGAACGAAGAAATATGCAGAGGAGATATTAGGCGAATATCAAGGTGGATTCGCAGACAAAACCGCTCAACAATCGATCAATGTTTTGTACTGAGACAGATACTAGAGAAATGTCACGAAAAAAATATACACTGCCTATTCATCGATTTCAAACAAACCTTTGATAGCGTCAACAGGACCAAACTAGAAGCCATGACCAACAATGGGAATTTCCGCGAAACTAATCCAGACTAATTAAAATGACATACGGACTATACAGGAAGGGTCAACGTGCAGAACAAAAATGTCAGAACTTTTCAAAATAAACACAGGACTCAAACAGGGGGATGCGCTATCAACCTTGCTTTTTAACTTAGCACTTCAAAAAGGGAACTTAGATAGGGGGAACATCCTATATAAATCCACATAAATACTGGCATATGCGGACGACATAGTGATAATTGCAAAAAACATGAAAGAATTAAAAGAACTATTTCTGAAGATGGAAAGAAAAGCAGATAAGATGGGCCTAAAAATGAATGAAAGTAAGACAAAATATAGGAAAATTACAAGGAAGAAAGCGAACAACGCAGACAACATAAGAATAGAGAAATACCAATTTGCCAAAACCAGTACCTTCAAATATCTGGGAACGCTCATAAACAAAAACAACAATGTTAGCGAGGAGGTAAAAGAGAGGATACAGGCAGCAAACAGATGCTACTACGCACATAATAAACTTTTCAAGTCCAAACAACTAACAAGGAAAACAAAACTAACACTATATAAAACGCTAATACGGCCGGTGGCCACATATGGCGCAGAATGCTGGAGAGTGACCGCCTCAGACTAGAATGCATTACTAGTCTTCGAAAGAAAAGTATCAAGAAAAATACACGGGCCAGTGAGAGAACCGGATGGTACATACAGAATAAGGTACAACCACAAGATAGAGAAGATAATAGAAGGAGAAAATATAATAAGATTTATAAAAACCCGAAGACTTGAGTGGTTGGGTCACGTCCTCAGAATAGACGAACGAAGAGAGCCAAAAATAATAATGGAAGCAACGTTCCACGGAAGTATAGAAAGAGAGGCAGACCGAGAAAGGGATGGATGGATGACATGACGGAGGACTTGTGAGTGATGAAAGTCAGCAACTGGCGCCAAAAGACCCTTGACAGAGAGGAATAGAGGCAAATCACGGAGGAAGCTAAGGCCCACCCAGGGCTGTAATGCTGTGATGATGATGATGATGATTATTTATAATATCACTAAATAATTAGCGACTGCCTGCACGCGACGTTGGAACTCTTGCTGCCGATTATTCTCCGCGGTCCTCTTGTCGAACTCGCACTTTTCCATCGGGAGCTCACGCACCACCATCTGATGCACTTTCGTTATTTTCACCATGTTCCAAACCACCATCGCACAAACGCCTACGTTCGATCAGTGCTTTCTTACGCAGGAAAACCTCGGGGCAATTCGAGGTTACCCGGTTTGTTTTTCTTACTTTTCTCTCTTTCTTATAAAAGCACGCGAATACAATGCTTAAAGATTTCAGGTTGTTACGCAACTCTTTGTCACTTTTTGCAATCGTTCTACTGTTTGTTAGAAGACTTTCATTGGAGTTAAACATATTGATATTTAAAATTATTTTAATATTAAGATTATTTCGCGTTTAATTCTACTGATTTTATATTTCTTCAATTCCTCATTCTTTAAACAGATTTTTAAAACTTTCATGATTTAAAATTTAAACTTTACTTTTTATTTATCCAAAAACCGACGATGTTTCGTAACAACCTGATACAGACCGACGTACTAAAGCTACTACGAGCTAATAAATTAACTCCGAGAGTTACATTCGACCAAAAACTTACATGATTGCGTAGCTTCTCCTTCTGCTCGCGCTCGATGCTCTCACGACGTTCGCGTGCCTGCTCCAACTTGCCCTGGATTTGGGACTCCAACTGCTGCACGCGCTCCGACATACCTTGACGTACGCGAGCTACCTGCTCTTCCTGCAAACAGGCCGCGAATCAATAACTTATGTCTATTCTTGCCGGGTCTATTATCTACCTATATGGTTTGCCTGTTAAAATATGCAAAACGAAGTAGCAGCCTTGTAGAAAAGAAAAAAAGCGACGATATAGTTTCATTGTTGCTTCGCGTTTTCAAATCACTTCATATATAATGAATTTTAGGTAAATAAAAAGATATTGCGTATTATTATATAATTACAAATGAAAAAATTACATTAAATTTCTCATTTAACGAATCTTGATCTACATCTTACAATCAATTTATCTAATTCTCGTGATTATAACAATGTTTATTTCGATTTTATACTGTACTAACATGCTCCTTGAGACGATCCAGCATTCTCTTGATATTTTCGTCACGCTGAGCCGCGGCAGTCTTCAGTTTCTCCTCGACGGCGCATCGCACTTCCTCGGTTTGTTGCTCGAGGCTCAGGCGAGTCTTCTCAACACTCTCCAACTGCAACGAAAAGTGAAATTAAATATCACAACAGTCATGTAGACGAATGTTCGTTAAATAACCGCTTAATGCGCTTAACCATCTGCACAATCAAAACTAAGCAAAGTTTAATAAGCGGCAACTAATCGATTAAAAAAGTGAACATATCGGTCGAAACTAATTCCCGTCTCCGATCTCCACTCACATGCTCCTTCAGTTTGTTCTTCAGCTCGGCGATGTGGGCCTCTCGCTTCTCTTCCGTGTTGTTCATTTTTGCGTCCAAGGACTCGCGGGTGGCGGCGATAAAGGCCGCGCTGAGCTCGTCCTTCTTGCGGGACGCATCCTCGATCTTGCTGAGCTTAGCGGCGAGAGCAGCGAGCTTGTGCGCCTCGATAGACAGTCTTCGCTCCTCGGCGGCCTTCAACTTGTCCTCGATCGCGGTCTGCTGCGTCGGGCTCGGCTGCGGCGGCGAAGGAGCTCTCTTAGGCACCGTCGGCTCCGCCAGGATCACCTCGTAGCATAGTCCGCCCTTGGACTTCTCCTGGCATCGAATCTCGGTCGCTGTAAAGTTTCCATCGATGTAACGAATGTTCGGCACGACACAATAAACTTTGTGTATCGAAAAATAATAATGGTACATTTTCAATGCGGCATACACAACGATTAATAATTATATAATAGAGATATTACTATTAATAATAAATTACACAAGCACCATTAATAATTATATAACCATTATTGTTAGATGTATAATGAAAATGTACTGCCATTATTCCTACATCATATAATAAATGCTATTACATAATAACGTCCTTGTAGAATAATTAATAATAAAATAATTACGTATAATAATAATAATAATATAATACATCTATATATAATTACAGAATAATTATTAATATTACATATATAATTATAAACAATAAAAAGAATAATTTTTATTTTATTTCATAAAAAGAATGGAGCTTCTCTGCCATGTGGTATCTTCAAGTATCGATACCAATATTGAGAAACCGAAGCATCTGAAGACTCAGTTGGCCCAAAGATCAATATTTTCCAGTTTTAACCGTCAAGACTGTCCCGCACGGATATCGATGCGTACTCAATCTTCGAATGTTTGGTATCGACACCCCTAATCTACCGAGCATCGACGCGACGTCTCGGCGCAACAGCCCCGGGCGTGATTCACGATATTCCACGATTTCCGGCGCCGGCTGGTTGCGGAAGCATGACTCAGAGGCACGAGAGCGGCGCGGCGAGGAGGGATCGATCAGAGGGAACGATCGGCCGTAGGCGCCGCGACGTCTAGCGTCGTCGCACGCACCTCCACCTCCTCCACCTCCTCCACCGCCTCCACCACCTCCTCCTCTTTCCTCATCTCGCGCCGTGTACACCCCGCCGCTACCAGCCGTAATGACCGTACATTATACCGTGTCGTGTATAATTTCCCTACCATAGCGATCTTCGGGAATTCTAGCAATTATTTAATTGCAAAAGTGAATCGCGATCTTTCAAATTACATCCTTCGTCCCTATTCTTTCGCCATGTGTCTCGATGGATGAGTTACGTAAATTAATGGAGTTCAAACGAACGTTTAACCGAAAGATCATCTCATTATATTTTATATTATTTTATAACCAGATGAGGCTCTTCGACTTCGCGCTCCCAATATCTGTTTCTCTCCCACTTTTTCTCGGCGGAATGAGACGACGATAGCAGAACTGCTGTGTCATTGCTATGAAAAGTTGTCGATACCACCGTACATCTCCACGTAATACAAGGCACACAATACAAGTTTGCAAATGCTCCCCGCTTTCGATTTATAATTCAGCGGCGACACATTGGCGCGACCATTCTCATGCCGGGGGCATTGCACCGATCTTTAACGCGGCGAAGGTGCTCCCTTTTAACTCTCAGAGACGCTGGGAATTCTCATGTCGCGCGAATAAAAGTAAAGTGACGCAGGTGCACTATGTACGCGGCAATTACAGATAAAAATCGTTCGGTGCAAGAAACAGGACTCGGCTAAGAAAAGAAGATAAAACATCTCCTGACGCATCAATTATTAATAAAATAAAATCACAATCTAATGCAATTGCGTGATAAAAAACGGAAACATAACGAAATGCATTCTTTTGCAAAACATTCCAGAGAAACCTTCTTAAAAAAAAAAAAATCTTGAATTTGGAGGCCAATTTTTCGTAGAAATTTATCCAATAAAATTTCTTATTTTATATATCGTCGGTGATAAAAATCAAGACAACATTTTTATTGATATGATCTTGGAATTGTGATTCTCTGGAACGTTTCTTTAGCGAGAAAGCCCTAGGATTCTATAAGGCAATCGATATGATTCGATCGAATGAGTATAAGCGCGTCTCAAGTACGTTCTTCAACGTCGTCTAAAGCCCCCTTAATTATCCGGATACTCACTGATGAACTTCACCTTTTTCGGCTGCTTGGTCCGCGGCTTGCCCTTGCCGCTCGGCTTCTTAAACGGCGCATTATTCCGCCTCTGTCCCGCTTCGGAAATTCAGACACGGTCAAAGCACTCGAAGCGCTTTCGAGAGAGAGATTAACGAGGGAGAAGGGAGGAACAGCCGGAATTGCGCTCTGACCCACTGAGACACCACCGTCATTCGTTTAACGTAATTATCAAATTCGTAGTGACAAATTGCACTCAATTCGAGTAATTTTTAATTAATCCTGTAGGTCGCCACTGCTCCTACTCAATATGTCGTTAATTTAGCTAAATCAATGGGATAAAAATAATACTGCTTTGTGTTAAAATATTAAATTTCGATACACATAGTATCGAAGTTAAAAATAACAAAATGTTATTTAACTCGAGATATTGATTTAAACATCATCCTTTAACATTTAACAGTGTAAAAAGGCTTTTGAGTCATTGCGGTACTTCAAAAATATACCACAAACAAAGGTCGACTTTACTCCTTTATTTCGTTTTCTTTGTAAATATTGATCTCGTGAAATTTATGGAGATCTTGTTACGCGATAATCGTAAAGACAGGAAGAGAAACGATCATATTTCACGAGGCATAAAAAGCTTCGCTCGAGTTTAAATCAATGCGCAAGGTATTTCAGAAACAGCGAAGCTGCAGTAAAGGGAACAAAATTAGCATCGTGCGTGCCATCGTGCGGCTCGCACGAGGGATCGATTGGTGTCCCAATGGGTTAATTATCGAGAAATCGATGCGACCGTTTCGCCGTGGCCATGTTGGACCGCACCCCGATCATTTCAAGCCGAGCACGTGCGTATCGGCGTGACGAAATGGCAGATTTCAAATTTCTTTATTTTAAATTGCACAAATTATTAAGAATGCTTTTATTGGAATTTATGTTGATTTTTCTCAAGATAGAAAAATGATTATATATGCCAATTTACTTTCCATCAACCACTCTGATTTCGAAATTCTGTAATGATAGAATGTCTACATGTATCAAAATAACGCTGTTCTAACGTAAAACATCGTTAGTGCGGTTAACAAACAATTGCCGTATTGCATGCATCACTGAAAATAATTCAACTCATAATTATCCTTCAGAAATTAAAAAAAAAATTAAAAAGGATATGTATTGTAACCAAATAATTCTTAACATTAGTGATAAATATTATTAATAAAGTAAGTAATTCGAATTCAATTCAAAGTATTATAATACATTGATAAGTATTGCTTTAAATATATTTAATTTATGTATAAGATATAAACACTATAATTTTTTATATCTACAGGATAAAGAGTGGCTTATATTAATTTGTCGAATAAAGCGGAGTGTAATTAAGTTTGACAAAATTGCGAACCGGAAGATTCAATAACGAGTAATATTTTTTTTTATACAAAATACTTTGCGTACAAAATACTCACTGCAAATAATTTACTCGATAATTTATTTCAAGTATATATATATTTATGTCTCTCAAATTTTTTTCACGATTGTGGGTCATTAATTGGATTTTTTGGAGAGAACTTTATTCGCAGATACTCAGAACGATTTTTACGAATCGGCGAAGTTTCGCGACACCCCGTAGAGAGAAAAATGGTGGACCGTGAGTATCGATTCGCGGACGGTCTGAGAAATTGATCGAACTGCAGGTGGCCCAGGATAATGTCACGATACCACCGTGATGTCGACCGTCGTGCACTGCGGTAAGGACAGTGCTCTGACCTGCGGAGGTCACGAAAAACGTAATTTCTTCGCCGAAAGCATTACAAAATTCTTCAATTTCTCTATGCGATATTAAGTATCGATCGAGAATATTAACACACGCAACTGAGTGATAAAATAAACTACGCGGAATAATTATTTCAGAATGATTAGCAAGAATGTTGAATAGTCGAGGAAATCTCGAGTGAATAAAGTAATTAGAAATTAATAATACATTGAATTAATAATACACATTGAATATAAAACATTGAAGAGAAAGCTGACATAAAAAAATAAGAAAAATAAACGGACATAGCATACAATTAAATTACGTTATTTAAACAAAGTATTTGTAAAATATATAATCAAAATTGTATCCATTTCGCAATTTAATAAATCTGAAATCAGGGTACGTTTTTTGGATATTCCTTGTCAGGAGACGGTCGCATTTATTTCCAAGCACCCCCTTCTGGTGAGTTTCTTCCTCAAAGGACAAGGTAAGATAAAATAGGACGATTTGTTAGGAGATTTTCCCGAGAATATGTCCAGTCATTGCCGCTTGCAGACCACGTTTTACTTCCTTCCGGTTTCAGGCCCTCGAATTTTACTTCATAATCATAAAATTTCAAGACAGTCGTGAAAAAAAGATACTCGGTATCTCAGAGTTTCTCACTAAAGAATGTAAAGAGACAATCCGTAAAAAGAACTACAAAAATCCGAGAAAGCAACGTCATTTACCTCTATAAAAAAATGCGCTCTAAAAATATAAATAATTTATAATAATCTCTAGCTTCGAGATTTATTTATAAAAAACTTTAATAAAGGCGCTGTCTATAAAAAGAAACGAATTGTAATTTAGCACCTTATTCTATAAATAACATAAAAGGTACTTGAGCAAGAATCGATTAATATTAAATTGCTTTACGATTGCTGTAAAAGCTGTTACTGAATAATTCCGTTCAAAAATCGACGAATTATTTAGCAAGAACTGAAATAGATTACCCGATAATTGCTGCATAAAGATTGATTCCGTCGAGAATACTGTCACGAAATCGCTTCTCGGAGAATTATACAGAAATAAGAAATTATATATATTCAAAATTTTAAAGCAATTTAAAAATCTTTTGCAAGGATTTCTCGTAAGAGACTGCCTCTGTAGAACTCCACCCTGATAAAGCACTGTGCCATAAGTGCCGAAATCTCTACCGCAAGTTCTAATATTTCGCTCCTTAAAATTCCTAAAAACTTTGTAATTTAAAAATATAAAATCTACACTTCTTCCATTCTTCCAAGACCGACTATTAAAGTCATTGAGAAATGATTATTTGAGATCATGAAAAATTGAACAGGAAAATGATCTTCAAATACGGTTCTAGATCGAGTATCAAGAGCGCTTTGGCAGCCAATCTTTACGGATTTTCGAATTTACGGAGAAACCGGAAGGAAGGCCTCAGCGAGGGGACGGACAGGGGGTAGTGGTCCTCACGCGACAGGGACTCACTCACCTACGACGTTCAACGGGGCCTTGCAGCTGTGACAGAAGCACTGGAGCACCGAGTCGCGCACGAGACCGATCAGCATATTGTCGTTTCGTTTCGTACGAGGGAGACGTTGTTACGCGGAAGGTCTCGCGGATCTCGGCGACGGGATCGGGCGCGCGAGACGCGGACTTGGAAGGACGAGAAGAAGGGAACCGGACCAGAAAAGAGTTAGGCACGCCGGAAATGTCGCTCAGGTCGTAACTGGGGCGGTGGCTGGAGGGCGACTGGCCCGCACGCTGCGCCGCGACGCCCGGCGTCGCTCAATATTCGACCACCCTCTCCTCCACCTCTTCCTCTTCTTTCTCCTCCTCCTCCTCCTCCTCCTGTTCCTCGCTCTCCCCCGCGCCCTGCAACCAACAGCCTACCCGACGACAAGCCACCCTTCCAGCTAGCAAACTCCAACTTGCGATCGCCACTACTAGAGTAGCCGTCGGAGGGGTGTTATTGGCTATACGGGGTGTCCCGCGAGTAGGCCGCGTTAGGCATGGAAGAGAGGGCTTAATGGATGCGGAAGAGGAAGGTAAGAACGTCAGACAGAGGGATGGTCAAAGTCGTGACATTAAAAAGGAGAACTTTAATTGGGGGTGGTTTGGGGTTAGATATTTTGCGAGTCTTGGACGTTAAAAGGCTGCTTCGTCATGCGGATATTTTATATGCAATATTTAAGAGGATTGCATTTTTCTCAAGAACTTTATTCTGAAATACTTCTGAGAGCTGAGATCTTTCCAAGTTCCGTGATTCATATTTCCCAGAAACCCGACGTGCTTATGTGTATGAAATTTCAGGTCTTCAAGATCCCAGAACCCATTAAGATTTCTTTGTTCTCCAGAAATTCTACGTTCTTGAAAGATTTAATTGCTTAAAGATTTTTCCGGTTTTTTTTTTCGGACACTCGGTACAGCTCGAAGCCGACTGTTAAGGCCTGTGTCCACGATGCTAGAACTTGGTTCAAGTTCTCGGACCGAGGAAACGTTACTGAAACTTGGATCGTGGACACATCAGTTTTGCATCCAAGTTCAGTGTCCACGATCCAAGTTTTAGTAACTTTTCCTCGGTCCGAGAACTTGGAGTTCTAGCATCGTGGACACAGGCCTTTAGACACGTGTGCGGAAACCTATATGCAGGCGTAAAATACCATCTGTCTATCTCCCGTTCTCCTCTCCTCTTCCCGTCCCATCGGAGATGGACCGCTCTCCAGGATTCTCCGAACTGCCGTCAGCATCCTAACGAAGGACCGGCTTCAATTTCCGAAACGATTGACGAAAAAATCCGCCTGGGGAAAGTCTGCACGATTGGCACGGAATTTCGCAAAGTACTGCGACAGATTCGAATTGATTTTGCGCTCTCAGGATTTCCTCCCGTATGTTTCAAATAACGTGAGATCATGTTAAATCACTAAAATTTAGTGATTTAACACAATCTCTATTTAGTGACTAAATATTTCGCTAAATATTACTTTGAGTTCTCGAATCTTTGGATCTCTTAGACCGGTATTTATAGTCGATTCTTATTTCAACAATGTCTTAAGTAATATCTTAAGATGCTAATACGGCTCTGTGATTATCAGTTCATAACATCTTAAGATCGTACTTAAGACTTAAATATAAGATCTTAATATAAGGTCTTAAATATAAGATCCAACTATAAATACCAGGCATAGATCTGTAAATTCTAAGGCTTTGGAACTCTGAAGTCCTTAAGTCAATTTTAAAGATCCCAGATCCCTGATATATTCTTCTCTTTAATTCTCTTTAATTTTCTGTCTAAATTCGACATTTCAACACTTTGAGATTCTCGAGTCTTTGAATCTATTAAATCTGTAAATTCTAAGGCTTTAGAACTCTGAAGTCGTTAATTCAATTCCAAAAGTCCCAGATCCCAAGAGATATATTCTTCTCTCTAAATTCCTCTTTAATTCTCTCTCTAAATTCGATATTTCGGCACTTTGAGATTCTCGAGTCTTTGAATCTATTAGATCTGTAAATTCTAAGGTTTTAGAACTTCATCTAAAGTCCTTAATTCAATTTCAAAGCTCCCAGATCCCTAAGATATATTCTTCTCCCTAAATTCCTCTCTTTAATTTTCTTTAATATCTCTCTAAATTCGAGTCGTTATTCCTATAGGATTCGACAAAGGCGTCGCGACAGGGGACTGGGAAATATGGGGCACATATTAATTGTGCTTTGTGTAAAGTTTTCCACTGAACACGAACGATCGAAGAAGCTGTTTTGTTGGAACTCGCGTTGTGACGCAGAGATACTGCATGGCGAATCGATTACCCGTGGAAATCAATGAGAAATAAAATTTTCATGATGCATGACAACCGTAGCCACGGTCAGATTTATTAGAGGGACAAACGAAGGAGAAAGTTTTTTTTTTTTTTAAATCGGTTCTTATCTTATTAATTGTCTCGCGCAAGAAGTGACGGTTTAATCCAAGCGATTTGAAGCATCCTTTATCATCAAACGGCTCGAGTTAGTTTAAATCGAGACAGGTAAAGACAAGCTAACGATTATCAATTTCGTAATAATCTCACATTGAAAACTTATCTCTCGAGATAATTCACCCATAACTAGGGATACATCGTTTAAACTCCAAATTGTAATAGAATTATGATTCAAGTTTTATCTTCGATAAGATTAATTATAGAAAAAATTTAACTAACTTTAAAAAACCCGATAAAAAATAATTGAAATACCCGCCCAAACATAATGTGCTTATTTACCAACGAATTCGTACCTATTTATATAACAGGTAATTAATTTTTTAATGAAACAAGAATTTGAAAAATATATTCTAATATTTAAATTTTTATACGTGTCATTAATTACTTTATATTAGTTTAACATGATTGTTAACATAATAATTATTATATTAATCATGTAATAATAATTATATTAACATATACAATTGTTATTACAATTATTGGTTTATATTAAGTTAATAAATAATTTAGTTTGGTCCTGATATTATACATATAGTTTACATCTGAACGTTCAAAAGAGAGAGAGAGAGTGTAAGAGTCAAAGTTTCGAGAAGATTCTCCCTTCCTCAAAACTTCGCCCTATTTCTTTTTTAGAATTCTTCCAACGTCTCATCTTCTTTTATCTTCGCAGTTTCATAATCTAAAACGAAAAAAAATAGACTCGTATCGCGGTTAAGATAGCTTTCATGATTTATTGGCAAAAAAATCAGCGCTGAAGTTTTAAGTGCGATCACAAAAAAAAAGAAGATGTATTTACTCTGAACGCCCGAGAAATCTCAATCTAATAAGCTCCGTGTAATGAGCCGCATTCGATCGTTACGGTTTAATTGGATCTAAACGACAGCGATAACGAGAAAAAGCGAGCGGAAAGATCGGAGAAAAAAATCGAGTTTATCGTCATGTTATCCCTCTATTGGCTTCTTCCCAATAAAAGTTTGCCCCAAGGACAAAATTCTCATCACACGGGTCTCATTCAACAATCCCTTCCCTCCATGACATCCTCCACGACTTTCCTTGTTGGATTGACCATAAAAAATGCTCAATTTAATAGCATATATTGCAATAAAAATTTTTACAAATTTGAAATGTTTTCCTTTACTTTTCTTTTCGTCTCTTGTAACTATGAAACTCATTAATTTTCTACATTAGCAATAAAAATCATTATTATTATTATTCCAAAATCAAAACATTTTCAGAAATAATCACTTTTATATTAATTTTATGTTGCTCGACTCATGTTCAACTTTAAACTCATTTTAGCTCGCTCTTTCGCACGAAGGGAACAGACGCGAGGATCGAAGGATCGAGTTCCCTCAAGTCCCTCTTCAGGTCACGCTATTGCTCGCAGTCGCGCGATTCGCGACTGGCGATTCCAAGTTGAGAGCCACGGAGGCGACGGGTCGCCGGCGTGCACCACTGCAGCAGTTGTCAGCCGTTGAGGCACAGCCATCCGATGCAGGCTCGCAAGCAACTTCTTCCTCCGCAGCGCTCATTCTTGCTCGCCAGCCACGAAGACGCGGCCACCGGGGTCCGGGGGCTCTGACCTCTTGTCCTCTTGCCGCCTACCGGTCTCGCCGGTCTCGGCGGTGCTTGGAGTGTATATTCTCCGTCGCGGCGCCGAACCGTCCGGTCGCCTCGGTCCTACTCCCTAATTGCCGAACGATTGTCTCAATATCGTCCAAAGGACACGCAAGACCTGCACCCCCGTATCAAACGTGACCCATTCCACAAAAAACATGGGACGCATCGAAAGATTAGGAGCCGATAATGTTCCATGTACGAATACTAACAAATACTAAAAAATACATATATATATATATATATATATATATATATATATATATATATATAAAGGGCATTCCGTGCTTTTAGTGCTTGGATATATATATAATATTGATTTAATTAGAATAAATTGTAAATCGATTCAAGCAAATAATCCAAGTTTGAGTATCGCTTGTGATCATTTGCTGATAATTGTGTTCGTCGAACATGTAGGACGAATATGCACATCTATCGATCGCTCAACATTGTTTTACGTATCTTTAAGACGGTTACTCACATTCGTTGGGAACCGGCGACTCCGCTGCGGTGGCCATAGCGTTATCTCTGCAATAAAAACGTTTCGTAAATATATGTTTAAATAAACACTGGATATATCGGACGTTCGAGGAAAAGTACAAATATAGGACTCCTATATAATATCATCGTAACACCGATCTTTTTCAATTTTATTACATTCTCAGATCGAAATGTAGCGTTCACTGCAGATTTGGCAGAGATATAAGAAAAGAGAAGAATTATAAATAGAACTGCAGAAAGCGCAGCTAAAAAGAGTGATCTATTATTACCGATGTTTTTAGGAGTTCTTGAATTCGAAGGAAGACTCACAGCGACGATAAGTATAATCGATTTGCTTTATGCTAGACCTGTTTGTATTAATTAAAAGAATTTTTTTAATAATGCAAGATATAGTTTCTCTTTCATTCTAGATATGTAATATGTGTATAATATGTTTTTTTTTACCTTTCCTTTATTTAGTAACACATAAAGCTCTAATGTGATATTATATAAATATTATATATAAAGATCTTTATTATTCGTACTCATTATTTAAAATTGTAATTATACGTGTGGAGTACCTAGTGAAAAAGAAGTTCAATCCCGTTTTCTTCTTTATCCCGCTCAAATATATCTTAACGTTGACTATATCTAGACTGGAGCATTGATTTTCGAAATGTATTTCATGAAATAATTAATTATTTCATAATTAACAAGAATTTATTATTTACTATTATTATGTAGCAAACAACGACGATAAAAACACTTACGAATTCTTGAAACTATATATTACATAAAAATGTGCGAAAAATTTTTATCGTTGAACAAAAATTCTCTGGTATTATTTTAAAGTTTTAAAGTCATTAAAAGTCGAAGCTCTAAATTCTAAACGATTTTATGGAACAATGGAGAGCTCGAATTTAATAGACAATAAAATAAAATAAATAAATAAGGAGTAAAATGATAATTAAACAAGTATATCGTCTTATGCCATTTAATCTTTTGACTATAGTAAAAGTATGTTTTATAAATTTTATTTGATTGAAGATGATTCTTTCTTTTCCTATTCTTCTTTTATGAAACATGGTAACACAGAATAGCTGCTTTGGTGTATAAGGTCGGTCCAGATGAGTTATATAGCGACATCTAGTGACTAACATTATTTACTTGAATTTGCTCTTTCGTCAAAGAATATCTCTTTAAAATCAAATGAGACATTAGTAAATCTTATCCTTAACCCTTCGTAGTCACACTTCTCTAGAATCCCGCGGTAGTCACACTGGGTCGTATTGACCCAGTCGACTTTTAATGGTTGCCATTTTAATGGTATCGGTCCGATCGAGTTCAAATAATTCTGGAACATACCTTGAACATTCTAGGATATAAAACAACTGCGGTTTTGTGAGAAATCAAATGGCAACATGTTGAAAAAAAATCGTGAACGAGTACATGATTAACGGTCTCTACCTATAGAGGATACTTCAAACTCTTGTAGATGGCGGACCAAGCCCCATTTTAAGCTAGGCATTTAGCTGATATTTAGATCCAAATGAAGGTGGGTCAAATTGACCCATGTGTGACTACGAAGGGTTAAAAAGAGAAAATTAATTTTTCAAATATGAATTAAACAATTAGTCATAATTAATCATAATAGTTAATGCGTGAATATTAAACATTTTAATTAAATTAATAGCGTCGATTATCACTAAGAAATAAACTAATAAACATCCTAAACGAGAATATGCAAACGGGATACTTGAAACACCCTATATACGCCTTTTTCCATTCCGAATTTAGCAGCGAATAAATAACCACAACTTGTAAAATATATAATTTAAATTGATATTACATTTTTACAGATCAAAGGTACAATTATAAAGCAAATTAACAAATTTTACATTAGACGGCTAGATATAAATCAGATAAATACCTTAATAAAATTAAACCAAGGCCAAACACTTTATTTACCAACCAATCCAACCATTCCGCCATGATTTCCTGTCATCATCGCTCAAAAGCCAGTGATAATAACCGCCGCTTCGCGTTATTCGCGTAACTTGCAAAACAATAACAACGCACCTTGCTGTCTCAATAAGTAATTCAGCACGAGAAAACGCAGCGCGAGATCGACGAACGACGATAAAATCCTGCTCCTCGATCAAACCTCCGAAAAGACGAGCCCACGCCACGCGTCGCGTCGTTCTGATAAATCGTAGCGCGAAGGTCGGCGGCGTCCCTTTGTTCGCGACGTTCGCGTCGGCAAAGAGCCGAGGGAAGAGAAAACATTTACCTGTGCTTCTCTCTCGCTCTCCTAATCCCTCTCTCTCTCTCTCTCTCTCTCTCTCGCGGAGGAAGAAACTACTGCTCTCGACGATCGTTCGACGACGGGGCTTGTCCACTCACGAATTTCGGACGTAAACTCGTTCGCACGCACGCAGATGCAACGCCGGGACGCGACGAGGCAGGACGAAGCGAGTCGCCGTGTGTGTATACCAAACCGGTCGCTTCGTACGGCGCTTTTATCGCGCGACGTCTTTGTGCGGCATTCGAGTCGCCGAAGGCGGCCGAGCGCTGGCGAGGCTGGACGAGCCGTCGCCGGCGAGACCGCCCGATTGGCTCGCCGGCGGCGCCGCGTCGCGCCCATTGGTCCGTTTGAATCGCTGTACGTTGTCGTCGCTGTGCCGCCGTGTGCACTTCGCGAGATCGTTCTCGATTAACTTGGCGGCTGCTCCCGCGTCACACACGTCGCTTGGTCTATTTATGTGTTTTTTGTTTTTTATTTTTTTTTTATTGTCTATACTTTGCTTCCATTCTTCAGAACGTCTCTTTGCTTACTTTTTATTATGAAAAGCGCTGCTTGAATAATGGATATATTATTGTTAATTTTTTAAACGCCGCATTTATTAGCGGAAATTAAATATCGATTAACATTTGTTGTTATGACGGGTGCCAATCTAAGTAATAATTCCAATGTTTTACACTACTTTTTTTTATTAATAATCTTTTTTGTAATATTTTAGTACTAAAAGCTTGCTTTTATTTATAGCCTACAGTTTTATAAATTCATGCATGTGTTTTACAAACACATTCATCTATTAATTCTTTTAATGTCTTCCGAAATATTTGAATAAAAATGAATTGCCTTGCGTACGATAAATAATTTCTTGGGACAATCTCTGTTACCAATTTAATATATATATATATTCAAATTAAATTGGTAATTAAGTTTAAAATTAAATAATATTCAAATATTATACTGACAAAATTAAAGAAAATATTTCTGAAAAATATCATCTTGATCGTCGTTTATGTATAATTATCATTCTTTATATGATTTCTAATTTTTTTATATTTTCTTTTTAATCTGCCTTTTTTTAAATCTTTTTCATGATTTTTTCCGGGAAGAATTGTCTTTCTTTTGGTACGTATCGATGGGTCGCGAACGACGCATT
This sequence comes from Temnothorax rugatulus, assembly GCA_035220575.1. NCBI lineage: Eukaryota > Metazoa > Arthropoda > Insecta > Hymenoptera > Formicidae > Temnothorax > Temnothorax rugatulus. The sequence continues at coordinate 49,686 of JASTWL010000120.1, forward strand.
GTCTTCGAACGCGAAACCGTTAGAACCGTCTTAAAAAAAAAAACAGTCATTCCGGATGAATCATATGGCTGCATCCTTCAGGCAGGATCGAGTGTGTGGGACGTCGCGACCGTTGCCTTACCGCGTAAAAAAATGTGTCCCAAATATGGGCGGAACGTTCGCGACTGGTTCCGTCAGGAACTCGAGACACCGTCGTCTTTTCTCTCCGAGCGGCCTGACGTGCGCCCACGAAGTAACTCGATTTACTCCTTCCGCGGTCTTCGATCGACTTTTCGACGCCTCGTGCATACAACGGCATTACGCGATTCCCATTCGCACGTGGCGCTCGTTTTATTGCGTATTTAGATTGTTATCCAGATCTCCGCACGTATGAGATATAAGAGATTAAGTGCATGCCACCGCATGTCTTTTATGCGCCAAGGGAGGCTCGGGTTCGAACAATCGTCATTTAATGTTGGATCGCGGATTTTAAATATGGATTAATTGAGATGATAAAAAAAATCTATCGAAAAGATTTTGAAAATAATATTATCTGTTACAAATATTGTCGATAGAATATTAGCAGAATATGATGGCAAATTGATTGCAGAAATCGAGCAGAGTTTATCAATCTATTGGCGATACGATCAGAGCAAGCTATTAAAATTTCTTGATAGCTATAACACTGCATGAAATAGTTATCATAAAACTATAATCACACGCAACTACATATCCACTTATACCATAAATTCACCACTTCAATCATAAAGTTGCGAAACAAACATTTGTAGTTAATTTTGTGCTTTTTATTTTATTATTACTTTATTATACAATGTTAAGAAGTTAAAAATAGTTATGTTACAAAAAGACCTTATTTGGACGACTTTAAGACGTCTTTAACCCTATTTTATCCAACCAGCCCTTTCGTGTCCCACAAATTTCAAACAGTCGTTTGTTCTGCAAAACAAACGAGCGTGGGATTATCCGCTCCACGCCGGAAAAAAGTTGTTGTGGTAGGGAACCTCAGGTATAAATTTCAGAGCTCATTTGTTCTCGAAACGGCAAACAATCAAAATTTCGGTAGGACACGAAAGTGCATGGTTGGAGGATTACGTCAGTGTTGTGTGAAAGGTAAATGAGCATTTTTTTCGATAAAAATGTATTTTTGTGTAAAATTTAAGCGTATTTGAAATATTTTTGTTGTTAAAAAAAAATTTGACATTCCACAGAGGACTATTATGGCTCAGAGGCAGACGGAAGAGGTGGGGAGGAGCTACGATTATATAAAAAATTTTAATTTTTTTACATAAAAAATATCTGTCACACTTCAAATTCGTCTTTTCTTATTCGGAAATTCTTTTTCTAGCATTCTTAAAGTCCTTAAAGCCCTTCTGTACCATTTAAAAATTACCAAATTTGCGGCGACGAAATTAAGTATTCCTATTTAATTAATAATTATCTCATTTTTTTTTCTTATTCGCACTACTTTTAGCTTTAATTTGCGCTTTGAACCATTAAATTTCGTCAATTTGTTCGTGAGTTATGATTTTTTAAGTAAAACGAGTCGTAACGTGTGTTTGTCAACATATAATTGTTGTAAAAAAATATTTAAATAAATGATTTCCAAATGTTCTTTACATTGATTTTTAGTCGAAGGTACAAAGATATTATAATAATTTTTGGGGAATTTTTCAAAGCTATTAACATTATAAAAAACACGTGCGACTCGAAAGTGCATGGTTGGAGTATTATTGGGGCGAAAAAAACGTTGGATAAAATAGGGTTAAAATAACGTTTTTAGATGGTCTAAGAAATGACGTCTTATAAACGTTCATTATTAGTCGCCGACGTCATAGGCCAAAAATGACTAAAAATAGACGTCATTATGTCGTCTTCTGACGTCCCTTTGCTACTTGAGTTGTACATATATAATATATCTGCGCGAATATGTCTGCGGTTGCATATAAATTTACATAAGTGGCAAGTTGAGGATACAAACGTCTCGACCAATAAAATGCTTAGTTTGATCTTTGCGAGAAATAACGGCGTGTTTTAGTCTGATTCATTGATCAAGACGGTTACACGTCGTGCTTATTTATCTACGTAAATTTTATATACAAAAATCTTTAAGCTTCTAATATAGTAGATAATATAGTAGAATGTATAATTAATCGCAATTTTTTATTTATTGCAAAAAAATGCAAAAGTTTTTATTTTTCTAATTATTTTCCAATTATTCTTATTATTTTTCTTATGCATTTACACATATATAAACAGAGATTATACAAAAGAAAGAAAAAATATATATTATCCCTATTTCCTCCAACGTTTTTTCCGCCCCTTTAATCCTCGCATCATAACTCACGAACGAATTGACGAAATTTAATGTTTCAAAGCGCAAATTAAAGCTACTACTTTTAGCTTTAATTTGGGCTTTGGAACATTAAATTTCGTCAATTCGTTCGTGAGTTATGATGCGAGAATTAGAAACTCGTAGAACACGAAAGGGCATGGTTGGAGGAAATAGGGTTAAATATAGAAAATTTTTTTGTCCTGGATATTAACTATACATAATGTATATATTATATAATATATAATAATAATGCATTAACTTAAATTTAGATGCTTATATCGATGCATGTGGAAAATGGGCACAATTCTGATATATTTAATCACGTGATAAGGCATGATGACCTCGTGTGTGTGTGTGTGTGTGTGTTGTGTATATACTTTTAATTATAACACAGTACAGTGCCGCTGCTGTTCATTTCGATACACATGGTCAATTGGTAATTGTTCCCTAATTGACGCATCTAATATGACGTTGAATAACGATCGGGAGATATAAAAGTGTTCGCAAGAAACGATCTATCCTAATCGTCCTATCAAGCGAGCCTTCTTCCCGCCTGTTTCCCACCCCCTCCAAGAAAACGCGCTCGCTTCCGTCTACGTATATCGCCTCGTTCACGGCCGATCGCGCGCGCCCAGCGGTGTGAAGTTGCGCGCGCTCGCCGCTGAGCGGAGTTCTGGAGTTCAAGCGAGTTGTTGACGCGCCGCGCGAACGCACGCAAGTTCACGCGAATCTACCGCCAGGCGTGGATCACGCGCGGGCGGGGGTAGGCAGTAGGCACGTTTTTCGGTTTTCGGCGCCGAGTACCACGCGTGTCTGCTCGCCGATGTTGATCGAAGGCTGAGGCAGATTCACCGCGGAAGGATGTCAACAGCGTTGCAGGAGGGGGACTCCAAGGCGGCCACCGCCGCCGTCGCCGACAACACCGTCGTCGATCATGCCGAGGAACACAGGCTCCGCGCCGGGACCGACAGCTTCCCGAGCATCAACGAGAGGCCGGTCGACGACATCTCCCTCGAGTTCTTTATCAGCCGCATACGATCACCCTGCTGCTCATCTCCATCGGCGCCGTAATATACTCGGCGTTTGCCAGGTTAGCTGGAGGCTCTCACGTTGACCCTTTAGCCCTTTCGAATTCATGCGGATTACGTCTCGCATAAATCTCTTCTCTTTTTGACTCTTCCCTCTTGTCTTTCTTCGCACGATGTGAAATATACACCTGTCTCAGTTAGAAGACCACGTAAGAGACCGAAGGAATTTCGTGTTCTGAGTGTAATTAGGTTTATATCTGCTACGTGATCAGTATTCAATTTCGATAAGATAATCCTCTGAGAATACAATGCGAAATTCCTTGGCGATGATCTAATATTGTGCTTTAAATGATGCAACCTTTGCTATGTTATTGCATATAAAGGAAACCTTAATTTTTTACACACAAGAAAATGTTGGTAAAAAGGAAAAAATGTTGTTGCAATTTTCTCTGAGATAAGTAAATATGCAGCTAATTCTATCTATGAAAATATTATAGAGGGATTTCTGTCCTTGGCTCATCTATTATAAGCCATTCATGCTTTTGTTCGGCTTATTCTACATTATATAACTTATATAACTTGCGCCATCAATTCTGCTTGATATTTTATGTCCTTGTTTAGACAGCAGTCCTATTTGTCAGAGAATTAAATTGAATTTGATCTAGCTTGTATTATTAAGTTTAATTTTTTACACAATAGATATACATAGAAAAACATACATCAATACATCATTGTTACATATTTATTACGGCTTGAAACGTAGGTGAACTTTGGAAGTTGGGTTATTCTTTCAGTCATCGCTTACAATGCAGTCAATGAGAAAATTTATGTAGATGCGCACACAGTAGATATACAGAAAAATAGGTCAATTGTTATATATTTATTATGGCTTGAAACGCAGGTGAACTTTGGAACTTGAATTATTCTTTCAGTCATTGCTTACAATGCAGTCAGTGAGAAAATTTATGTAGATGTAATTCACAAGTCACAGGGGCTAGTGTGTTATATTGTCAGGATACACAATTATGTTATATATTTTGTCACATCTAAAAACATTTCTTTCAGAAATACCACCAATGTGGAGGACAACATGTGGGCGGGCATGTTGTGCGTCATTTTCTTCTTCCTCATCATATCTGTCCTAACATTCCCCAACGGCCCATTCACTAGACCTCATCCTGTAGTATGGCGGATAGTATTCGGCTGCAGCGTACTCTATCTGATGTTCCTGCTCTTCCTATTGTTCCAAAACTATGAGACGGTCAGGAGGATCCTGGTATGGGTGGATCCAGGTTTAGCTTCCTTCCACATTGATATGGACAAGGAGTATGGCGTCAACTGCTCGGACGTCACGGTGGAAAAGATCTGGAGCCACCTGGACGTGTTTGCGCTGGCCCACTTCCTCGGCTGGGCCTTCAAGGCTATTCTGATTCGACATCTCGGTATCCTTTGGGCTATCAGCGTCATGTGGGAGGTGACGGAGATCGCCTTTGCTCACTTATTGCCAAACTTTGTCGAGTGCTGGTGGGACGCGTTAATTCTGGACGTTCTAGTGTGTAATGGATTGGGTATCTGGGTCGGCCTGAAGATCTGCTCCATATTAGAGATGAGAGAATACAAGTAAGTTAGTTTGAATCTTAAAATGTCCTTTAAATTAAATCATTTGTAACAAAGAGTTTATTTTGCATAATTTTATTTCTTTTCTTCTGTGGAAACTTTATTTCCGTTTCATAAAAGTAGTTTTTCCTTTGTTTCAACGAAAAGTGTTGAAACATACTGAATCTTTTTATTTGTTTCCTGAATACAGGTGGGTCAGTATTCGTGACATCGAGAGCACCACTGGGAAGCTGAAGCGAGCAATGTTGCAGTTTACTCCTGGCAGTTGGACATCTGTCAGATGGCTGGATCCAACTTGTACACATATGCGATTGGTCGCTTTGTGCCAGCTGGTGATATTCTGGCAAGTTTCTGAGCTGAATACCTTTTTCTTGAAGCACGTCTACGAATTTCCACCATCCCATCCGTTTGTTGTGGCCAGATTAGTATTGATCGGCGTCATAGTCGCGCCGTCCGTTAGGTGAGTAAGAGCACGAATTTTGACATTTAATAAGATGCAAATAATTGTATGCCGCATCTTAGAAATATTAGCTATGTTAGAATTATATATTTGTGCCAAATTTGAATATTGAAATTTCAGAACATTGGAATTGTGACTACTTCAAAAAATTATATTGTTATATATAATTTGTAGATTAAATATTATTAATATTATACATATATCATATTTTTAAAATTGTATAATTGTTAATTTAAAGCTTCTAATCTAATTTTGTCTCATATATTAATAAATTGATCTAACAAAATACTTTAAAATATGTGAGTACAAGTATTTGAGATAGGGTTGAGATAGGGTTTGTTATCATAAACGCGTTATAATTACAGACAGTATTACATGTACGTGACTGATCCAACGTGTAGTCGAGTGGGAACTCAGTGTTGGGTTTACGGAGCAATTATGGTGACAGAAGCTTTGCTATGTATACGCCACGGTGCTGCCCTGTTTGAGCGCACTCAAGCTCTCAACATCCTCCTCTGGCTGCTTTGCCAGTCTCTAGTCTCCGTTCTCTGCGTCTACGGCTGCGTTTTGTGGCATCAATACTTCGAGGTAGGTATAAACACGTTCAGATTTTAATCCCTCTCTAGATTTCTAAGAATAGGATTCAGGAAAAATACTACAATATTTTTATTATTAGAGAAAATGAAAGGATAATAATTGCATAATAATTTGAAATGGAAGTATCGTCTAAATATCTTTTTTTTTTGCGCAAACTTACAGTGATTTTACGTGTCAACCTAGATAAGCATTGTTCGTCAATAGCTGATTAATTTTTGTAACTAACTCTCATTGCTCCTTTCAAATGCATGATGCTGATCACTACAGACAGGAAAGAAAGTCACTATAAGACGGTCCGTCTCCTATCTGAACAAGTTTGACACGGACATAAGCGGTATGTGTGAAATTGATTACGCGTCACACGATGTGTAATCGCTTAGTGGTTTGCAATCTACTGAGTTTGCGACACTTGATTAATCGTTTGTTCGCTACTGCCATTGTTCTATCACTGTTATTATCAGTCATCCTAAAACTTGTTCGTGATTTATTCATGACTTGTACATGTATAATATTCTAACTGAACTATCTTGTTTTTAACAAGAAAAACTCTATTTTTAATCAACAACATTTGGCAATGTCGTGACAATTCGACCATTGGTTTTGGTCGGATTAATCGTCACGTTTCGACCATGGGATTTGGTCTTTTCTAAATTCTTGTTTTTATTTGTGATTCAAGTAATGAAGAACAATGATTAATTATCCGGATAAATCATAGAATTATACGATGGCTTTTGTACTGCAATTTCTGAACTTTAGGATTCTTCAGATCTTTGAATATTAGATTCCCGAGTCTTGGATTCTTGCATTTTTTAAGGCTCCTGGGTACTCGCCGCGGCTATGTTAAATCGTGATGTTAAAAGCGAGAACCTAGGAGTTTTCTGGACTTTTTGGATCTTGAAATACTCTAATTTTTAAATTTCTAAAAATTTTATTCTTTTATATAAATCCTTGGATCTTTTCTTTAAATTCTAAAATATTTATAATAAATCATTTCTTGATTTTTTGAAAAATAATCAGGCTATAGAAATCGATCTTGATTGAAAATTTCTTTTTAATTACATTTCTTTTTCCATGTTTTGTATTTTAATTCAATTTTTCTTCCTTTTCTATATGTATTGTATATCTAATGTGTATATCTATTCTATATATTTCTATATTCTATTATACATTGCTTTTTAAGATTTTTAAAATTCTCAATCAAATGTCACAACTCAGTCGACGCTGAAGCGACAGTCTCGACGTGCTATTTACGAATGTGTCTGTGTATTTCAGGGAATATGGCTCGTCGTACGAAATCCGTGGAAGAATTGGATAAGAAGAAACTGTGAGAGGAAAAGTGAAAACCACTTGATCGTGAACTGTGGACACTAATTATACTTTCTAGTCGAATGGGACAATCGCGCGTAAGAGTAAGATGGATGATGATGCGTGCGTGCGATTGTTTGTGCGTGGTATGAGTGGTCTCCAAAGCTGTTGTTACTTTTGTTCCTCAGAATAAATGGAGAATGTTATTATGGCTTAAAGTGATCCGCGGGCGCTCGTATTTAGGGTTTCATCAAATTCGATGGAAAAACCATTCGCGTAAAAACCATTTATAGGTAGATTCGTATTCATTTAGTGATTACATTGTTCGTTTACTTTCTTGTTCTCTTTTAACATTAGTTATAATGTTACCTCGCAAATGATGCGCTTGTGGCAACATGTTCATCGAAGCATTGCCTTTAATCTTAAGACGCACGTTTTTATTGGATGTGAATGAGAATCTCTTCATATATTGAAGGATACAGAGGCAAAACATATGTTCTCCAACTTCTTTTTTTTATTTTTAGAACTAAGGACAGTTTTACGCCTCAATCGCGGATGAAACCGTGATGAAATTGACGCTTGGTATTTCTAATTCGATTTCGAAACTGCATGTTAAAGATATTGATACGCGAATCTCGCAAGATGGATCGATCCAAGTTTTGTTTCTGTGTCCGTCGATTAGCCCGCGAATAATCATAGCCGATTGGCTCATTTGCTAGATCGCGACGTCCGCGGGTGCTCGTTCAGTCCTATTTTCCGCGAACGGCCCTCACTCTGGGATCATCGCAGTCTCCTTGGTCTCTATGTACGGGAATACGCTGCAAACGTCGTTGGGCGCGATCTGCGAGCCAAGTGGGCAGTTCCATGCCTCGGCGAGGAACTTGTCGTTCGACGCCGAGACGAATACGCGGATCCGACTCGGTAGGTCCTCGCTCTCATACAGGGAGACGTACGACGACGTGAGTGGCATCTTCGTGCAATACGTCTGGAACGGCAGAGATATAAAAATGTTAATCATCTGAGGCAACTCGACGATGGCCAAAGGTTTCGAGGAAATTAAGAATCGACCGTGATCCTTGCAGATTTTCGGGCTTTATCTGAATAGTCATCCAAGATCTCGAGGATCACACGATTCTCCGGCATGCTCCGAGAGAAATCATTCGCCTCATTAAATGAACTGCTGTTAATGTAAAACGAACTGTGAGAACAGTACCTGAGCGTAGGCGAGGTAGAATAATTGGTCGATGCGGAGTTGTATCCATGGTAGTCTCTTCGCATCTGACTTCATAAGAGCCAAAGTATCATAGGCTAGTCTGAGTCCCATAATTTCAGACAACCGCTCGTTCAAGGTCAACCGCGGGATCTAGAATATTTACACATGTCGACATTTTGCGTCTACGAACGATTTAATAAATCAAGCGTTACGCAAAAGAAGCATCACGTTTATTATGTTGAACCTTTAATAGAGTCTTTCTAATTGTCCCTTCTCCCGTTTTGTTATTTATTGTATTTTACAACGAGGGAAATTATGCGTTATGGGACTAAGCATTCTTGAGCAGCTTACCCTAAAGGATATGATTTGGTTAGTGAAGGGTAACGTCATGTTCATTGGTTCTTGGTACAGGTTCTCCTTTTGACAGTTGATGTAATCATCGAAATGAGTGTTTGTGAGAGGGTTTTCAAACATCAGGGAATCCTGAGTATTCCTAGTTTGGTCCCAATAGTGTATACCTGTTACAAAGAACGATTCGGATAATAGAAGATTTAAAAGATATTAGAAGAAAATTATCCTTGTGATTTATTTTAATTTAGTTCTTGAAATTAATATTATGCAATAATCTTCTACTTTTAAAAATTTCAATACAAAATACATAGTTGCATGAGGTCTAGAAGTAATAAGAAAAAAGTTCATGAAAAATATTAAGTTATTAACGACTTATAAGATTTCTAGGTATTTGTATTATTAGTACATTTACCATTTGTGTCGAAATGATGGGCGATCTGATGAGCTATTAAATTCCCAAGCGTTGCCAGCAGAAGATAGTCAAAAGATGATTCGTCGTTTATTAAGGACCAATCGATGATACCGTAAGGAATCACGATAAGGTTTAGGGGATAGATCACTCGGGCCTTGGACTGGAATGGCGTGGCATAGTACGTCCAACTGCAATTTATGCAGGTAATATAAACGTAGATTTGAAAAGATTTTCCAAGTCGGAGGACTTAAGAAATTGAAAATATAAAGCTTTTAAAATTAAAGGATATAAAAATTTTGATCTAGATTTATGAGTTTATGTATAAATAAAAGAATCTAATGAAATATATAAATATGTAGAGTTACACACGCGTCTTTCTACGACAATTCTACGAATACTTTTAAGTTGGATTAATTAATTGATCGCACTGAATTAATTATTTGTATCTTATTTACATTTGCTTTGGGTCACCAACTTGTCTTCTCAATTCGGCGTACATTAGAGTTCTGTATCTTTTCAGCAAAATCATCGAAGTGTTAAAGTAATCGTACTGGGTTATCTGAAATTCGATTGTCAATATATAGAGCATAATTGGACAAATCAAGCAAGACACGGAATGATTTTTAATTACATGCCAATACAGAAGATGAATTCAAAATCCAAAATAAGAAAAAGATGGTACACGTTATATGAATGTGTAAATGTAAAAACCTCTGTGTTGTAAAATGTTTTACCTCTGATACATTATACTCGCTATATAGTAAGTCTCTGTTCTTGAAATAGGAAACAACTGGTAGTGCGAGCTTCAGACTGTTGATCTTTTTTAACAATTCTTCTCGTCCTTCCTCTTTCGCCCATTGCGCTCCTTGCATTTTTATTGATAACGTTTGTTTCAACTCGTTGAATATTTTTTCTATCTATTGAATGAAATAATAGCAAAGGACACAAATAATTCGTAAATTTGAAAAATTGGGCATTTATTTACAATTAATATCTATATTGAATTTTATTTATATTTAAAATCACTTACCATACTATTCATTTGCTCTATTTCGTGATCGGCAAAAGACGATATATATAAACTGGACGCCTCCAACTTCAGAAGATAGGTAGCCACATGCAAACAATGATCCTTCACATTATCGCGCTTCGGCAAGACCAGCTGTGAAGAATTTCACTTTATCGTATCAATAAAAATAATAATTGTTATTAATACAAAATACTATGAAATTGTTAAAAACCAATTTCATTTTTCGTTAAATTGTAATGTACTATGTATACATGTTTCATATCTATTTCAGTTAAATTTACATATGTATTTTTATTTTATTATATTTGGAGGCAAAGTATCTTAACATGTAAATTACCTCATGATAAAGTCTGTGCGCATACAATCCCATTATCGCATTGTTAAGACCCGTAGGATCCTTTTTAGCGTATTCTTCTAATTTGCGTAAACCTTTAGTCAACGCGGTATAGAAATAAACTTGAATACTCTCGCTAGTGTTCATGTCCAGTCCTGTTAACGAGGGAATTAATTGCGCCCAATTTACCTGCGAGAGAAAATTGAAGGGAAGGGTAAGAGCTAAAAATGTAACACTCTAACTAAAAGATTGGAGTTAAATATTCGATTTCACAATTGTTTGTCTTCTTTATGGAAAAATTACTAAAATTCCCTGCGTTGTCACTTACGAGATTACTGTTGCTCTGCAATTCCTCTAAACTGACTTTGCTATAATCGTTCATCAAGTATGCTTCCCGTATTTCACTTTTAGACGGAAAGTTCTGCGAAATTAATGCGAGATAGCGTTTTATTGGTGAATAAAAATAGTTATCAAAGGCCCTGTCATTTAATTACCGAAAAGTACTCTTGCATTATAATAGAATCAATCACGCCAACGGTTTTTTCTATGTACTCGGATTCATTCTGTTCTGAATAGCTGTCACTTAAGCCTTTAAAAACGTTAAGCTCTGTTAGCGCTCTCCTAATAGATCTCATAAACCCACTTGTATCGTTCTGTAAAAAAAAATTATTCGCTTAATTCTTCTATACGTTTTTCTATTAATCCAATTGATTAATTTTCTAATTTATATTTTATAATTGACAAATATTGTTTAAAAATTGACAAATTTATATTTATCTACTAATTGTAGATGAAGAGAAAGAGCATTGGCTAAATTAGAAAGATTAAAAAACTAAGAAAGGATTTTATAAAAACAAAAAAAAAATTATTTTTCATTTCTTCGTATTAATAAAATTTAACTTTCCCTTCAAACAATTCGCGATAGTTTGAAGGGATTTGTACCTTGCAGCTTTTATAATTATTGTACAAAATGTCGAGATCCACATATTGTCCTTTCATCTCGAATTTGTCCTCAGAACACGGATCTTCCGTATACTCCGCTTTGAAAGGACTCTCGTATGCGGTAGGACCTATCTTCAACGTGAAAATCTTTGGACGATATTCGTCCAATTCTGGCACGACGTCAAATAAAAGAGCGCTAAAGAGAAATGATCCTAATTTATAAATTTCATTTCAATGAACCTTCCTGAGAACTTACCTATGGTGTAACATTAACTGAGCGAATAATTTGGTGAAGTTCGTGTAATGATCAGACCACATGGCAGGTATATAGAACTGTCCTATTTTTTTTAACGCGTCATTAGCTGCAACAGAATTGATTAACGGCCGACAATTTTATATAATTTTACTATCTTTACATTCACGTAAATCTTTATTCATTAAATACTACACGGCTTCAATTTACCCATTCTTGCTCTTTCACTAAACATCACATTTCTTTCGTATTGCACACAGCTGTCGTAATATGTTGCGAAAGTCGAATGCACGTTCTCATGCTTCTCCTTTAACATCTGATCTAAAATTATTTAGAACAATTATCACAGAATGAGAGATGTAAACATATTCAATAATTAATCTCTGTAGCAAAGTCAATCTTTTTCATCTTGGATCAAGATGAATGCTTCCTGGCCGATGTGATTTGCATGCTATTAATAATTTATTAGCAATTATGCGTTATAAACTTACCGGCGATTCGTTGGTAATTCTTAGATCTCCGAACTAGATCTCCGTCCGTCAACTGTGGATTTGCTTCAAAACCACCGCAGGCATACTCGTAGAAATCGTCGCAAGGATCTGCCGTGTGATTCATGTAGGACAATATCCTGCTGGCGACATGCTTGCAGTGTCCTGTCTCGCAAACGCTCGTATCCTTATCAGGAAATGTGGTCCTTGTCGTAGTCGAGGGATTTGTTTCATTGTAATTTATTGAAACGGTTGTGCTGGTTGTGTGGTTGTAAGAACTAGAAGTAGCAGTTGCATTAGTATAATTGGACATGGAAGATATGCTGTATTCCTCCATTTCATCAGAAGTCACGTTGTATTTCTCGGTAGTATAATTGGACATGGAAGATATGCTGTATTCCTCCATTTCATCAGAAGTCACGTTGTATTTCTCGGTAGTATGACTCTTTTCGCTCATAGTCGTTTCATTCATTACGTTTTCAGCTTCCTATAAAGTTAAATAATATCATAAATGTTGATGTAAGTTTTGGAGATTTGAAAATAAATCTGTATAAAAAAAATTTAACAGAAATTTATTTATAGAAAGAATTAACTTATATTATAATAGAAAAAAATTAATGCTGGACTTTCAATAATGAAACTAGCCTAATGTGGAGTGAATAAAGGACATTGAGGATACAACGCAATTATTGGTGAGTGAGTTATCCAAATTACAATATTTAATTATGTATTGTTAATACTTTAACTTTATTGTTAATAATAATTAAATATTGTTATTTTGATAACTCACGCACCAATAACCGCGTTGTATTCTCAATGTCCTTTATTAACTCCACATTCGTTAATTAATACGTTATATCCAATCATGCATTAGACTTTCATTACATTTTTAACTTCCGTTGTTGTTGAAAACTTCTCATCCATGAGCGGAGTATAATTAATTGTGGAAGAAGAACTCTCTCTCGTTACGACCTCATTAATTAACGTCGCATTGTACTCCGTGACTGCAGATTCCTCATAATTTAAATGTTTTGTTGTAGAATTTTCAGTATCTCTATCCTCTTCAGGGTCTGATTGAGTTGACAACGTCGAAATAATATCACTCGTTACCTCGAATTGTGAATCCTCAGAATTATTCTTATCGGAGGAATATTTAGCACTTGCGTTTTCTTTAAGATCAATCTGATGAAAACTCGGCACTGTTGAAAATGTAGTATTATCAACATCAATCCTTAATCTCTCATATTTTGTAGTAAAATTCTCGGAAGCGTTGTCTTCGAGATCGTTTGACCGAGCTGACAATGTTGGAGTTATAACATTATTAGTCACAATGTCAAGTTCTGATTTATTCGAATTGTAATATCCATCAGTAGAATCGCTCGTAGAATTCTTAACGAATTTTGAAGTCACCACATCCTTTATAATATCAACAATCGTAACGTATTTTAACGTAGTGGTGCTGATGGTTGGTCTACTCGGCGATGTTAAAGCTGCTTCTTTAACGATAACATCATCAGTCACAATATCATGCGGCAATGTAGACAAGTCGATGCTTTCTTCTTTAGTTTCTATATCTTTTAGGATTTCCTTCGTGATGTAGTCCTCAGTATCTTCTTGAGCTATAGGAGCAGGAGATGTTATTTCATCTACGTTCTTTTCGAAGTAACGCTCGAAATAACGAGAGCCATTTCTTAGAATATTATTCTTAGAATAATCTATAGTAATGGCATTGTTATCTTCTATTGGTCTATTGGCTTTGTTGTCTATGATCGGTGTACTGTGTGTGGATGTAATTGTTGGAATTACTGTGTTTGGAGGTTTCAGAGTTCTTGAAAGAACTGTCCTTTCTGTCGTTGAAGTTTTTTGAGTTGTTGATGGAACTGTCATGATTGTTGCTTCCTTTGTGCGTTCTTGATGGTGATGCTGTTTAAAATACCCAATAAAATTATTTAAAGATAAATAAATTTATTAGCAATGAATATTAATAAGTAAATTTAAAAAGACACTCTCTTATGTAATATATAGAAGATTGCAGGAAATATCTTATTAAATTTTTTTTTCTTTAAGAATTTTACGGAAAATGTTTGCTAAGACAATTGAGCCAACAATTAAGAAGAAAATTGTGTGTACGATTTGTAATGACTTCTGTGAAATTTTCTTAAATTTGTTAAATAAGTTGCTTGCTATTTTTTATATAATTTACTTATATATTTAAATTGTCTGAAGATATTTTACTCAATAACACACCTGTGATGGCTCGTGTTCAATATATCGATCCTTGTATTCTTTTCGATTCTGCATCTTCCAGGGTTTGCAGGCGAGGATAAGGATGATGCATATGAAGAAGAAGATGAGCAGGGTGATGAGGCAGCTTCTGTACGACTGATCCCGTTGAGCGGCCTTGCCCTGCTCCCGATTGTTAATCTGATACGTTTTGCGGAGCGGCATGGTTTCTTCAACACAGTTAACTCGCAACTATATACGTTAATTTGAACGCAGCTAAGAAAGTCTCGATTCTACATTGTAATACATATGCGACGTATTTTTGCTTCTAATCTTCCAAGATAGATTGCGGTTTTCACTGACCGCTTCCTTTCAAATATCACAAGAATTATCACATGATAATAGCTTGCACCAGCTTGCGCACAACAGAATGATTAGATTGACCCTAAACTAGTAGTAAATTCAACTTTCTTTTTCATTCAGTATAAAATATTCTACTTAGGTGTAATGTAAATATTAATTTAAAAAGTTGATAAATTTATTTAATTGAAATAACTAACGCATTGGAGTTGAAGGAGCACTGATCAAGCAGGATTTAAGCCTAAAGGAAAGAATCTTCAGGAATAATTATAATACAAACTTTGGCTATTTCATAAAATTGATATTCTTTCTTAAAAGTTATTTTACACCTTTCGCATTTATGACTTCTGATCTAGATTTATTATTTTATAACAAATAAATTAAAAAGATGTCGCGCTGTCAAAATGTTTCGTTACAGCTCTGATATCGTGCGTATGCCTTGTAATTGTTAAAAAATGTAACGAACGAAAGTGTTCGAAGGGGTACTCGGAGTATAACTACAGCAGTGCCTATACAACGAGTTTTCTCATAGAAGAATCGAAATTAGCGACATCGAATATCTTCGATGTGCGCGCAAATGTATATATAAGTTACTTATGTCGATAGAGCATTTATAATACAATTATCACAGATATGTAAACTACAAAATACCGTACGCAAATATAAAATGCAACTTGCGCCTTCGCCGATGATCCCATTGCACGTGCTACGACGATTCGTCTACGTCCTAATTGATGTACAATTTAAATACGAATCAAAAATATATATATACGCGTGTATGTATATAGGTATATATGTTGCAAAACTCTACTCGCTCGCGTCGGGCGAATAGAACTCCATGTTGCGTTTGAAATCGTTCTCGAAGTCCATAACGGGCGAGTCGGAGCGCTCGTTTAATTCACCGCTGGCCGATTCGACTGCTTTCGAGACGGGGGGAATCCCCATTTTTTTGCTGGATTCTTCGTCGAAATCGCCAGATTTAAATGTTTCGGAGGCGATCTGTAATGAGATTAAGAGATTTAGTATAATTAACATATACAAAGAAAAGAAAGAAGTCATAGGATTTAAAGAAAAAAATTATAAGCAGAATAATTAACAGCTCTTAAACGAGAAGATTACAAGCAAGAAGATTGAAATACAATCAAAACACGAAAGCTGAAAGGAAAAGTTTCATAACACATTGAGAAAGATACGAAAAGCGATTTAAGATGTAAATTACTTTTTTCTCTATCTCCTCAGTCTTAAGCTTTTCTAATTTCTCTTTGTCGGCAAGCGGGATTGCAGTCTTTGATAACGTTTGTCTCTTTGGGGTGGGTTTCCTCGGCTTAAATGATCCGGACGCTTTTTTCGGTAGCTGCGAGCTCGTATGCTTCTTGGTCTCGTTCGATTGTTCGCAATTGTGAGTAACCAGCTGCTCCTTAGTCTTAAAAGCCTGCGTAATGTTAATGGTCAGCTTAAAGAGTTACCCGAATAGCGTTTCGAGTGATTCGAGAATGAGACTCACGTGGGAACAGATATCACACTTAAGACTGTGCTTGTTCATCTCGTGATGCTTGAGCGCTTGCGCCCGGTGGAAGTTGCGATTGCAGTGGCTGCAACTGAACCGCTTGACGTTGCTGTGCGTCAGCAAGTGTCGTTTGAGCTTGTCGGGCCGTGAAAACTCACTCATGCAGCCCAGATAGTTGCGAAACGGGCACTTGAGCCTCTTTGTCAGATCGTGAATCAGCATGTGCCGGCCCAGTCGATCTTTCCGCTTGAATCTGGCTGGGCAATGCTGTAATTTCAAATATAAAATGCAAACATCAATTCCCAAATAAGCAATATGCAGTTATATCTCAGTTTATTTGCTTAATTGCGGAAATTGTTTTAGCATTTTGAACATACATTATTGCAATTACTCCTACTTACCGGACATGTAAAAGGCGTCTCCTCGCTGTGTATCAGCTTATGATTGGCCAGGTACTGCTCGGTTTTAAAAGCTTTGCCACAATCCTCGCAGGCGAATCTTGCTGATGCCGAATGAGTCTTGAGGTGGCGGCGCAGAAATCTCTCAATGAGAAAACTCTTGCCGCAGTGCAGGCACGCGTAATTGTGCGTGGTGGTTTCTTTATGGTGCTGCAATGCCTCCAGATTCGAGAACGATGATTTGCAAGTCGAGCAGCAGTAATACTTCTCCGTGGTCTTCTGCTTCTGGACGGAGTGGACGTACTGATGGCGACCAAGATCCGACAGGGTGCTGAATACTTCGCCGCACACGTGGCACCGGTATTCCGAGCACTTGTGGCTGCGCGTGTGCTCCAGGAACTCTTCCAGATCCGAAAACATCATGCTGCAGCTGCTCTGCACGCATTTGTACACTTTCAGCGCCAAATGCGAGACGATTAGGTGGCCTTTCAGAGCTTTATACGAGTCAAACGTCTCCTTGCAGAATTGGCAATGGTATGTGCGGTCAATACTTCCGTCCGGAGGTGCCTAAAAGTTCACAAGAAAATGATTAAGATAATATATAGTAAATAAAGTGGAAAGGAAGAATATAAAGATTAAGAGCTTTAATAGAGCTTAACAGTAAAAAATATAAAATTTAAATTTAATTTTTTAAAATGTTTCTTGTGCTTTAAAAATATGCAACTGTTTGTTATAATATTTCAAACGATTGACTATAATATAGCAATAATAAAATACGATATAAAACTTTTCTCTTAGAAAAGTTGTTATTCTTGCAAGAATGCAGTTTTATAAAAGAAATACATAAGAAATTTTCTCGTAAATATTCGAAAAAGAAAAGAGTAAATCTTACCTAGTAATTTTATTAAAAATTTCTTACCTCTGGTGGTAACGAATGAATGGCGGTGCCGGGCCACACTTTGTGCGAGGACATGTGCTTCTTCACGTTCGACTTCTGCGCGAATGCACGACCACACACCACGCATTGATAAGGCTTTTCTCCAGTGTGAGAACGTTCGTGCTGCTGCCAGTAGAATTTTTTCGCAAACTGCTTGTTGCAATAACCACACTTATACTGCAACAATGTAATCAGATATGTGTGTCTTAGTACAAAAGATTTGTATTAATCTCGTGATTTATCTAGTAACTTAGGAAAACTTGCATTTTAGATAAATTACTTGAAAGCAAATTTGTATTATATTTATTCTTATAATTAAAGTCAATAAAATTTCATAATTATAAACAATTTAAAAACATTTATTACAAATTTAATTTAACATCATAAAATCGAATTTTATGGATCTTATGTTTTATTTTAGTTGGCAATAGAGAGTCGCTAACACAACAATACCTTTAAGTTCAGCGTTCGACTAATGCCATTTTCTGATTCACCGAGTGGATCCTGGAGGGATGTCTCGTTGTTCTCAAAAGAGGATTCGTTGTCCTCTAAAGGCGGCTCGTTTTCCGCCAGGGACGGCTCGTTGTCCGTCAACGAGGCGCTAGGATGTTCAGACTGGCTGGAGGCGTCCTCCTGTGAGCTAATGTCGTTTTGTAGATGTATCGTCGGCACCTCGCTCGAGTCTTCCGTCGCCTCGATAGCAGCGTTATCGAAAGTGTCCAGGTTGTCTGTACTCAAGATAATCGGCACGCTGAACGTGGAGTCTGTCATGAAATAATTAGCAGCATCCTGGTCCACGCTGTAACAATTGCATCAGATTCAAGAAAAATCGCATACATATTAAAGAACAAATTGTACAAAAGCCACAAATGATCTATATATTCAAAATGGCACGAAAATATTTAATTCAAATTTATTGTACTATGTAACGAATTATAATTACAATTATCAATGGTGATATACCTAAATAGCATGTCTGCTTCTTCGAGAATAATAGGTTCTCCAAGCTGAAAGGTTTCCTGCGAATTGTACTGCGACTCATCTTGAACGGCATCTTCCACGTGCATCACCTGACTCTCGTCGTTTGTTAAGAACTGAGTCAAATCCACTTGCTGCTGCGTCTTCTGGTGCGTCCTCTTATGGAGTACGAACATCTGGAGCGACGTAAACTGGCTCTTGCACTTGCCACATTGGAATATGTCTTCCTCATCTTGATCAATCGCTGGTGAAGGAATTGGCATTATATAACAAATGATATGTATAAGGAATAATTAGAAAATATTAATATATATCTATATTTCATATCGAATAATATCTGTATTTATATGAATTTCTCTTTTTTCCGTGACAATTACAAACTAACAAGTTAAACTAAAGTTGGAATACATATCTTTTGATACTATGAAAAAATTGTCAAAGTTACATTTTTAAAAGAGAATAAGATCTTTTAATAAAACATAATAGAATCAAATATCAATGCCAATGCTTAATCTAAACCCAAAACAAAAATTATATATATAAACAAGTTTGTTTAGGATTTATTCTCCAGTTTATAATAAATTTGAAAGAAATATTCAAAGTATCTGTTTTTTTACTGCTGATTTGCTGTAGCGGTTTTACTACAGCAAATCTTAAAACTGTAATATATATTAAAATATCAGATCGCTTCGCGATACCCTAAATTTCATTGTGAAAGACGAGCACTTTTAATTAGATCTCTTAATTTATTGTAACTCAGAAAATAACATCTAAATAATCTATGTCCGTCTGACATTCTCTTCTCTGTTTTAGACTCCAGATTCATCCTTTGAAGCATCAATATACGATATAAGATCGTTCTGTACATAATAAAACTATCATATAATAAAAAAAATATCTATTCTTTGCGTATAAGAATATATACCTGACTGTTCGACTTCAGCTATCAAGGTTTGCGACTCCAGCAAGGATTGCACAGAAGAGCCGTCCAGCGAGACATCTATAAAAACATAACAAAGTTAAAATAATTAAACAATACCAAGTGTTAACTACAACATCTGGAGATGGTGGCAACGGAACATTGCTGAGACTGCAAAGCACACCTCGCTGTATATAAAATGCATCGAGTCAACGGTCAAGTCAGTGACCCCTATTCTCTATACTCTCCAAACTTGCGTCTAAAGATCCGCACACTCTCGTGCCACCGGAGCATATTCGAAATCGTCGCCGAGAGGCGAGCTTGTCAAGGGAACGCAACCAGGAAGGAGACAACAACCCACCCCGAGGTCCGAAGGAACGGAGGCTCGGGGCGGGTTGTTGACGTTTCCGGGCTCGGGTAAACCCCGCCTATCTCGCGAGCCAACGCGCGCTCTCACCTGTCAGAGCATCGAGGATAGACTGCGCCATGTTTCGCGATCAGCACGTCGTCATCGTAGCGGAGGCACCGGACTCCCTAACTCGCGCGGGTCGGCGGGATCCGCCGGGATGGGAACATGACGAGCACCGCTCTCGCGTCCCCGTCGCTGCCGAGACGGCGCCAGCGCACTGATCGATACCTAACCTCAAAGCGCGACATCGCGCGACGCTGCGCGACGCCGCGACGCCGCCGTCGAGCGAGCGCTTCGCGGCTGTCGCGTTCGACCGTCGTCGACTTGACACTTCTTGTTTCAACGTTTCGGCGATGCGATTCGAACGACGCGTCCGAACGAGAGTCCGTTGAATTACATTTAAATGTAACTCCTTTACCTTTCGTGAAAATAAATGTATCTTTCGAGCGCGATCGAGGCTAAAAATATAAATGTGAGGTTTATTTGCCGTGTTTTATACACCTGCCAGGGAATTTTTGGGCTTGCAAACATCGATTGAAGTAAAATATGAGTTACATGAGTTACATAATTGACATACATATAAATATGTTGTAATATTACATAATTACATGATCGAAATATTACAGCTTTTATAACATATATACTGTATTGTATGTGCAAGTCGCGGTAAGCCGTAATCGCGCAGCAATATCGATCGACATCGATACGACTTCGATGTATCGATGCGGTCGCAGCGGATTTTAGGTTGGATAACCCTTTTCAATTAGTTCGCGATGAGTTTTTGACGTTATTTGAAAGGAAATTGTCTTTGCGTGTAAAATGGCAGTGTCCTTTCTTGGAAGAGGAGTCGCTCTGACGCGACGGAATTTCCTAAAAATCCCGAAGCGACACGGATATATAGTCCTGTAAGTTCGTCCTCGTTGTCACGTAGAGGTTAAGTTCCACCGAAACCCGCGATTACTTCTGCTGCGTTTTAATATTTGTTATGTTTTTTCTTGCGACATGTGTGTGCATATATTTCGTACTGTATTCCCTTTATCAATTTAATTAATTAATTATTTCAACTGTACTTTTGTCGTTGGAAATCAAATCTTGTTTTTACTTTCATACATGTGTTTTTGAATTTGCGTTCTACGTCATTTACTTAATACCTCTTACATTGTTTAATTTATTTATATATTTGTGGATCATTTATGACAATTATTTAATATTTCTTATATTATCTATTTGTTTATATATTTATTGTATATTTGCGTATTATTTATATGTTACGTAATTTAGATATATATTTATACGTCCCTAATATATTTAAATCTATGTATTAAACTATGCCTTAAATACATTAATTTGTGTGATTAAATTATTTAAAGTATATAATTATTTTATTCCTTTTTTTACATTTTTTGTTTATATTTTTGTTAGGTACCTGAATTGAATTCGTTTTCTGTATTTGTAGACATTATGCATCTTGTATAATTTTATATTTCTTTTCCTTGATGTCAAGACTTCCAGAAATAGGCGAAGAGTCGTCAGAAAAAAATCCTTTATTGAAGGATGACAATCTACCAGAATTTAACACAATCACAATTGAAAAGTGTACAGCAGCTATTGGAAGACAAACCGTGGAATTTGAAGAAAAGATGAAAAGTTTGGAGGAAGTTGTAGATAGTAAGTTTTAAATATTATTAAGTATTAAAAGTTATTTTATACTGAGAATTATATAATTTGAAAAAATATTAATTAAATTTATTTCTATTGTGCTGATAGTATAATTTAATGATAAATGTTATAAATCTATTGTAGTAAATGCACTGTAAATATAATAGGAATAGACAATGTATAAATAATATTAGGAGATTTTTAATCGTCTATAACAATAGAATTCATTATATGAATCTTGAGTCAAAAGAAATATGATCCAGCGTCTAATTGCGATTTTAATTTTCAATTTTTATAATTATTTACAGTGACAAAGGATTTAGATGTATTCAATGATTGGTTACATCCAATCGAGGAAGCATATCTTCCTCTAGAGACCACTTGGGGCATAGCAAAGACTTTGTACTTTGGCAATCAGAGTTTGATGCCGACAAAATGTTACGTGGGTATTCACGAACGTGCCATGAGGGCCGTGGCTAGCAAATTTGGCAGTGCGCCACTCTTTAAAGCGTGCAAGGAAGCGCTGGACAATAAGAATATCAGATTGACACATTCGCAGAGGAGAGTGCTTACAAAGTATGTGCTGGAGGGAACTTTGAATGGCCTGCAGCTGCAGGATAAAGAATTCGAGAAGTATACAGACGACTTGAACTATATCTTGTCGAAAATCAAAGAGTACAAGCCGAAATATGAGGTCTATCATATAATCTGGAACACATTTATTTCGAGAAAAGCGCAACAAACTGAAATTTAAACTGATCCTTTTTTTAGAGTGTTACAGCCGTGTATAATATGACAATACATAACAAACACGTTGTGGAGGATTTTCCAGAGGACTATCTCAAGTCTATCGCGATGAATCCTAGGCAACCTTACACAGGTCCTTGGACGATCACTTTGAAGCCGTATATCCTGCAACCGTTTATGGGTGCGCATTTTTTGTATATTCATTAATAAAACAAATTAAATTCTAGAGATTTTAATATTTTTAATGGATTTATATTTCCTCAATTAGAGTACTGCCCTGATCGTGAATTAAGGGCGTCGATTTGGGATGCTGATGTCACCCGGTGTTCTAATTATCAGGAAAGGTCTGTTCAAGCTAGCGTGACGTTGGAGGAACTCCGATCAAGAAGAATCGAGCAGGCGCAACGTTTGGGATTCAAAAATTACGCGGAGATGAGCATGGAGACAAAGATGGCCGGCAATCTGGAGAATCTGTACAACACAATAGAAACTCTTCGGAATACTGGTAATAATTTAATTTATTATAAATGAGAAATATAACAGAAAAATAATCAAACATTAATTAGAGCACTTATGATAATTAATTTGTTAAAATTATGAAAGAATGCCAACGTTTTATTATTAATTAGATCTGTAGGAAAAATTAATATACTTTTATTAATATGTTACTAAAATTATGAATGTGTAACGTTATTAATAATAGATTTTAGATTATTGATAGCTTTAATTGATTGATTAATGACCATTTAATATTTTTTTAAGCGTTTCCTGCTCAGGAACAGGAAGTCGCAAATTTAACCGAGTTTGCAAGAGAGAGAGATTTCAATGATACTCTAAGGGTATGGGATATTGCATATTGGGGTAGAAAACAACGTCGCAGTATGTACAAGTAAGTAAATTAGCATGTTAAATATCTCATATATACACACATTTAATACAACATACCAAAAATCTTTATCTACGTATTAAAACATTATCTTGTGGTCGACTGCATTTTAAAGTATAATTATTTGAAAGAAATAAAATTTTCTGCGTTGTAGAATTTAAGTATATTTAAGATATTTGATACTTATATTTCTTACAAATCTGTGATATTAAATAAAATCTCATTAAGTAATATATTTTTAAATTTTTTGCTCAATTCCGTGTTTATTCAGCTGCGACGAAAATAAATGGAGAGAGTATTTCCCGCTACCGACCGTTCTGTCGGGCCTCTTCGAGCACATCGAGACGCTCTTCAACGTGAAAATCGTTGAAAGCAAGAAAGCGGACATCTGGCATAAGGACGTACGGTTCTTTGACATATTCGACTTGAACGGATCCAGCGCGGCGCCCATTGCGAATTTCTACCTAGATCCCTACGCCAGAGGAAGGGAGAAGTTCCGCAAGGAACAGGACTCCGGATGGATGTCCGTAATTAAGAGCAAGAGCAAAATCGGCAATAGCACTCCGTTAATCGCCCTGATCTTCAACTTTCCGCCACCGATAGGCGACAAACCTTCCCTGCTCTCCTTCAGGGACGTGCAGGTTCTCTTTCAGAAGGTAATAGGCTATTATTTATAAAATTATAATGGATTTGTATGTATATGTTTATAAAATAATTAATCTTTTATGATTGTTTGCACATTACAGTTTGGACACGCTTTGCAACATTTGCTAACTACGGTCGAGTATTCTGACATTGCCGGATTGTCGTTTGTGGAATGGGACGCGGTATTCATTTGCGATTTCTTCATGGAGAACTGGTATGAAATAAAGTGATTCCTTTATTTATTTTTATTTTCTTCATTTAATTATTTTCTTTCTATTTTAATACTCTTATATTACCGTTAATATTGTAATTAATTAATGAATTAATATATTCGGTGTAGGTTGTACGAAACATTCATGTTGCAAAAAATTTCCGAACATTACGAAACAAAGCAGCCATTACCTGCGGAAGCTATCGAGAGCATTAAAAGAATGAGGTCGCACTTGGCCGGTTATAAACTTTGCAAGGAACTTTACTTGTCACATTTAGATCTGGAGCTGCATTCCAGGTGAGCATCGATCTACAAACCTCCGTTAAATTCTAATACAAATTCTAAATCCTGAATTTCTTCCCAAATTATTTCAGAGAAACGTAATTACATTAATTAAATATTTATATCTTATTACATTATTGCTTACAAAGTGAACAAAATATTTGCTATTCTTTCAATACAATTATTCAACGACTCGATATTTTGAAATGACGTCGGTCTTCGCGTCGCTTAATTTTATTTAATTATTGAAAAATTTGCAGTGAAACGTTTTGGGTACCTATGATGAAACGCTTGTGGCCAAAATATTTCGTATTGCCTCTCGAAAAAAGGGACGTTCATGTTTGCAACTTTGAAGCTATATGGAGCGGTAATTGGGCGGCCGCGTATTTCAGGTATTGCAAGATACATAAATCTATTTTATATAGATTGAAGAATTGTCGCAAATTGATTTTAATTTAAGATAGATATACAATTGTTATCTCAAATTGCAAAATGTTCCTATTAATGAAATAATAAAAAGTGGTTTGTTACAATTGTTACTAGTAGCTCACATTGCACAAGCACTGATTGAACTGTTAAATTGCAGCAAAGTTTGGTCCGAGATGATTGCTGCCGACTTATACACGGCTTTCCAAGAGGTCAAGTCCGACGAGTCGCAGCAGAAGGAGTTGGGTGCGAGATTCCGTAACACATTTTTGTCCTTGGGCGGCAGTTATCCTGCCGCTGAAGTATTTAGGAAATTCAGGGGAAGGGATCCGAGCCCGCAGGCGTTACTGGACAATCTCGGGTTAACGCGAGCGACGAAGGAAATCAAGTGACGCGATTACATGATTAGATAGAATACTACTCTTCAAGAGTGCGCAATAATAACGATGAATCCTGTATAGTAACAGATAATTGTTACCTGGATGTATACATAATATAGATCCAGGGATTAATTGAATTGTGAAGTGGTCAAATTAAACAATAAATTATTACTTGTAAAATATTACTTGTAAATTGCTCAAAAATGCGAGTTTTTGTTTAAATTAAAGTGACATAAAGGAGGTTAAATAATTTGAATAAAAA
This sequence comes from Temnothorax rugatulus, assembly GCA_035220575.1. NCBI lineage: Eukaryota > Metazoa > Arthropoda > Insecta > Hymenoptera > Formicidae > Temnothorax > Temnothorax rugatulus. Next base: position 75,277 of record JASTWL010000120.1, read on the forward strand.
GAAATATTTAGTATATTATAAACAAATTTCTTTTTCTTTGGTACCGTGCTTTTTTAAATCAAATGCTTACAGTATGCTTTCCCTGCATACTCTCTTTCCGCCTTAAATAAATGTATGCTTGGATGGATTGTTATAATTAATACCTTCTTAAGAAAGCATATTATTATAAATATATAAATTTGGTTAAATTTTATATTATAGTTTTGATATATTATTCGATTATTATTATTTCTACACATTTATAATTTATAATAACGATTTTTTTACTGACCGATAAAGCAATGCTATTTTATCCTATATCGATAATTCTCACATCTCTGTTTTGATTAGTTCACTCGACTAATCAATAGATGATGGTTGCATCGCGAAATCTCTAATTAATATTCAGCCTCAACCAATAGGCTGCGTTCCTACGGTTAATTGCCTTTTTGTATATTCCTTCTTTGGTTCAATAAAAAAAAATAATAACAATATTCAGAATAATGTATTTAATTTATCGTGATCTAGACAAATGGCTAATAAATAAACTAACGAGCGATAATAAATTTACTTATTAAGGAAAATAAGCGTTAAATTGAAATAAATGATACAAGTGTCGGGCAGAATTATCGTAAGGAAATTAAAGTAACGAGTAAACGCGAGATATGTGACACTCGATAAACAGGACATATATATCAATTTCCTGGAAAGTTATCTGTTTCTTTTCGAACGGAAGGTTGCAGCCGCCTTGAATAATGCAGACCTGCTTTACATCAATAATTCCTAGAAAACCGTGTTACGGTCTGTTAATAATTAGTCATTATCGGACTATCGTAATTGCTATTTTACGGACTGTCCCCGCGGACAGACTCAGGGTTAGTCAAATTCTGATTAACTTAATCGGCGATTATCTCCGAGAATTGTTTACTACAAGATTTTCAATTGTACAATTAATTTCTTTTTATTCTTTTCTGTCGCGTAGAACAAACAAAAGATCGATAGTACACATCAACGAGATACCGCAGGTGTACGTTACACTGTAAATTATAATGGCTGATTAAATTAATCGCTCACTAATCAGCCTTATTTAAACAGTCCGAGGTGACTGGTGGCTGAAACGACGTCCGATGGATATCCCGATAAACTCTAGTTTCCGTTCTCGTTCTCGGGATTAACTATACTTAATTAACAGCCGCAGACAAGCCGGGTTTTTCCGTCGGGCGCGCGCGGTTTTTATCACGTTCGGTTGTCGTCGTCGTCGTCGTCGTTGTCGTTCGACGCGCGACCTTATTCACACCCGTTATATTACGGCGCGGTAGGTAGGTAGGATTATGAGTCATCTTCTCCGCGTGAATACTAAATGCCTCGCTGCATCATTATCAGGCGTCGCACGTGCAAAATTTATTTATGAGCTCGTTAATCATGCTTATTTATAGCGAGCGCATTTATTTATTATGTCAATTCTTTATGGAACGATCAAGTGCATGCGCTCGTCGCGATTACTCGGAATCTACATTTATTGTAACAAAAAATAAAAATTGTACAGATCTACGAACTATACATTTGTAGCTTGAAACAGTTGAAACCATATTTCACATCGTGAAAAAATGTGAGAGTAATAGTAACAAAAATTGTATATTTAAGTCAGTGTTTAAAAATCAAAGAAACAAAATAGAAAACTAAAAAGATTGATGCAAACGTAAGGAAAAAAAAATTGAATTAGAATCGAAATAAAATGAATAGAAACAATCCGCCTTTAAAAGCGGAGAGTGAAATTATATTCGAAATTTATATTCGAACCCTCTATCGAGTTCGCTCCGATTTTAATTACGCTCCTCCATCATTTATCATCTTTCAATTTCAACTTCGACATCTCGCAACTCGCTGCATCCTCAGCGGAGTTATTATTTAAGCCAGCATCCACGGAAGCTGGAGAGAGAGCATTATATACAATTACACATTATACGAAGAGGCCGGGAAGCGAAATACGAGATCGCGCCTCATCTCCATTCGGATTCGAAACTGACGCAACCCACGAGAAGTTGTGCGCGACCCCGTAGCTGCTGACGCGTCGTCGTCGCGGCCCGCTTTTCGCTACGCCGTGCGGCCGTGCAACACGAGAGACGGGGCGAAGTGACCGCAAAGCTTCCCGGAATGCGAGACACACACATACACACACACACGAGCGCGCGGCGTGCAAGCGGAGCGCACGTTGCAAATGTGCACCAGACTGTCTAATCGCGCCGAGAGAGCGCGAAAGAGATTTCGACGAACAGAGAGGCCAGAATCCGTGCCCCTTCAAGCATATGACGCGCGTCCCCTCTTCCCCCCTCTCTCTCGCTCTCTGTTTCTCTCACTCTCTGTCTGTCTTTCCGCTTCTGACTTTTCCTCACTCATTATATCTTCTTATACCGGGTGTCCCCCGCCCCGCCGACGTTGCAAGGTTGATTCGTGCGTACGTAAAATGCGTAGGTGGGCGTAGAAACAAATACGTGCATTAAAAGCCGCAAATGAAGTAGATGTAACAATTTTGGCGTAGATACTTGAAACATGTGCGATATTAGTGTGTCGTAATTTGTCAGAACTTTTGACAGTTTTAGCATCTGCGTATGAGAGATTGCGCGAGATTAGATATAAATAACGGCTCACGCGCGATGTTGAATCAATCCAGGAAAATGCAATTTTCTATTTTTTTTAACGCCGGTTATGATGCAAGAGTATCTAGACGCGACGTGTACGTTTCGAACGCGCCGAAATTGATGTAACTCCAAGGCACTTGTAACACTCATTGTCAGTTATGTCATAAATTTGTATTTAACTTTTTGATTAATAAGAAAAATTGCAGTTTATAACAGTTGTTCGCGCATAAGATATAGAAATTCTCTAAATATTGAAGTCATTTTCGAAGATAAAGTTTTTGAAACAAAAATATTTTATTCTGCATAATTTTGATTTATCTTTGCATGACGGATTAATATTGCTCAAGTTTTTTGCAGTAATTTCAGGCGTTTTCTCTCTCTCTCTCTCTCTCTCTCTCTCCTTGTCTATATAATTTGCAAAATTTTAGACTTGTAATAAATAGCCTTTTCCAACATTCTGTTAATAAAAATATTAGAAAATGTCGATTTGAAATTCATACGATAACTCCAATTTTATTGTAAACTACTGTAGAATTATAGATAGTAATAGTAATAGACATATCTAAAGTAAATTACATGTAACATATAATTTCATCGTTTGCAGCATTAAACTTTTAATTCTAGAAAGTTGTTCTTATACAAATAGTAGTTTCGGGGTATCGGAGAAATTGGAGCATATAAAAGATTCAAACAATACATTTCGCATTTCCGGTTCGCGCTCCGATATGCTCCGATCTGCATATGCTCCAAAAATCACGTCGAATCAATCGTCTCGCGATATATATATATATATATATATATATATATATATATATATCGTGCAGTTCACCCCGTTTTCCATTCCGAGTGATTCCGAGCGATTTCGTTCGTTTGTCTATTTATAAGACAAACTTTCGTTCTCGCGGGCCCGCTTGTCGCCGCTTGTGTATAAACACGCGCCGCCGCGTTGCGTCGCGTCGCGCCGGCCGGCCGGCCGGCGCGGCCGATGTCGGCCGAGCGGCGCCGAGGTCGCCCGAAGCGGCGTGAGGCAACAGGCGGCTCGTTTCAAACGGCAGGTGGGGAGAGTCAGTCGAATCGCGCGCGTCAGTGAGTCGTCGGAGTTCGTGGCGCGAGCATCGTCCGATCCGGTGTTCCGTCGCTGTCTTCACGTCGCGCCCGGCGGTGTTCTCCTCGTACGTGTGCGCTCTTCGCGCGCGCGTGAGCGAGCGAGCGAGCGATCTCGTCGTCGCCCTTTCGGTGAAACGAAGGCTAATATACGCGGCGCGCTCGGACAAAGCCGTTGTAAGCCGCCTCGCGCAAATATTAGCCGTGCGCCGAGAAGCCGTGCCTCTCGAGACGGCGACGATAGTGGGTAGAAGACTGAAGTTGGCGATCGACAGAGGGAGAAAGGAAGGAAGCTCTCTCGCTGACGTTTCGAGTGTTTGACGTTCCCAGGTAAACGCGCTCCGCAAAACGCCCCGTGTTTGACGGCAAACACAGGCGCGCTGACATACGCTCCTCTTCGCGGTCGGCTTGAGTTCCGAGAGAGCGACACGGGAGAAAGAGGAAGAGAGAGAGAGAGAGAGAGAGAGAGCGAGAGCGAGAGCGTATTGTTTACCGTCGGCGATATCGCTCGGGCTTCCGCGAATTCTGAATCTCGCCCGTCCGTCGGCGCGGGATTCGAATCGCGTGGGACGCGAGAGGGAGAGAGAGAAAGACAGTGTGTGTGTGTCCGTAGCCAACTTCGCGGCGCGGCGCCGAGTTCGAAATTCGGATCTTCCGCGCGAGCGAGCGTGATCGGCGCGCGCCGCCAACTTCACGCAGTTGCGCGACGGATTTCGCCGAGTTCGGCGGAGCGTGAGCGAAGCGCGTACGTTCGCGGATCCGTGTGTGGAGAAAGAAAAGTACCTGTGTGCGCCCTTTTCGGAAAACTCTCGCATGACGCGGACTGCGGCCCGCCGGCGGTACGTATTATTGTCGCGAGCCCGTCGCGAGCCCTCGATGGCGCGACGGTGCGCGAATTATTGTGAGAACGTAGCGAGGCGCGCGGCGAATCCGGCGCGGTGTCGATCGTGAACATAACCCCTCCCGCCGGGTCACGGAACTGTGTGAATTTCGGACACGCACGACGCGAGTCTCGCACGCCGCGGATTTTCGTGTTGAATTCCGCGAGATCTCCCCCTTCCCGATACTCTCGAAAATTGTCGGTATTGTGAATCGGATATCCGGGTGGTGCGGCGCGTCGCGCGCGCGGGGGAAGCGGAATCTCTCCGGTCGCGAGTGTTTTGGAGTGTTGATCGATCGTTGAACGAAGTGGTGCGACGAATGACGAGCGCGAAAATGAGGATGTCAACGAGCGAGCTGCACGCGGTGATCGCGCTCGCGATATTGTCGACGATCAGCCTCGGCAATGAGATTAAGGATTACTGCTCGATACACAAGTTCGACAATCTACCGGGTGGCCTGAGCTTCACGAAGGAGGTCGTTACCACGGAGTACGCGAACGTGGGTGCGTTCAAGGCTCTTCACTGCTGCCTCAGGGGATACAGGAGCATCGAATGGTGAGTGTTGCTCCATTCCTTTCGCGTACTTGTACGTTACAAAACTTTCGGGTGTCTCAATGTGCGGGAATTACATATTGTGGCTGGAAAATGCGAGCGCTCCGAAGTAGCAAAGTAGCACAGTAATGGAAACTGAAATACGCAGGATATAACACAACGATAATAAAAAGCGATAAAGACAGTTAGTGTAACGAAGAGGTTAAAATTTAACGACAATTTCTAGGATAAAGCTATTTTCATCTGGAATGAAATCCGAGGATTTAATTAAATAAATTACAATGTGTTTTATAATTTTATAATCTGCCAAGAAAACGCCTTTATACTGTTGCATTTCTCTATATTGTTTTAAGTGAATAAAATATATTTTTTGGTGAAGATATTTTTTATTCAATTTATATTACATCAAGAATTCTCGCCGGAGACATTTCTTGTCAAATGCGAATTTTCATTCAAGCAGTGTACGAAATATTGTTAATTTTTTTAATACGCATACTGCGTATGTGTGATATATAAATCGCTGATAATTATAAGAAACGCTATATACATTAACGAGATATAATAATAAAGATTTAGAAAAATCTCGAGAAAAATAAATTTTTAAGATGTTATGTCATCCACTATAATTTATTAACAACGAAGACAAAAATTATACTTAAAATAATAATATCGGATAGAGAGAGATATTATTCTATAATAATCTTGAATATAGAATAATACGGGCGATGTCTTACAAGTCTCCGGTTATCTTTTATTCTTTGAGAGTGCGACTCTCTAATTCAATTCCAGTTTTATATTTCTCAGTTATTCTTTACTTCCAATTTATTTGAGAATCAAGAGACACGGTAGTGTCTCGCACCAAGTACGCGCGGAGCGAGACGCACCGTGACTCTTTTACGCGAACGCACGCACGAGTTGCGAGTACCCGAGATTTTGAGATTATATATACACGGAAAAAAAGAATTAGCTACTATAGCAAATAGGGATAATTAACATTTTTTGCAGCGAGAGCTATAATTTAGCAATAGTAGCAAAACCTTTTGTTAAAGCTTTGCTATTATTGCTAAATTATAGCTCTCGCTGCAAAAAATCTTAGTTATCCCTATTTTACAACTAAATTTGCTACAGTAGCTAATTTTTTTCCGTGTATCGCCCAATAATTCGGAAACGCGACAAACAGAATACGCCACTACGGTGAATTTTCGCGCGGTTTGAGAATCCCTGCGACACTGCGTAATATCCTTTCCCTTCTTCGCGTTTTCTTTCGCGGAGCGAATGCTCTTGCTCGTTTCTCCACCTACCCGAGAGCATTTTGGCTCCCCTTTATTCGCGCACGACCCGATGGGTGATAAATGCGAATGAAAACGAATCGAGGACTGCTTTCGGCACAAAAGCTGCCGCGCACGGAGAGCGTTCGCATTATGCGAATGACATTTTCCTTTTAGCGCGAGGCATTCGCCTCGGTACCTGAAGCACCCTGCTTACAGATATCTTCTGTTATCGTCGCGCGCGACACGTATCGATAACCCTTTCACGCTACCGAGGACGTTGTACATACAGGCCGATTCTGAAATGAGTCCCCGGGAACGCGCGCGAGTCCTCGAGCTTTTTTTTCGCTTTAGATCTCTTCTCCTTTGCTCCTTTTTCACAGCCTCTCAATTTTTTACCTCGACAGTTGAATTTCGAATAAAAAAATACAGTTAAAGTGAAATTGAGGTAGGAGAGAATTTTTTATTTTGAGAAGTTTGGATTGAAAAATAATCGAATTGCTTTCGTTGATTAAAAGCTATCGAGACGAGACGGGAAATATTAGGAAATGCCGGAGTACCTAAGTATCTCTCGAATTTTCACGTTAATGTTGGATTCCACCCTTCACCTTTGACCTTTCTGCTAATTACGCGCTTTGACATACCGAAACCCCATTCAGGATTCCTCTCTCTGTCGACTTTTTTCTCCCCCTTTGAAAACCTCAATGTCGTCCTTTTCACAGCCCTTAAGACGTTTCCGTTACAATCGGATCTTTGCGTCTGCTGACTACTTATATCTCGAGGATCCTACATAGCGCCATTCTTCGCGTCTGACCCACATTTTTCTCATCGCTCGTGCAATATTTCCCGGCGGCGCGCGCTGAAAGACGGCGCATTAAAGATTTATAAGCTTACGACGCCCGGTACGTGACTTGTAAATCTCCGCGAGCTCAGACAGAAACGCGGAAACTTCTCTCTCTCTCTCCCGTCTCTCTCTCTCTCTCTCTCTCTCTCTCTCTCTCTCTCTCTCTCTCTCTCTCTCTCTCTCTCCCCTCTCTCTCTCCCCCTTTTCTCTCTTTTTCTCCCCCTTTCTTTCACCGCCGCGAAAAGTTTCGCGAATCCGCATTCCACCGTTTCGTTCGTCCGTTCGTTCGCTCGCGCGAAATCTTTATTTCGGGCTCCCGCGTCGCCGAAATCCCTTTTCGCGGTGTTTTTACATTAAGAGCTCGTCTAACGTGGAAATAAGACGCGTATTCCGTCACGAGATATATATTGCAGAATAACACCCGCGGGGGGGAGGCGAGAGGAAAGCGGAGAATCAAGTTTTCCTTCGAAAAATTTGCAATTTATCTTGTGGATATTTTTTCTACGAGGGAGAAATATTTGTTTGCGCCATTTTAGAACAGATGGAAGAGGGTGAACCGTAAAATAAAAATTTTACGGTTATAAAAATGTACAAAAGGTCTTAGAGCAATAATTATTAGTTAGGAATGGAAATAAAGTTTATTCAACTTTGGGAACGTGAAGAGATTTGAGATTTTAAATTAAAAAAATATATCAATATAAATAAAAATATATATAACTACTCGCGTAATTTAAACATAGAAATATAAACAATATTAATTTCATGTAACGTAATATCAAGCTTTATATCTTAATAATAATTTATATTTTAATTTGTATTTAATTTTAATTATTAATATTTAATTTTATTCATTTATATTTAAATTTATTTAAATTTATATATTTTTATATACTATTTTTATAATAATATGATGCAAAGTGTTTCAGAATATCGCCGAAATATTTTTCAGCTATATAGAACATATTTTATATTTATCATTTTGAGATAGAAAGTGAGTAGAAATATTTATTTTACGCTATGCAGAAAGGTTTAAAAATCAAATCTTCCTTCACTGGATTTCTTAACTGAGATTTAAAAGCTGGCTTATGAAACATTGGTTGGAACCGTAGAAAAAGATATTGTAGAAAAATAGCAACCTGTCGGATAATCTGAGCAATCCGAGAATATTCGGGGAAAGTCAGGGATTCAATGATAAAACTGTAAACGGTGCAATGCTATCAAGAGTCGTCCTTTCGTGAAGAATTTCTTTTTCCCATGTCTGTGCGAAAGATAAGAACGAAGCATTTAATTTTAAAAATTGCTTTATCTCTCGTTAACACGTTGGTCATTCGTGACCAACGCCTGATTTTTCAGTGGCGTCTTCGTGGTTGGAAATTTTTTGGAAAGACAAATGCCATTTAATATAAAATTTTGAGTGATATAGCTAGATAAAATAAAAAGTGTTATGTAACGATATTCATGAGGATGCAACTTTGTTTAATCATGTGACATTATTATACATTTTATCATTGTGTGCATACGATAATGAGAATTCTACCGTGGCGTACGCGATAAGACAAAATGCAAAACTCGTTGGGCAGACAACGCGTTAATTGCGCTTATCTTCATTCGGAGCGGTGCCCCAACTTGTGATTTTCGAAATTTATGAACGCTTTTCCTCAACTTTATCAGTTTTTTTATGTTAGTATTCGCACTCTAAACGCACGAGCGAGAAGAAGAAATTCGGAAAATCGTAAATTCGGGGAACAAGACACCACGATTACGTGCAATGTGGTCCACGGGTTTAAGGGTCCTCCTCGAGCTTTGTCGGCTCCATTTTCCTGCGAATTACAGCGCGCTATCTCGTGGGTCGCGACAGTCCCGGTTTAAACGCGAATTACAGGGCGTAAATCGCGTTGGGGTTGGAACGCTTGTTTATTCCGCGATAAATCGAGGAGCGTTTCGCAAAGCGGAATAACGGGAAGCCGCGAGGAATGCGGGGGCCGGGCGCCGACGGTACACGGGGGTGCTTAGGGAAGAGGGACTCTCGGGGGGGTTGGGGGCGAACGGTTGACAAGCTTTGGCCGCCCCACCCGTCGAGTAACCACAGAGCACGGAACAAAGGAATATCACCCGAGGACTTTCCTGGAGGATCCTTCGCGTTCGCGCGCGCGCGCGCATACGCTCGCTCTCGCAGGAACTTTATTATCCCCAGGGACAAAGTGGGACTTTACGAGGCCATTGTGCCAAGCGAGGCATGGTCTTCCAGGTGTCAAACGGTATATTTGTTCTGCGTATTCACGAACGTAGAGGGGGGGATCGAGAGAGTATTCACGAGACGCCGCGCCGCTTGGCTTTGAGTACCTACCTGGGAACATCAAATTGTTATTAGATTAAAGGAAGCGAAGAAGCCATGCGATAAAAGATGTCAAAATAAGAAGAGAAAACGATCAGAGCGTAAGAAAGGCAGTTGCAGACGCGCAACGAATGGAACATCGGAGAAGTTTCTATTCTTCGCGGTTTGTTTCGCTTATAAAAATCTCGCTTTGACGCATAAATTTCATTCTGCATTTCTAATTGCAATTTGCACAATTTTTCCGATAATAGCTACAAAACGGAAACGTTTGCTATTTTTTTTGTAATGTTCAACATTTTTATTTATTTTAAAAACTGTTATTTTATCTGTATGCAACTACAATTAGGCTTCTATTAGATTCTGTTAGATTATTTGATTTTTTTCTATTAGGTTATTTAAATCAGTGAATATTTTATTAGGATCTTTAGAAATTAGTATTACATTATTGATCCTGATTGAAATTATATCAGAAAATTACTAGAATTATTCGACTATTTTTAATCATTTATTATTATTATTATTGTTTCATTAAAGGCCTAGGCTAGCATCATTATCTCACTTTTCGGGATGCTCTCTATTACATTTGCTTTCATGTAAAATATTTTATATATCGTCTATAAAATTATTATTATATTAATTCCTTAAACTTTGAAACTTTCTAAATTATTTCTCTTCAGCTTTTTGGAACACACGATCCCAGTCTCGTTCGCTCAAGAGGGTCTTTCTTTCTTTTCTCCTTTTCTAGTTTCTTTCGTCTTTTTCTCGTCCCACTTGATACATCTCTATCGGCCGTGTCCATCTGCAGGTCGACGATGAACACGCATGAAATTATGCTTAGGCGCGTTCGGGATCGGCTCGATCGCCTCGGACGGGATAGCCTTGATTAAATTTCACGGAAAAAAATGTAGCCGCGATTCGCCGAACTCCTTTCGTCGATCGCGGACTCCTTTTCCCCTTTTTGCCTTCCTCGCGATTTAACGGCGGACGAGATCTCGAGGGCCGATGGAGGACCTAGATGACAGCGCAAAAGTAGATCGGAAATTGAAATTTCGATTCCATAAATATAACCGAAGTAGAATTATGAAAGTAAATACGAATTATTATCGCGATTTTAATTTTGTAGATAGAATTTCATCCATCCTGGGAGCAAAAACGTATAAATATCGAAGTGGGAAGAAATAGGAAAAAGATTCAGACAAGTAAAGCGTTCCTTTCAGAAATTGAATAATAAAAATTTCCTTCTCAGTTATTTACACGAGCAGATTTCAATCTAGCATAAATCTGAAAAATAAAAAATTAAATACTTTTAAATTTTTATTTGCTCAATTATCAAACAATACTGAATCATCTTTAATTTAATAATACTTGATAATATTGTTATAAAACTAATATTATTGATTAATATCTCCTTTGTGTGTGGAAGTCTTTCCTGTCTATTATTTTGCCCTCCAAATTATATACAAATATACAAAATACATAATACGAATTGAATACGTATCGTTCAAAAGTCACAATTTCCGTTAAAGACGACGAGATCCTACATCCTTTCGTTCAGTTTCTTCGTCCAGGGGATCAGAGGTCCATAAATATCTCCTAATTCCAGTATATCCCTTTCCTAGTTTTCACGTACCATTGAAAGAGGGTGGGGGGAGTAGATTGGGGGGAAGGAGAAGTGGATTCGAAAGGGCTGAATTATGGTCGCGAAACACGTGAGCCGGCTTTCGCGTAAGCTCGTTAATTGCGCGCGATCGCCGCCGAGGAACAAAAGGGTACAAATAGATGCTTTTATGCGATATGGATTTCGCTCGTTCACCGACCGTGCCGGCGAACCGGCGTGCGCGCATAAAATTCCGCAGAACAATCGCCCGCCAGAAAAGTAACGGCTCTATTCTTCCCTCTCGCCCTCCTACCGCTCCTTTATTTCGCTGATTTTTTCGCGCGGTGCTTCCGCTTTTTTTTCCGAATTGACGCGAGACGCGAAGGAGTTCCGCGATCATACATGATTCATCGTATGGTCCTCATATTGGTTTTTAGGGAACGATCCGTTGAATTTTCACCTCTATAGAATTGTGGAATAATTTTCTATTCTGTTTGCTGGCCCGCTGATGTCTACGGATTTTTTATTTAATTCGAAAGTCGTGGAATGGAAGTCGAAATTTGAAAGCTTAAAACTGAAATGACTGACGAATCACATGTGGAATTATACTTGATGGAAGTTTAAAAACTATTTTTATGTTTCTAGAGCAAAATTTAAATTATGATTTATTCGAAGAAATTCTAAATTTTTTAAATAAAAAATATATTCTGCACGGACAACGTCAGTAACAGGTTCGATCACTAATACGATATTGATCATGGGATCGTCATTTATCTTCGGTTAACTTTTACTATTTACCCGTTTTATCCAATTTATAAAAAGCGCGGAACTTCCGATATATTTACTTGAAGAATACAAATTGAATCACGCTCGCGAGCTAAACGTGCCGTGTTTCCGCAATTTACAAATTGCGTGACATGCATATTTCATTCGTGTCAGATCAAAGTGCAATGCAATAATCTTTTTAAACAGTCATCGCCAGCCCGGCGTAATTAAACCGCGCTTAATATTACAATCATAATTCAATCTGATTATCAACGACATCGAGCGATGTACAAAACAATCGTTGATGCAGCAAATACAGTTGCGTCGATTGTTTGCAAAAACAAATTAAATGAGCGGCCGCGGCTCACGGAGTTTCACGCTTCTTACTTGGAACAACGCAAATCGCATCGCGAAGTACGCACGCTGCGTCTCCATCGCAACCGTCGCGTCGCGCTTTCGATCGTAATTTGCGGACTGACGCGTCCATTTATCCGCGTCAGGGCCGGAAAGGGTATAACGCTAAGGTGTCAGTCTCTTGCGCGCACTGATCTTGTGCAATCGCGAAACGCGAACGTTACTCCCGTTTCCTCCCGTAAGAATGACACACACTCGGCCGCTATTAGGGATAATGATCCTGGCGTGTCGAGCAAGGATCAGCCGAGGACGCTATTTTGAAATAACGGAAGCCGGTAATCGTTTCGCGGAAAGTCGTTTCCCACTTTTCAGAGACGCCTCTTTTCTGACGTGTGTATATATTCCTGTGTGTTACGTGCGCGCACGTACACGCGCCCGCATCACGCGTGTGCCGCGTCTTTTATGAGAGCAGCAGCTCTCAAACCGACGTTATATACGCGAGTTCCGCTGCGCGATAAAAGGAGAAACCAGAATTTAATTCAGCGCAATTATCTTCGCATTAATTATGAATTCGTATTTTATAGGGATTATATATCAAAGGGATTTAATAACTCCGTGCACATCGTTTCGATTTACGTTTTAAAAAATGGAAAAATATTAAAATAGGAATTTAACTAAAAGACTCAGTATATATATCTTCCTCGTTCTCTTTCTCTTTCTCTTTTAATGTTAATGACCCGATTAAATAAATATTAGAAAAATTTTGTTTTTTAAATTTTGTTTTATAAAATTCGAGGTTCTAATTATATTCTCACAACTTCTTAAAGAGTTAGGTTCACATCGTACTTAATTTTTTGCTTTAATTACTGTGAATATTAGTTAATTGCGTAATAGTTTATTTAGACACTGCTTTATGTCTACGAAGGTTTTATATAATCCACCTGGGCGTATAAATAGTTTGCGAAAAATGTGGTTTGCGTTATTCACGGAGCTTTCGCGGAAGACTGTTTTATCTTCGAGCTTGAGAGAGCGTAATCGCGATTTCGTTACGGAGAAAAGTGCGTCAAAGTCCTGTTCGACGAACGGATAGGAAGAGCAGCAGCGGCTTAGCAGTTTCGTTCTCGGTCAGCGAATTTGTGTCGTAACTTCGTGTCGATCAGCGATTCGGAACTTCCGAGAGATGTTTGCCAATAGCGTCAATAGTTTGGAAGAGCTTTTCAGTCGCATTCGCTTACATTTGTTCTTCGCTTACGTTTGCTTTCTGCGTCCAAAATTAAATCAGCATTTAGCGTTTGTGGCGGGGAAAGAGGAAGGATAATTACAGAAAGCGCGATTTAAGACCATGATTTTAGATTCTTAGAAAAAGATTATTTCAAATTATTAGATTCGCTCTGATATTCGTTTGGCGCAATAATTTTTTTTTTATGAGCAATCAGATCAAATAGCAATTTAATTTCCGTCTTTAATTCAACGACGAAATCTAGTTCGCCGAGGCAAATAGGACACTCTGTATGTGACAAGGAAGGGGGGTAGGAGCGAATGTGGAAAATTGGGAAATGCGGGGAACAAGGAGGAAATGAAGGACAGGATGACAGAGGAGTTACGGAGAACGAGGGTTGGGGAGTGGCGAAAGCCGCAAGAGAATCTTTTGACATTTCGACGAGAATCCCGACGAGAGATGTGTGTGCGTTGAGCTCGCGGCCGACGACGTCTGTCAACGCGTTTCCCGCGTCTCCCCGTTTCTCTCTCTCCTCTCTCTCATCTTCCTCAGAGAGATCACGGATGCATTGAATGGGAAAATGAAGTATTTTCCGCAAACCGTGGATTTCTAGTTCGACACTGCGAAAATGCGAAAACGCGGCTAAAAGCGACATGCGATCTTCCGCGAAATTAAAATCCAATTCGATGCGAATGATAGCATTCTCGGACATTTAAATCGTTGAACTTTTGGTGCGAGTTATTATTATTTTTTTAGATTATTAATTCACCACTATTTCGGATTTCTCCGTTTTGTAACATAGAAGATAAGTGTATAAAAAGTGCAAAGAAATTTTATAAATAACAATAATACGTGGAAAGTCGTAATCCGATAATTCTTCTTCGGCAAAATGATGATTTGGTGGAATTAGCAAGCTGAATCGACATCGAGAATTAATCACCTCATGTGGTAGAATCACCGTGATCATCCGCGATCGAATTTCGGTGGAAAATAACGTCGTACACGGGCGTACAAACATGAATACGAAACGGTGTATCGTCCCGTATACGCCGTCGCTAAAACCGGATCCCATCTCGATGTTTCCGGCGGACGGACGTTTCGAATCTCGCGTAAACGGGCTCGTTATCATATCGCGATATCATCCGCCAATGTAAACCGCGTATATATCCTATGAGAGAGAGTGAGAGCGAGAGATAGAGAGAGAGAGAGAGAGGGGGGGGGAAGAAAGGAAGAAGAGAGATGTTTCGAACGAACGGCTACGTGAAACTTTCATAGGTCAGAGATTTGGAGAAAGGGTTGCGGTGCGAGTAGCGGCATGTAAAGTATATTTTGCCGCGGGGTCGGAAATTGCGTTTCCGAGATATACGTATCGCCGCGCGATCGAGCCGCGCTATTCTTGTAAATCTCGGCCGCAAATGTTCCGCGGTGGCAAAGTTACTGCTTTCCGGAAATGCGGGGAAACACCGGCCGCTCGGAGAAAAGCGGTAGGAGCTAGAGAAAAAAAAAGTGGTTAAATGATATGTGGGATTTATGGGATTTGAGAAGAAAGCGAGAACTTGCGTAGCGCGCGAAATGTTAAAATGAAATGAAAATTGTTTAATTGAGAAAATTATTAATGCAAGGATCGAAGGATCCGAGACAAGAGAAACCCTGACAGGGTTACAGGTGCGAGATAATCGATGCCGTTGTTATTTCCACGTTCGCGGTCGATGATGCCGGATTTACCGTTACCGCGGAGAAGCGAAGAACTTGACAGAATGCGTCATGGCTTAGTAATTAGCGAAGGAAAACGTATAAAGAAGCGCGGCGACACGTACGCCGGAGGCGTATTGGTTCACTCATTTCTATTTCTGTTAGGGATGACATCGAGTTCATCGCGAGTCGTGTAAACGCGACGCGAATGCGTGTGAAGAAGGGGGGGGGGGAGGATTTACGAATTCCATAAATTACGCCGTCGATTGTTTCGCCGTCGGATATTTCGCCTTTATTAATTTTATGACCATTAAATTTTTATATTCCATCCATGATGAACATTTATCGTTTCTTCCGTCCGATCTTCTCACTTAATTGTGCCTAATTAAAAGGTGTTTCGCAACAATAACGATGCTAGCAATAATTTTTTACGACTCAGTTGAGATTTTCTCTTTCGCCGGAAGTTAAATATTATATGTATATTACCCCCCGACGGTGTAATAAATATAATAATTTGTATATGGTGCAATTAATTTTCTCTCGTTCGACTCTTTCGCAATCGAAGTGAGCCGAACGGTGATTTTCTCGCGCGTGTAACAATCTTTTGCAATTTTTCGCCATTAAATCTCGCGAATCGCAGAAGCGAATCGTCAGTTTTGCGCTGCATAAATGTTCGCTTTCATTGTTTCGTTTCGCAGAATCTGAGAGAAACTTTGTTCCGTTCGCAGAGAGCGCAGCTTCGTTTAATCGCGAAACTTTCGCTTTTGCGCGAAACACGATTGGTAATTCTTTTAATGCACGCGATGGAGCGTTAAGTTTTCATTGTGCCAGTCGTGATAGCTGCAGGCACAACGTAGATACGATTCGCTAATCGGAATTAGGGATGGCGCAAAAACGTTTTCCGGAATCGTGTAACTCCATGTTGTTGCCTTGTGTGTGTATCTTTGTTCCCGTTTGTTTGTCTATGTGGATGCTTGCACGGTTATTTTCCGGGTATCGCTTATATAGTTGTCTTATAGCTCGCTCGTTATTGTTAATAATTGATGGCAGTCGTGGGCAATGACCTAGGTGAGACAGCAAACGTTCTGATTATAGGGTGACTTCCGGGAAACTTGTACATACATATAATGATAGATCTGGATTCCGAGACGACTTTTCCATCGACAGAACTAAAATTAAATTATTAGAGCATTTAATATTCTAAACTATGAAATTGTTATCTCGTTTATATATTACTTTTATTACTTATTTATTACTTATTTAATTAAATCATATTCTTACGTTATTTTTGTCATGTATATGATATTTTTTTTTCTTTTAAGAGGAGGGAGAAATTTCTCGAAGAATAAAAGCTTTTTCCACAAAAACTTGGAAATTGGAAACGATTTAAAAGTGATTATTTATTTTCAAAATCACGATAAAGCGACAATCAAGATGATAAAAAGAATTTATAAGAAAAATTTTTATTTTAAGGCAGTTATTTAAAATTTAATTTTAAATTAATTCTATCGAGTGAGAAAGAGAAAGAAAGTTTTCTTTTAATAGAGTGAAAGGAAGCAGGTTTCCCGATATAAAATCTCTCTCACTCGGGGGATTTTCTTTTATCCAGAATTCCATGCGTGTAGCTTCCACGAAAAGGAGGTGCGATATTCGGGTGCCTTTCCCTTCTAAATGTGTCTTCAACGTCGAAAAGACGAAGGGAAATTATCCCCTTTCACGTCGCGCGAGTTCCGCTCAACTTTGCGCGGTAACTTTATCGAGTTGCCGCGAAACTTTCAGTCGTCTCGCGAGTGAAATCGCATTCTAGGAATCGCACAATGCAACTGTTTCTTTTCTCGCCGCGCTGCGCCGCATACTACGCAAATCTCGCCGATTGAAAACGCCGTTTGTAAAGATGCGGCTGTGAAAGCGCGTGTACTCGCACATATGTGCGGAGTGTATATGCTCCGTATTATTGATCGGAAAATTAATGGCGCATCCGCGGTTGGCGCGGCGTGTGCTTTTATCGTTTGAAAGAACGCAATTTAATTTCCGCGTGAAGATTTATGACGTTAAGGAAACTTTTGCAGCGCCGATGCTCTTCCGAAATCGCAGAATTCGGAAGGCGAAAGTTTCTCAGATTTAAGGATTTAAGAATTTAACGATCTCGAGCTTTAACGCGACCCTGACTTTAATTCTCTCTCAATCATCGTAATCCTAAATCGAAGACTTGGCTACAGAATGGCAATTTTACAGTGCCGGAGAAATTAAAATGAAAAGTTAGTTAGAGAACTTTATTTTTAAGCAGAAGAGAGGATACAAAGTTATTAAATTATATATGTAAGAACAAAGTTGAAATTATATTAATAATTATAAAAAAATATCGAATTAAAGTTATTATGATGAAAATAAAATTTAAAACTTAAATCGAATTATTTCACGCAGAGAAAAATAAATCCTTGAAAATAGTTAATCTTTGTAGATCTTTCATTTTTTTTATTAGAAGAGATCTTAATAGATGCTCGGTTTGTGTGTCACGCAAATGTTTTCATTATTAATTCTTGCTTGTTACAACGAGTCCTCTTCTTCTTCTTCTTTTTCTCGAATGGCTATTTGTATTCTGGACTAGAACACAATGCTATTCTTCAAGTTAATTTATTTTCAGGACAATTCAACTTTCCGAGAAGTCCGCAACCTACCTAAGCTCGCTCGCTTCCTATCTAACCGTATCGACGCCTTACGTTTCTTGTCCCAAATGTTTTAACGACGCTCTTTACTCGCCGCGCTCTATTGTGCGAATTCTGGCAACCGTGACCGGCATGTAGCCGCACGCGAGCGAATGGCGTAACGCTCAGGTAAAACTGCCTTCCGAGAAGCTGATAATGCGTTCCTACTTCCTCCTACCGCCACCTGCGTCGGTCCCTCGGTCTGAGCGTGCACCGGGTGTTTCGATTGGTGCCGCGGTCGGCGGTATTACTCATTGAAACCGTATAAAGCGGTACGATATAATCTCGACGAGGTCAATTTGCGACGTCGCAAAGGGAAGGTTATACGTGATTGTGATTAAATAATTAACGTGCACGCCGGTGTCACGCCTGCCGCTATGCGTCCGCGATATACCCCTTTGAAGCTTTGAACTCACGCGACTTCGACGGCACCCGGTATGAGCGCAATGACAAAGTTAACGCATTAGCATAATGCCCGAGTTAAATATTAATGAGTTAAAGTGAATCGCCTCGTTTTATTCAGCGAGAAATTTGCAAAAGATCTCGGAGAGTGATTATGATCAGCCAGGCCGGGTTAATAGGAAGGGGAATAACCGGAGGGGAAAGAACGGGGGTGCAGGGGGCAGAGGGAGGAGGCAAGGAAGATACGATGCGGCGTACATGCATATGTGTGAAATGTCGCTCGTTCCAGGAACATTATCGTTTACGGGGAAATGCACATGTATGCAGAAACGCAGGTGCACACGACAAGGTGGATGGAGAAAGCGGGGGTGGCGGGAAGAGGAGGGTAAGAGGATGTGCGAGAGTCCTGGTCGAAGCTGTTCCTTTTATGTATATGCGATAAATTTACGTAGCTCCGCGCGAGGAGTCGATCGCGCTTATCTCGTCGCGTTCGAAATTTTATTTCGAAAACATTCGATCCCAAAGATTCGTTGACCTGGAAACCCTGGAAGTCTGAAGCGCGTAAATTGGAATGCATCTTGAATTTCAAGTTCTACTTAGAATTTAGGTTCTTTCTTTAATCTCTCTTTTTTTCAAATCACTTTTCTAAATTCTTTGAATATAAGGACGTTTTTCCGTGTAAACGTAGAGGCTACGTGAACGTGCACACATCCGTGTATTCTGAATAGATCCATTGTTCGTCCGGTCGGACTAGTAAAAGGTACAAATGAACGGCAATGTTCCCCGGGGGGACAGCCCCCCCCCCCCACCCTTGTACTCGGAATAAGTATAATATGAGGCAGCGAGGCTGCGCGCAATTAAAACAATTTTATATTGGGACAATAGATCCTTCCGATAATGGGCTTTACAAACTCAAAGCCCCCCCTAGCATGCGCAGGATATAAATTATTACTTCGTGTGTGCTACATAGAACAATAGTCACTACAGGTTTTCCAAATACTGCAGCACGCATCGAATTGTATCTATTAATTCTTTCGCAGTAACTGTTTCATTATGCGATCGTTTGCGTACATTTTGCTTATTGATAATATGTATAATAGAGAGAAAAAGGAACAGTACAGTTGTACAGTTCAAGATGACGTATAATTCAAGGAGTTAACGTAAAAATTAAGAATTATTATTTTTCACGCCTATATTTAATTAATTACGCATGTACGTTTTCATGCATTTTTTTAAATCAGAATAATAGGGATACGCGTATCAAAATTAATCGAATTTATGCGAGCACTTCCTCGGTTAAAATCCGGCAATACGGGGATTTGAGGATGTTCGAACTTCCGTCGAACAAAAATCGTTCGGTCCGAAACTAGCCGCCGAACAGCTGACAACGAGTGACAAATCCGCGAATGATGAACCGCCGTGAATGAAGATGGAACGGGTATATACTGGAGGTTTCAATATTCCGCCGCTAAAAGCCGTCGTATCTGCCATTGAAATGTCAAAACCGGGATTATCAAAGATTAATTTTATTCACTAAGTGCGCGGAATGTATCAGGCATAGAAATCCCATCAAAACCAATCTCGTGAAAATATGTATGCGGCCCGACGATTTGTCGCGGTCGATAAACCGCAGTTTTTTTCGGGCGATTAATTTTTTTATGTCTTCAACTTTAATCCGAACGATCTAAACTAAAACCATCACCCAGAAAGAGACTCAATATTAATAATACTTGTGTATGCATGTTAAATAAATATTTAGAGAGAAGAAAAATATGATTTTTATACCAAGAGGTATTGAACTTGATTTACTATTAATACTTTATTAATTGTAACAGTTTTATAAAATATTTTTATGTCTTTAATTTTTTTTATTATTACGTTATTTTACTTTTACTTTTATCATTGTTACTATTATTCTGCGTGATTAATTTCTATTATACGTTTCTCGATTTATTTCGCGACGTAATGAAATATGTTTTTCCTCTCCCTTTTTGCCTTTCATTGTTAAAACACTCGAACGAGGCGAGAAATCATCTTCTATCACGCTTGATCGAATATTAATTTCCGTCTCCTCGCTGAGTCCGTACTCTCGACCGAACTACTTCGCGAACATAATCCGCTCAGATCGCTTCACTGTATAACTTGGAGGAGCTCCATAATGAGCTCGGTTGTACCCCCTTTCTCCTCGATTTCTCAACAAGCTTTGGCACACGTTGCCTTAATATCCGGATTCTCGAGTTTGACTCCGCGAGACGATTCGCGTAATCCGTTACAAAAAGAGATCCTCGCAGATACATATAGGTGCGAAAAATTTGTTTCCTTCCGCGAAATTGTAAGAAGTTTCTGAACTTGATTATTATCTTCGGCGAATCTCTCGAAGAGATCGTGGAAACTTTTTAAGGATTAAGACGTGAGTTCATCGAAGACGCACGAGCATACGAAGAATTCCCATCTATAATTCATGATTTGTCATGATTTGCATTCGTATATATGTAAAATATTCAGTCTATACGTATCTCATTTCTGGAGCGCGTAAAATCGCACACACGTTTCTTTTCTCATCCTTGCTTTGTCTTTTTATTCCTTCGAACAATAAAAAATCCTCTTGACCGTGCCTCCTCGTGTTTCTCTTCCGGAACATACCGGAGCTTTTTTTCTGGGCACAAAGAATGTGTGTCTTATATTAAACGTTGTGCAATCTCCGGGAGTCCATTATCCGGAGCGGATAAAATTCCGAATGGAGGAATTATTAATCTTCTAGGTTCTTTTTTGGAGGGTAAAGAATTGAGGAAACGTGCGAGACATTTATTAATATCTTTTAAACCGTTAGTTTTAATTGAAATAAAAATTATATTCTTGATTAAAATCACTTGCAGGTAAAGCAGCGCGTTTTTTTCCTTTTTGAAATAAAGCTGCATTGATCCGAGATTATAAAGTGAAAATCAAAACAGAGAACTTTTATCAAGTTTAATTAATGATCGCGTTAGGTGCCGGGGAAAAAGACCTTTATATAGAAGTGGTGCGGAAATGTCGAGTCGATATCTTCGGGGAAGAGGGGTTTAATGAGTGACGAGAAGCTCGCCTTTGGCGCGTAAAGCGCTCTGAAAAATGGGTTGACTTTTACCGGGGGCGCGGTCATTACTGGCCCACTGGTAATTACAGGGTGTCGCCTCGTAAAGCTGTCCCCGTGAACTTTTAATGTAGACGTAAACGTAACGGCCCCGTGTACTCCCCAATATGTTCCGCGGAAAATTGGTGTCCCGAGCTGCTGAATTATGCGAAAACGGTGCGGCTTTAAGCTCGTTATCCGCGCCTCGAGAAAATCTCTCACGGAAAATAGAGCCTTTGCTGAAAGCGGCACTTTTTGATCGGGCAAGTCTCTCTTGATAACGTATAAAACGATTTTGCATCGCGCTTGTTATCAAAAGTTTATTATTTATTGATGAATACTCATTTTATATACATATTTAATGAATAACGAATATTTAAATAATATACATAAATATAAAATTTTTGTTCACGCGCTTATTTCTTTAAATGGTTTTAGTAAAAATTTCTTGAAGAATTTTTTTTAAATTTCTCTAGTCATTAATCATTGACAGACTTTCCGCATGTTAACATTATTTATCGTATTATACATTATTATTATTATTATTATTTCCTATATATATTTAAGTATTCATATTGAAAATTCATGCGTTCAGTGGTTAATCGAGTGTCAATACTGTCCCGCGAAATTCGCGAAACTTGAATTGAATGTACGGTACGGGAGTATCGAAAGGGTTAATCCACTCGGAGAATTTCTGTCCTCGTCCTTAACGGCACGGGTGTAACAGCAGTTTCATAAGAACGCGATTTCGCGCGCGCGCGCGCTATTGCGGGGGCGTAGTTCGAATTACGTTTGGAAAGTTCGGAAATCGTCGTCGTTCGGAGTTTCGACTACGCTGTTACCGGCCTTAACTTTTCCCATTGTCGGCCAATCGTCAGCGCGAGCAAGAAACTGCGGTGAGTCCACAGGGGGATGGAAGGTGGGGTTTACTGCAGGCCACTCGTTGTTCTCGACTGGTAAAAAGAAAATTAAACAAGTTCGTTCTCGAGCGAAAATTTGACAAAAGTGTCCATTATCAACTTCGCGTTAGAAGAGTAAAGAATAGAATTGAACAAACTGAATAAATAAAGATACGAATAAAAAACAAACGTGTGAAATAAAAATATGAGTATTAGGTATAAACGGAAGGAAGATGATATTAGAAAAAACAGGAATTACCGAATCTGCATTTACTCTCGCAACTTTTACAAAATATTACTGTTGTCTGTTTTGTACAATAATTAAAATATTTATGTGTAAAATAGTTGGAATATGATGCAGAATGATAAAAAAATTTTTTAATCAAACGATATGACACAAAAAATATACAAAAAATATAATAATACAAATACGACAGAAATACGAAGAAATTAACAAAATGTATGGTTGTATAGGATGTCTGTGTTAGAACGTTACACGTCGACATATATGATTTCCAAATTTCCAATACGCATCGATTGGACATTGCACCGAAGCTCTATGGGCGCCGTTCCGGCGTTTTGCAGTCCGAGTCGGCCGCGTTCGTCCCAAATGACGGCCGGTCTAATAATGGCCTTCCAATTGCGTTCGTGAGCATAGATTTTCTCGCGTTATTTGAGTTCGCGGCGCGTAACGGAGGAATTTCGGTGTTCAACTTGCTTGCTTCGTACGCCCCATTGTGTTACGGTTAATAGCTCGCGGCTTTATGAACACCCGCGCCACAATCGCGTCGCCCAACGCACGAACCGGTGGACATTAGCGCACTCGCGCGTTTACCTAATATAGGGTGCTCCAATAGAAACTGCCAGATCCGTGGGCGACGTTCTGAAAAGAGAAATCGAGAAGAATGAAAAAAATCTGAAACTCGCGTCACATGCACATCACACATGAGCCATTTGTCGACTTTTATCATTTATGACTGCAGTCCATTTGATGCTACAAATGCTTTGAAGTGTTCTTCTTCTTCTTTTTTCTTCATTGAAAGAAAGGAGAAGAAGAATGCTTTGAAATATTTTGTAGGTGTTAAGTGGACCGCAATCTTTATCTTTGTCGTTGTTAATTAATAAAAGATGTCAATTCGTCTTTTATCCCCCCTTTTTTGCTTTTTGATACATTATAGGTCCATTATCTTGCGTGTTGACTTGCACGTGATGTTAGGTACGCATTTGTGCTTCATATGCAGTATTTTACGTCGAGCTGCAGTATGTCACACACCGCAATTTCACGTTAGCGTGCCGAGGAGATTTCGCGATCTGTGGTCCAGTGAGGATCTTTCGCGAGACCACCCGGTACGTGCATTTTAGCCGCAGATTAGGACGAGAGCTCGCGTTTATGCGGCACGGAATCCCACGCTTTCTCGAAGTTGTCAAGCGCGGATGCATAATTCCGCAGCTCGGTACGGGAAAGCGGCGGTAAATACACGAATTCTGTGGAATCCCGGCGCAATTCCTCATTCGCGTTTCTGCACCCCCCTTCCTCCTCCTCCTTTTCCTCCTCCCTCGTCCCCCCTTCGCGTCGGAGATCCGGGAGGAGAAAGTCCATCATGCTCGCGCGCGGACTCGTTATCGGTAATCTGTTATTACACCGCGAGTGGCAGTTTTGTTTGGACTCTCCCGTCGAAGTTGCACGAGATGCACGTTTTCGATCTCTTGCGTGTAATTTAACTTGCTCCTCAGTAGTAACCTTTCATTACGCTAGGATATGTGAGTGATGGTGAAATTTGCAACATGAATAAATCGCATTAAACCACACATTTTCTTTTCCTCTCCTTGTATAAAGAAGGATTTTATTTATTTGCTTTTCACATTAAACTTTACATTATTTATTTATTTATATAATTTCATATTATATTTTTTATATGTTTTAGTTTATAATTTTATATTATATTATTTAGCAGTATTTTGTCTAATTATTCGTGTAATTGAAATTCTCGATAATGTATACTGTTGCGACAGACGTAACGCGGGAGAAATTCATGACAAATATATAAACTGTAGCAAAAAATAGAAAATTAGAATATTTATACGATCAATTATATTGGAAGAATCACGTTCATGAAGAGCATAATAGTAGGACACATTTTTACACACTTCATTCTCATGTTACGGCCTGAAGAAGTTGTCGAAGCGATGAACCTTGAAGTCACTCAAGCAAGTCACTGCAGGTCGATGCAGCGAAGACTGTCCTTATAGTTTAAACATGACGGAATTGTATGTTGTACCTGACCTCCAAGCTACTAATTTGCCGTATAAAGGCGACCGACCAGAAACTTATCGCGATTAAACGTAAAAACAGAGTCATAGAATAATGGACTTAATGTCCGTTTCTATCTAATAATTTTTGAATTTTTTGTTGTTGGTTACACTTATATTTATTTCTACCAATGCTAATTCTTTAAACTAGAAAAAGATAGAAAGTAAGTTAAACCAAGATTAAAGTTAATCTACTTTGATAGAAATAAAAATAAGTAAAGCGTAGAAAAAAATACGTGTGACTGACAATAAAAAAAATTCAGAGATTATTATTATTTAGTACCGTCTGACGGTTCCGTGACGTTCTCTGGACGCGAAAGTACACGCTGCTCGCTCTTGAAAATGTGTGGTGCGAGCAGACGAGGCCGGTTCGTAAATTTCCAGCCGCAACTTCGGCCGCCGAAGAGGTACGGATGTCGTGTTTATACGCCATACTTATTGAAGTTCGCGGCGAAGTTCGGTACGACGAGTCACGAGAGGCGTTCAGAAAATGGTGAGGAGATAGAGAAAGGGAGAGAAAGAGATGGAGAAAGTCGCCGCGGGACGACAGGTGAGGAAAGAGGGGAGGAGGCGAAAAACGCAATAACGAGTCTGCGAGGAGTTCGCTGGGAAATGGTAATATCGAGAGTTGTAAATCGCTAGCGAGCGAGCGAGTTAGTTCGTTACATCGGTCTGTTTGTTGCCGCGCGCTCGATTAATCATTCCGCAGATTCCCAGAAATAAATAACGGAAGTTGGGGGTACCGCGCGCCGGTGCGTTGAAATATGGTGGCGCTCCGCGCTCCTTCCCTCCCCCTCTTGCGAAACGTTTTTCGCTGCTCGCGAGATTTTATCGTGACAACAAAACGCGAAACGTCGTCGACGTGAATTTATGCGATTTAAGTAATACAGAGAGGGGGGCAAAGTCTGATTAACATTCATTCGAAAATTATTCCGATGCGTATTCGCTCGTCTCGCCAAATGATCTATCTACTCCGTTTCTGGCATTAATTTAAATAATGAAGAATTAAATTTGCAAGATAGAATTTAAAATTCGTTTCGTGTAAGATTAGCAAGTTGATTATAATCTTTTTAAGGCTGTTGGAATAATAAGTATTGAATAAACATTTATGGCGTGCTATTATTTTATAAAATTGTAATTACTATAATGTATAACAAATTATTATATTTACAAAATCGGTCTTTTATCTGGATGAAAAATCTAGATAATCTCATATCATCCAATTATCATTTCTTAAATCAGGGGGCTTGAAGAGAATTCAAAATCACTCATTTATTGTTATCATTACAATATTTTAATACTTCTAAAAAACTTGTGGCACGCAGTCTTATCACTTTCTTATCATTATCTATCATTATCTATCTCTTATCTATTTCTCACCACTTACCGCTCTCTTAATCTCTTAATCTCCGTTATTTAAGGAATTCAAATATTACTTAATAATTATACGATAACCGGTTGTTCTTATGAAGCCGGTCGCGTCTTTAAACACATTGACCGCTCTCGCCATTGTTCGAGCGGGCTTGGTCGAAAAAAGGGTTGCTGCGGGCCGCGTCCGACATTGTCGGTGGTCGAGATCCTCGAGGAAGCGGCGTTCTTGCAGCAGATATAAAAGTGCGAGCGAGCGCAACAATAAAGGCGAAACGATCCTCCCGCGGTTTAAAACGCTGTCCGCGGTTCGCCTCGCCTCGCCTCGCCTTCGCCTTCGCCTTCGCCTTCGCCTCATCTCGACTCGCCAGGCCAGGCCAGGCCAAGCCAAGCTAAGCCAAGCCAAGCCAAGCCAAGCCAAGCCGAGCCAAGCCGAGAGCCGAGTCGCGGTGGTCTCGCTTTAATCTCGCGTGACACGGCTGAGGTGAATGGACCCGGACATCCAAGGACTCAAAGATTTCCGAATGCGAGCGGCAGTGAGATAGAGACAGAGGGGGGCGAGGGGGCGAGGGGAAGGAAGAAAGGGAAGGCCCTGACGCACACATGTTTGAACGCTTCGTCGCACACCGCAAAATTCGCTTAAATTGTATGTAAAAACGGAAAATATTCTGCCCGCCTGTGAGCGAATATTTTTGCGTTTTTCCACTCGTTGGTAGATTATTCGGTTTGAATACATTGACATGAAATTTAAATTTGGGTGGTCTCGTGAAAAAGGGATCGATGCCTTGTTAATTCTCCAATTCAAACGTACAAAAACATATTTAATTAATACTCAATTAGAGATATGCGAGCTCTGATTTAACGATTTGTTTTATTTTTTAAAATAATTATATAAAAATAATTTTATTAATTGATAATCTACAAAAAGATGAATTTATATTTATTGTGCAGTTGATAAATACAAAAGAGTAATGTTTAACTTAAGGGTTAATTTGTTAATTGCTGTAATTATAACAGAAAGAAATTTAACAAAATTATGATTATTTTTTATTTCTTTCTGGAATAATTTGAAGTTTGAAAATTAAACGCAAAAGAGAAAATTATTTATATTACTGCAATAAAAATAACATACTTATTTATGATAAAATTTTTGTTTTAAAAATGGATAATGGAAATTTTTAATATTTTGCAAAGTATTCACTTTTTAAAAAATATTTCGCCACATATTTTTCTCTAAAAAATACATATTACAATATATTTAGATTTTTGTACAAAAATATATTTGTCTATAGAAATTTTTATTTTATTCTGGAATAACTTGAAGTTTGAAAATTAAATGCAGAAAAGTTTTAAGGAAAATTATTTGAAATATAAATAACATATTTATGACAAAATCTTCGTTTTAGAAATGGATTACGAAAATTTTAATATTTTGCAAGATATTCAAATACCTCGCGTAAAACCTATTTTTATATTCTAAAAAATACGCATACATATTTAGATTTTTGTGTAAAAGCAAATATATCTATTTCACATTAACAAAAAAAAAAGAGAAACGCGCAATTACGCTCTGCAGGTACATTGTCACACCTTGCGGAGGAAGTAACGTTGTAGGAAGCTACGCATCATTAAGCCGTCCAAGTTTTTTTTTTCACTGCTCGCCGTAAAGCGAGATATGACCCATTATTTGAATATCATGACTCACCTCGTAACATAGTTATATAGAGAGTATCTTACACGCGAGAAGAACAAAGATGGGCAACTTTCCACAATACGAGACAGATAATACGGCTGGGCTTACGAGGGTACGTGTTACGGCCTGGATAAGATAGTTTATGAAAAAAGTGTATATTGTCAGCCGGTGAGATTCGACTCCCGCCGCCGTTCTATCCCCGAGAGAGGGGTCTGAAATTCTCGCGTAATGAAGTCACGAAGAAAAATTGCGCGGTCGTCGCGAAGGTTGATGCTTACGCAAGCGCAACATCAATCGGGCATGATTCTTGAAAATCATTACATACATGCGTGAGTGTGGAAGGTCGGCGGTGCGCGAGACGGAAGTCCATAATCGCCACTCGGCGGTATGCGGGAGATTTTTTTCCGCTATCGCGTTATTACGTCGCGCAATTTCAAGTATAATTACTGTCACTAATTATCTCATATCTTATTTTTATACATAATGTTCTCCTCGAAGTTTGTCCGGAGACCGTCTGGAAAAAGATAAACGCGAGTGTGTTTCTCCTCCATTGTCGTTATCTCATTGTCAGTGAGCGTGGAGGTGTTTCAGGGCTTCGTTCTCTTTTCGGCGCCCCTTCGTACGTCACGCGTCGTCGTCGTATTATCCGCAACGTCTAAAGTTTGATTACACGGTGGCGGCCTTCGTTCGCGACGTTCGCATTCCGCGCTCATCCGAGGCGTTGGAAACTTTTCCGAGGAGTCGCCGCGGTCGTCTCTTTCGCCGGGCGCGTCGCGTCCGTCACTCTCGCCGTCTGATAACGACGTCGCGTTTCGATGATACCGCGTTGTACCAACCCGTGAATATACGCGGCTCGCGCGAGAGGCACGTGAAGCGCGGCACGCGCGAATCGCACGTTTCGTGACTAGGTCGCGTGTGCCGTGGCCCCGCTAATAAAAGCTCCTCCACGACGTGCTGTTGGCGTTGCGTAAATATATCGTTAGCCCAGATTGATAGGCCGGTCACGAGCGGCCGGGGCGTTAAAATGTGGAAAGTTAAATGTCGGTCTTGCAAAATATTAATTCTATTTGCAGAAATTCTGCAGACGCCTTTTGTTATATTAGTATAGTAATGGAATAATAATATATAGAAATAGGAAGAATGTTATTAAAATGATAAAATTACAATCGTATGGAATTTTATATTGTGTATGATATATCGATCATATCAATTATAATATAATGCTATTACTATTAATATTATAAAATTAATATAATCGTACGTAAGACATTTATATTAAAATGTGGTGAAGTTAAAATTCTGGTAATTCAATATTACATTATCGCAACATGTATATTACCGCAAAAATGCGCGATATATTAATCCCCGGAGCCCCCCTGAGTCCCCTCGCCGTTCGCGTCGCCCAAGCAACGCGCGGTGTTTATGAAAGTCTCGCTCGCGAAATACACTTCGCAGCGAGTTTGGTGTCAACATTTCCCATTACGCTTACGAATGCTTCGGCGCGACTCGAAGGTATGCATGACGGTGTCACGTACCGCGGCGTTGTCTCCCCCGGTAATCGAAGACGCCGTGTATCGGGCCGCTTTGACGATTTCGCTGAATGAAGAACGCATTCCTCGTACGGGGAGACAATGCATCGCGCGAATTTACGATTCCGCGAGCGGCGTGGGTGAGCGCGTGACAGGTGCACAGCCCCCTCCTACGCCATGCCATTCGAGCCTTTCTGCAAGCTGTCCCCCACCCCCTTATTCTCGCATAAGAATGATCGAGGATCAATGATCTCCATCCGTGCGCGCAAAGCCGTTTCCAATGATTCCTCTCCCACACTCTGAAGATAATACTCAATTTATATGTAAATCTCATTTCAAACTGTCGCTCGAAATGATTTGCGTCTAAGAAGGAGATGGTCGTTTTTTTTTTTTTTTTGAGGAACTTCTGAGCTCAAAGATATCCAAGAAGAAGGGAATTATATGTAAGTACGAACATGGAATCATAAAAAAAATCCTGGATTAAGGATTGAAAACGCGATTTCAGAATTCGTAGAACTCGGGAATCTTAAAATTCGAGTTTTCAGAACAAGAAAGATGTGAAGAAAGGCAATTATTCTAAGAGCTTTCAAAGTTCCACAATATTTTCGAAATTCGAAAGCTGCAGGATCCTAAAGTCCGAGAATGTTTAGGTTCGGGTGAAAATTTCAAGGTGCGCGAGGGGCACAAAAAGAGAGCAAAAGTCAAAAGGATCTAAGGATCTTAGGATTCTGAGAAAGGCAAAATTTTCAAGTCCCGCTTTCCGCGAATCGGGCCTTAAATCTTCGATGTGTAAAAGCGTACGAGAGATTAGGATCCCTAAATATACACGTAAGTAATACGAGAGGAAGGAGCTGGGCATTGGCTCACAGTCGGAATATTCGGCGAAGCTTGACTCTCTCTCTCTCTCTCTGATGGTGATTCTCACGATCCTGGGTGCCTCGCAGTCACGGGAGGCCCCGCAAAAGAAATGGAAGCGAACCGGCGAGCAGACTCTTTGGGCCCGTCGAGCTTGCCTCTCCTCTTTTGCTCGTTCTCTTCTTTTTAATCACCCTCTCCTCTCCCACGAGACTGCGGTTCCGCTTACTGGACCGGCGAGGTGCATTGTATCCGATCTTGGAAATGAGAGGTTGAAAGTTATGCAACGTTCGATATTGTCACGGATATACGGATATAATACTCGCGATTTAAATAGCGAACGTTTGTCGTATTGCAGTAATTAATTGTCACGCTGAAATAAGTATTGCACTGCATTAACAATAATGATATAGCTGTACAGCGCGTTCATTAAAACGTAATAAATGTGAATTAAATGACATATTTTATAATAAACGTTACATCGCAATAAAATAATGGCGTAATGATGGCCCAGCGTGATGCTAATGATGCTAATACAATTTTTCATGCACATCATGCTACTTTAAATTATTTTTTATCAATAAGAGTCAAATAATGGAAATTATTTTTTTCGTTAAGCTTAAGCAACGAGAAGTCTTCATTTTTCCGTTCTATTCATTTTCACGAGCGCGTGAAATTCAGTTC
Organism: Temnothorax rugatulus; assembly: GCA_035220575.1. Classification (NCBI taxonomy): domain Eukaryota; kingdom Metazoa; phylum Arthropoda; class Insecta; order Hymenoptera; family Formicidae; genus Temnothorax; species Temnothorax rugatulus. The sequence goes on from JASTWL010000120.1 coordinate 106,060, forward strand.
AATGGTGGAGATCGGGCAATCCTTTCTCCGGCGATTCTTATCCGGCGGTGTTAACGCAAGCACGACGTTTCCTTTGTACGGCTCTTTTAACACAGTCTGGGCCGCAAAAAAAAAATGGGATACACTTCGTAGAACAATAAACTAAGCTATGAGAGAGCCGCGTTCATAATTTTTCAATGCATCGCCGGTCCCGCCATGGCTCCGTTCTCACGGGGAACCCACGAGCGTGCACACGGGGTGACTCGATAAAACCGGTAGTTCTGAAAGGACCTCTTAATTTATTCGCCTTTGGCTTTTAGAGCCCCCGTCTTTATCTGGAGAGCATTCCGCCGCGCCTGCATTATGATCATGCATTTACTTCCTTAGAACGTTAAATGGACTCTTGCGCGTACTCTCTCGCTCTCGGTAACGTTAAATTGCCGTCCTTACTTTACACTGCAGTACTGTTGAATTTACCGCAGTTGTGCATGTTTTTAATTTAGGACTCGACATTAGAGAGCTCCGACGATACTTGGATTTCGCAGAATCTCGGAATACCGGCGCGTTTAAATAGTTTTAGGTTTTAGAAACTGCGAATCTTGGAACATGTTGCGATTCCGCTCTGCATTGTACTTTAAGACAGAGTTTTAACCGCACTTCTCTTGGGGGGTCGTTGTATTTTATGATTATTAAGTTTCTAGGATCCTTGAAATTTGTGCACCCTATATATTTCGAAGACAGATTTACTTGCGGCTAGAAGGAGAGGAAGCGGAGACGACGTGGGGAAATAAGTACCTTAGCTTCCCGAACTAGAATTATCTTTCGGAATTTCTCGGAGATGAAACGAGAGAACTCGAAATTGAAGTTTCGACAAACTCGATTCCTGCTATCAATAAAGCAAAGTCCCCTGAAGTTCAGTCTCTGAAAAAATAATTAATGAGCACCGATTAATATTAGAGATTAGACTAATATTACAATAAAAATAAAATATTATAATTAAAATAGCCATCGCATTGATTATATATTAAAATTTAACTTAAAAATCAAAATTGCATAAAATGAATTAATTTTGGAATTACGTCATCTTTATTATTGCACGTATCCTAAATTTTATTGTTATATGTTGGCTGCATTTTGAAGCTAGCAAGGATTTACTTGTTTGGACTTGGTCCGTTAATCGAAGATCTTCTCTTGTTACGGCGCGAAGTTACCGCAAAGTAAAATCCGGTCCAACTATCCAACGGTACTATTCTTGCGATCTCTGCTCTCGTACGTATGTACATCCTTTGTTCCGTAAAACCTCCCATATATGCTTAAGTTCGAGAAGTTGGCACGTATTCCCATCGGTTGGCCGTTGGTTCAAAGGTTAACGTGGCGACGCACAAGGTGGTCCAGCAACGTCGTGCGCTCGCTCGCTCGCTCGCAGCATCCGTCACGATGTTAACCTCCTCCGTTGCGTTCATTCAAGGTCGCCTCGGAGAATCCGAAGGCAAGCGCGAAGTCGGGAGAGCATTTCGGATCGAGTCATTCGTAAGACCTAAATGTGCACATTACTTCAACCGGAAAGTCGCCAAAATTAGCTTAGCATTTGAATAGTAAATTGTTGGCTCCATCTCGAAGATAATTTATTCTTCGTTTACGTTGACTGTTATTAAAAGTTTATTATTATCGCAAGTTTTTAAAGAAAATATAATATAATTTGTATAATATAAATAAACACTAAAAAATAGAGACTATGAAAAATACAGATATATACATTGTACGATCTTTTTTAAATTATTTTTATTGAGAAATATATGGAGTTTTTATATTAGCCGAATCTTTATATTAGCTTCTTGAATGGGATACATATCTGAGAAATTTTAAAAAGATATTAAAAAAAAATGCGCGTTGAAAGATTTAATCAGATTAAATTGTTTGTTTAAATTGAATATATTAAATAGAATATCATTTCTCTCATACTTAGTTTAAAAGAGACAAGAAGAATAGTAATATTGGCTTACTAAGGATAAGCTTCCAATCGATTACAAGTTCAAATTAAATAAATTAAAAGAAGTTTACCGAAAATCCGTGATTGCTTTTAAAACCATGGTATCTTATTTCGATAATTGCCTAACCACGAGTATCCTTCCCTCAATTGATCCTTAGATCGATCAAAGAAACGAGCCAAGAGTCAGAACTCTGTAACATAACGATCACGCTCGATTGCCTCGAAAAGTCATCGAAATTGGCCGAGACGAAGAACAAAGAGCGGAGATGGGCAAGAAAATGCAGAACAGAGGCGGCGGATAAGGATGCAGGACGATCTCCTCTCGTAGACTGCCTTCCCCTGGAGCCGCGACGTCTCATCTTCGAGAAATCCCGAAAGATAATTCGGGCCTGCGGGGCCCGAAGGTGCTTATTTTCTCCCTTTCCTCATCGAGTCCGTCTTCGTATCCTGCTCCTGCGGGCTGCACGCTAACGTTGCTCCAAAAGAAACAGCCACCTCACCTCTTTCCTGCGCAGGTATTTGCTCGAGAGGCGGCTATCGATGCGGCTATGCCGAGAGTGCAAATGCTGCCGGGATACGAATGGCTATCGACGCACACACGCGACATTCCGGAACTGCCTTCTATGGATAATCAATATGGAAACATCGATATGGAAATATGCGTGAAATTCCGTAGACAATTGGAAAATTCACCAAAAGAATTATTTGAATTCTTTTCTAATAATCCCAGTTGCGAAAATCAAAATGCAGAATAGTTTATACATTCATACTGCCGAACAGAGTTATAATAATTATTTTAAAAATATTGGAAATGTATCACAAAGCATTTTTTTTAATTGACATTTTTTACATTTTTTCCCTATACCTCTATTAAGAGTAATGACAGTTATTAAAACTTTTGTAACAATAATAATGATATAGCGACGCTTTTCGATAACTCTTCAATCTTTAAAGACTTAAAGATTTCTTTGGTCTGAGAAAACGCGTTTCAAATTCTGCCTCTTGCCTGCCTCGGAGCATTTACACTATTTACAGGATGATTAAATAGGAAAATAGATAGCCGCTCTCTCGCGCCAGCTTGCAAGCGCGAGACACTTGCATAGTGCACGCCGGGTGAACGTTGAACGTCCTGTAATCAGGTATTACTCCAAATTCGGGTCGTTGTAGGATGAAGCGTTCGCCCGGGTTTGCCCCGGGGGATGGAGATAATAATTTATTTCTAATTTAAAAGCAGCTCGCACACTCGTCCGCTCGCTCGCTCGCCCGCCCGCCAGAGATAGATATGAGAAATTCTCATTTCACGGAGGATGCCTTATAAAATGCGATCCTCTGACGTAGCCCCGACGAGGAGCGGCCATTAAGATACGAGGGCGAACTATTATCTAAATTGCTGTTACGGTTTGTTAAAAAGTCCGCCTCGCACGGCGACTCGCTAAAAGTATAATCGCGCAGATGCAGCTGCACGCTTCGTAGATAAGTAAAGGGTGCTCGAAAAAAAAAGGAAACGCCGCCCGTTAAAGCATGATAAAAAGACTGTAGGATTTTAGTGAAAATTCGTGTAAAAGTTGTCTGTCCGGACGATCTGTTGCCTGATCCGCTAAAAGCAAGAGTAGGTAATAACGAGAGCGAGACATTCAGATGCAGATGCACGTAGATAAACAACACGTATCCAAGAGAGAATAACTTACCATTTGCATTATTACATTTAATTAATTATTTATATATATATGTAAGCTTTTTTTTATTTTGAGAGATATAATTATTTTAATTACGATATTTTAAATTCATGTATATGTATCTCTTTTATTTTAAAGAAAGATGTTTTGTACGTGTTTCAATCAGTCTCCCTTCGATTCTTTTTTTATTTTTGACGCACGGAGAAGAAAGATTATTATCGATCAACTCGATACATCAACTCGAAGAAAAATTTGAATGTTTTTCTATTCCTTGAATAAATGCGCTTTGCTGAAGACGCTGCGAATTGATAATGGGCGAAATATAAGGACTGAGTGACACGGCAATTAACCCGAAGGAGTTCGGTCCTTCGTCTCTTTTTTTTCGGTTCTCCGGAACTCCCCGGCGCATTCTGCGCCCTTAATCACCCCGAGTCCTTTAAACTCCTTTCCGCGAAGGAGATGAAATAAAAATAGCGTCGCGAAACGTAGAGCGAGCACTCGAAAGTGGCGACGCTGCAATTTCAGGATCCTATGGCACCGGGGCCGTCCTCAGGACGAGTGATCTCGTGCTGTTGGAGCCGGTCCTTCACTCTAACCATTTACCTACTAGCAGTTCTGCTTTCTTTTCTTTTTTTAAACTGTGCTCTCTACACTTGTTTTTATTCGCTTTTCTATCTCGAATGCGCGAGCGGGTTTCTATTTCATTTCAAGCGCGGAATGTCTGAAAAAGAGCGGACCTATATAATAAAATATGAAGCTGCATGCAGAAGGGTTTTTAGACATTTCAATTATGAGTACGTCATACATGATGACATATCGGAATAATTCAAACGTTGTCGAAAGAAAAAAGCGAACTCTCTTTACTGAAAAATTTATATTGAAAATATTTTTATTAAAATCTAACCGAATTCTCTTTTAATCTAAGCAACTCTTTTTATCGCGATTAATAATAATAATGAAAAATATATTTTATTATTAATTTGTTATTTCACCATTTATGTTACATAATTTCATTATACGATTTAAAATATCATTTCGCAGTGTTTATTGCATAATGTTATTATATGATTGCATAATGTTATTATATGATTTATTTTTCAATTTTATTGTGACATTTTGCGTGATTTATCATTTACCCCACGTTGTATTTGTCGGTATCATTTTGCTGAATAAAACGCGCTTCTCTTCGCCGAGATTAAAGAATCTTTCTCATTATGTTGCAGGTGAGTATTTTACATGCTACGGCTGTGTACTGAGCTATCACAGCTTTTTTGAGGGAAGCTCGCGAGCTCCGGATACGGTGAGTTTCTTCATTTCATCCTAGCGTGGATTATAGTTCTAATTTCTGTCGACGGTGTGTATCCGTCGTCTTTTCCCGCAGACATGCAGGTGTGCGCCGCTAATAAGATCCGTGTTGTTCCCGCCAACGACACGCGGACTTTCCATTGGAAAAATTTATCTTGCGAACGCCAATGCGCCGATACGTTAATTATTATAGGCAATTTGCTAATCAAATAAATAGAAATAGATTAAACGAAAATGCTAATAATGTTATAAACACATCAATCATGCACGTATATTTTGGACGATTTGTCATTAAATTTCTAGTCATTTTCGAAAATTAATAATCAATTATATCGGGATTGATTACTTTACGCGCATATAATACACATTAATTTAGTTTAGTGGTATAATTATATTAGTTAACAAGAGAAATCTCAGAGCGTGTAGCCCGATCGATGAAACGAATTTAATTATGTTACGAGATGAGACATTATTATTAGTTATGCAAGAAAATTAACGAGAAACGACAGGTCCGCGCGGGTAAAAGGAATAAACACGCGGTGAGTATTTTGTCGATAAATATGCGTGTATATGTACATACATATACACAAAATATCGACCAGGTGGTAGCGGAAACGAAATTCGCCTGTAACTCTTAATAACGTTCCGAGTTTTATAAATTTGAATTCCCGTGTAACCGCGAGGTAATTAATTAGCTGCTTCTGCCCCGACATTTTACTTTTGACGTCGGGCAGAATTAAAAAGAGCCGCTAGGGGAAATGTTTGAATTACCGATAAAACGCGGCCGCATAATTAATAACGTGTAACGGAGCATCGCGCGCGGACGCAAAAATGAAACGCGCGTCATAGAGAATTTATAAATATCATCACGGAATTTATGATTTTTCAACGCGTTTTCATAAAGAGCTCGCGCAAAACCCATGCCCCTTTGCTTTCAACCGAAATTTTATTTTACTGTTCATTAACAAGATATCCACGGTCGAGAGCGCGCGAAGCGTTGGCTCTTCAAATCATATCACACGCGACATTTCATTTATTTGAAATCTATAGTGTCCGCGACGCGCGCTGGTTGATTTCGAACCCTCGATTAACATATCGATTTCTGTCTATCTCTCTCACGCAGAAGCTGCAGTTATAAATTGCTGTGGAAATTATAAATGTTGCAAAAGCTACTTGAAGAGAAGGCAAGAGAGATATAATTCGAAAGATTTAAAACGTTGAAAATTTATATACGGAGAAGAATACGATCTTTCTTTAATGAGATTTAATTTCCTAACAATTTCAGACTTCCAGATATGATAAGTAATCTGAGAAGGTTTACTTGTTAGATTAATATTAAATGAAGCTTTAATAATTGATAGGTACATCAATCTGGAAGATGTCTCATTCATAAAAAATATATAATGGAGTTATGAATTAGTATTTAAGAGAGAGAGAGAGAGAGAGAGAGAGAGAGAGAGAGAGAGAGAGAGAGAGGGAGAGGGAGAGGGAGAGGGAGAGGGAGAGGGAGAGGGGAGAGGGGAGAGGGGAGAGAGAGGGAGAGGGGAGAGGGAGAGAGATAGAGGGAGGGAGCGAGAGCTATGTTTTCGGCGAGCGTCTTGCTGTCGAGGCTATTTTTTTATTCTCTGAGATCTCGTCTTCTTTGTCTTTTAAGAGATGAGAGAGAGAGAGATTTCAAGGATCTGAATTCTCTGTATATCCAGTATCAAAACCGGGATATCTGACTGATACAATGATAATCGATGAAATATTAAATGTCGAGTATACAATTGTAAAATATAAATTTACTGTCGCGCGTCTGTATGTCATCGGGCATGTAATTTTACGATATCGAACATCGACTCGTGGCAATTTCTATCGGACACGCGCCTCGATTTAATTGGAAAAACGTGAAGGAGAGACAAGAATCGGGGAAATACGAAGACTCAAACGCGTGTAACACGTGTGCAAACACGTAAACACGTGAACGTATAGGTAGGCATCGATATCCACCTACGGTCGCCGCCCACCGGAAACGGTATACTCCATCATGGACATCCGGTGACTCTTTTTATAGACAGGTGGCTACCCTTTCCCTCTCGATTGCCGTGCGTGATTGTGATACCAGGTGTCCCGAAGTCTCCGTTTAGAAGAGCTCTTTCGGTATATGATAATTTTATATTTTCCACTACGATGATCGCAATTTCGCGCGAATTAAAAAAAGTGTCTTGATTCGTGTTCGACAATACTGCTACTTAAGAGATTAGAAATCGGAAGAAGGGAAGAAGTATTTAAATATTTTCTAAATTTCTCGAATCTCTCTGCAATTTCTAAAAATCGCTAATTCTTCAAGTCGTTTGTTAAGTTTATCTTGACGCGGCACGCGAGGCACATTCCAAAATGCGCGGCGTTTTATCTCGTCGTTACGGCGTGCTCATTATCGTCCCGCAATTTGCCGCGAATCTCGCGGCGGCCCCGTCGTGTTGCAACCCATCCATAAGCCGCGTCCAAAAACGGCGCGCGCGACTATACACGCCGCTCGTGCTGGCGCAACGCGAACGCAGTCGCTCGCGCGCGCTGTGTAGCTCCCGCTAATTAGATCGGCGCGCGATGCCCTTTCGTAGTAATCGAATTTCCGAAAGTATTAGTCATGCAGCCGTGACTCGCCGCGGTAATTAGAACGCGCGCGTGGCCCCGCAAACCGCGCCGCAGCAACCACCCGTAAACACGTTACCCGCGTTTCGCGCCCGCCCGGTATAAGCGTTGCATAATGGCGCACATAATGCGGAAACGAGCGTAAATTTCGGTGGGCGGTCGTTACCGTGCGGTGACCTGACGTTAACGCGAAAACGATCCAGGAATCGATCGATGGAACTTCGCCAGTCGCGAGATAACGTAACTGAGATGTAAAATACATAAAATAATTATAAGGGTCGTGTCGGTGTGCGCATAATTAAACAGTCCAACTTGACAGATACACGGGATAATTAATTAATATTTATAAAATATATCTCCCGAAGCGTAATATATTCCCGCCGTCACTTTGCTCTATTAAACATCCGGTTACGTTGAATTTCTCGGGGCCGCTGGGTCGTGCAAAATCGAATATCGCGTCGGCGAATGATCTCTCCCGGCCTGGACCAATCGCCAGGGCGTTCGCCTCTCTCTCTCTCCGGTCACGAGATAATCAAGCCACGAGAAAGCAACGGGGCGAGTTATGAGCTTCCTTTGTTCCAACTCGCCGATCCACTCTTCCCTCGTCTCTAACCCCCCTTCCCTCTCTACTCACCCCGTTCCTAGTGCCCCCTCCTTTTCCTTTTGCGGGCCCTCTCACGTGGATCCTCTCCTTCTGGCTTTCTCACGGGAGAAACGCGGGAGATCTCGTGAAGGATGCTACGGAGGACGTCGCGGAACTGACCGTGACTGGCCGTTGATAAGAGCGTCGATAAGGAGCGTTTATAATAAGAAGGGATGTAAACGGATGCCTACGGGTAGGTTCTCTTTCGTAGGGCGCCGTAAGAACGCCGCGATTGGTCCGAGGTATCATATCCCCCGAGAGCTCCCCGTCGCGTCGTGGTGGAACGTTAGCCCTAACTCGCCGCTACAATCTCGATCCATCTTACGGTATCTAAGATATGTACATATTTAGATATATCTACGCGCGGTCGACAGACAACATTACGTATAGGGCGATCCTCTTCGGGACAGTGTTGGCCTCGCGATCCCGGAGAACCCTGCGGCAATCGCGCGGCATTATCGGTAACGAGCAAAAAATTTTGTCCGGTGAAGTGTATGGAGAGAATATTTGTATTGAAAGATGTTATATTTCTTGCGCACGGGTTTTACATGATATAAAATTAGTATGAAATGAGAGCTCTCTATTTATTGTTGATATTTAATCATAAATAGCATTTTTACTTTATATTATATTTATTATATATACAAATATCTATTACATATAATTATAATTATACATATAAATATCTGTTACGACGAATTCACCCGTGTTTACGAAATATCCGTTCAATTGTTATCGGAAGGCATGATAAAACATGATGCCAATAATGCTAATACATTCTTTATAGCAACAATAATTTTGTAACGAAATAACAGTTCCATCTCGATTTACTGATAATTTGGTAATTACGCGTCAACGTATTTCTAAACAGGTAATGATATGGGGCATTAATATTAGAACTACCAAAGCAGTCAAAATAACCAGATCGTAATTTTTTAAAATTAATTAAGTTTATAAAGGTGAATTTTTCTCATATTTTTCGTGACTTTTGCCACAATATGTGAATGATTAAATTGATTAATGTACTTTCTCCCTTCAATCCCTCTTTACAGAGAGAGATATACGTATATGTAGCATACACTTAAAATACTTAAATAATAGAAATTAAGTCGGTAATTCTAATATTAAGTTCTGCCTCGTACTCTATTTCATCGTTTCTCGTTCGCGTCTCTTTCGTGAAGTTGCACGCTGGCTGTAAATCGCAGAAAATGCAGGAAACCGCGACCATACGTCGCGACGTCGGCCCTGGACGTCGCGCGGGGCTATACATGTGTACGTACTCGTGTAACCCAGCCGGGAGAGAAGGTGTAATTTAACGGGAACAGGTACGGATCGAATCCTGGGTTACGTCAGTTCCTGTTTGCACTTTCCTGCTAGTGTGTCCCGTCCGTCCCGTCCCGTCCCGTCGCGTCTCACGCGCTATCTCACACGCGAGCGAGCGTGTGCGCGTCGCTTCGTAACGGGGCGAGAAATTTATGGCGCGCCGTCGTGTGCGCTGTTGTTTGCGAGGGGCTATCGATGTAAACGACTTTCCTGAAGAGACGTGACCCGATCTCGGCGTGACGTTCCGTCATCTCCTCGCCTCGCCGAGGTTGGCCGTGGCATTTTCGGAATTTCGATATAATTTATAGAGTTCTGGCTATGTTTTCTTTTTTCTCTGAAATTGTCCCTCTCTTTGATCCCCCTTTTTTCCCGATTTGCAATAGGATCACGCGGTTGCCAAGAGCGTGAACATTACTATAATAAGTATAATATAATTAATAAAACTAATAATAAAATATAATTAATAAACCGAAAAATACATATAATTAATCAAAGTAAAATTTTAAGTCCACAAAATATAAAAATATAGAAATATAAAAATTAATTAAATTAAAAATACAGAGTTGTATAGAAACGTACACGGAGAGAATTTTTTGTTATATTTTACCGTTAAATTCACGGCAAACTTGGGATAACTTGGCAACCAAGGAATTTTTAAAATATACAAAAGACATTTTACAAACAACGTGATAAAAATTACCAAGCAGATTGGTAAATTTTGAAAAATCATTGAAATTTCCTAGATATATTTTATTGTTAGTAAAATTAATCAAACATATTTTATATTTTAATGTAATAGATATTAATATTTTTTATTATGGTAGATCCCTAGTAGCATTTTACATTGGCGCAATATGTAGCCAATGCATTGTACATTGGCGCAATATGTAGCCAATGTATAATGCTACTAGGGATATTAATCAGAATAGCTCGCATAAAATTCTTGGTGGTACATGTTGTCCCCAACTACCATGATTTCAGGGTAAATTTTAAGAGAAAATTCTCTCCGTGTATATAGAATTGCATTTTTGTAGCTTCAAGGAAGTTCGTCAAAATTAGAAAATGCATAAATGAATTATTCCATTATTATTATTTATCATCATTCTTTATCTTTTGTTCTCTACTGTTAATTATACAGTGCACTGAGCGCTCTTGAAAAAAAATTACTATGCCTGTGTGGTGAGGGTTAATAATGCTAATCGAGGAACAGCGAAATTCGACTTTCGCGATTCACTTTCATAAATGGCATCGTCACGAAACTCGTGCATAATCGGATATTAGCGTGTAACACGGCATTACGCCCGCCGCCCGCACGTCCGTCCGGAACGGATTAAACGGCAAATCCTATTACAAGTTTACACCGAAAACGTGCCGCGTGTTACACGGCGCGCACCGTCGCTACCGCGCACGAGTCGATAGTTCTGTTAAACTTATTCAATTTTTCAGATTTATCTCGAGAAGAATGAAAAAAAAAAGAAGAACGGAGGAAGTAAAGTCATTATCTGGGGTGTTCTATTCTATCATTATACCGCATCGAGTTTTAATGATAGATCGAGCGCGATAGAGCTCGGAACCGATATCCGCTCGGAAAGTTTGACGCAAACATTCGTCGCAATTTTGCAACATTCGATTTCAAACGCGTTAAATTATTCTCTAAATATATATTTGAAATTTATATTCAGTAACTTATATTAAATATTTCAAATATTTTCAGTGACATCAAAAATTAAATTAATATAATATTTAAAAAATTGAAATTAAATAAATTATTATATAACAGACAGATATTGAATATATCTGTGATATTTCAGACAGCGGTCTTTTTAGAGGCTTTAAGCTGAAACTACGCATTGGAAGAGAATTTGTTTTATCATTTTCGATTATTAAAGCTAATTCCGCGAAAATCTTCAGTGGATTTGGGAAGGGGTTAACGCAGAAGCGTTAATGCCCTTTGAGTGGCAATGCTTCGTATTAACTCGCGATAATCGCCAGGGACCATGCCATTAAAATTAATTCGAACGGCGGTCGCGTTAAAATCGAGCGTTCGCGAAATTTCGCATAAAGTGCCCCCTCCTCCTCCCCTCCCCTCCCCCTCCCCCTTCCCCTCCCCCTCTCCCTCCCCCTCCCCCTCTCCCTCCCCCTCCCCCTCTCCCTCTTCCTTTCCATCGCGCTCGTTAATTTCGCGTATAATTGAGCGCGGCCGGCCCCGATTACAAACTCGTTAATCCTTAATAATCTCGCAAACTTCTTAATCCCGGGCCGGTGCCGCCAACTAATTAAGTGCGTTAAACACCTTTGCCGGACCCCCCTCGTCATCTCTGTGCCCCCCCCCCCGTCCTCCTCTCCGCTACAGGTGCGCTGGTTTGAGACCGCAGCCCGGGTGCTCTCTGTGCAAATTTTCGCGCAACATTAATGACCGTTCCTCGGAAAGTTTCAGCCAATTTGCGGCTCTCGGGGATTGGTCTACTCGTCTCCCCGCATTTTTCCTTTCTTTTCTGGATAAAAGTGATTTTAGGAGGAATATTTTTCAGAGCGTGAATTTTTTCGGAGGGGGAGGAATAGTTTATTCACGCTTTAAGGCAAATGAAATTTGGAATGTGGATTCGAGAATTGAATTTACGTGATTTCGTTCATTTGCGTCTTCTGTTCATCAAAGCAAAAAAACTTGAAATATTTACAAACCGTGTGCGATCTAATATTTAAATCGGAAAGATTAAAAAATATTTGACCGGATCGAACAAATTCCTGAACTAATATTGAAGTAATCTCGCGGTATTTTATATGAATCTTGAAATCTCATAGTCTATTCTATTATTAGACATCACAGTCGTAAAATTCAAAAATAACGCGGAAGCAACGTGATGTATCTTCTACAAACGAATGGCAAACGTAGAGAGATTTCGCGGGGCGGATTTCGCGAGTGAACTTATCGCGAGCAGCTACAAATTTGCGAGAGTGCGAGCTTCTTTTCTCTCGGCGATTCGCGCGCGAAGCTTACGTTATCGTTCCATGTCGTGCGTAAAGCTCGCAAGCTCACGGCTCAACTGTCGTTGTACGAAAGTTCCGCCCGGCGCGGGCGCGGCGGATCTGCGCGGCCGAACTTCCGACGAAGAAAAATCCGCCCGCTGATAAATCGTGCGCCGCTCCGCAGAGGTAATTGAAATATGTAAATACCCGGCGTGGATGCAGCTGCCCATATAATAAACATTTGCGAGGATACTACGCCGCGCCGTGTGGCGATGAATTCGCGAGCGCGAAATTAACGGGAAATTTATTCGCGGTAGAATCATGTTCATTGAGAATTTAATGCAAAAACACCTCGGAAAATACCTACAAATTTTAATTGAAGTTTTTAAATATAAGAAATTTTTCGTGTGTAACGTTTTGGAGGACATTAACTTCACAAATTAGAAATTGAGGTCAACTATGAAATACTAATACTTAATTTTTAAATAGCTATCACAATTATTTGATTATGAGAGAAAGAGAAAGCGTAAACTTTTTTTAATTAATATCAGATATGTTAACTTTTAATTTTTTTATATAATATTACGTACGTACGTACTCACATGATTTTATTTCTAGATATTAAATTTGATATATTATATATTTAATGTTATATTCGGAATTTAAATATACGCAATTCCTTTTTCAGTTAATTTTTTTTATTGGCGTCTCTCGCTAATTTGACTTTCCTTTTCTTTAGCGAGAACTTGGCTGACATTTATTTAACCTTTTCACTTTAAATTCTCTAATTTAAACGCATTAATTAAATACTCTCAGGCATGCACGGAATCTCTCTGTTGAAGTTATTTATTATCTGTTAAAATCATCCGACAAACATCACACAAGTCCTCATGGTCCTTTCAAGAAACGAGCTTCCTCTCGAGGGTATGAGAATACAGATAGAATTAAGGGGTGAAGTTTGCGAATTGGAGCTGTCGGGGGCGTCGCGACGCGTGTTAATGAGCAACCAGGGCGGAGCCGGTGCTATCAAAAGTAGTTTAATTGATAGCGGCGGCGGGACAACTGTCGTAAGAATGAGCGTGTTTTGTCAAGACTTTCTCGAGCGCAGTGAGCAACCTCGAATCTGACTCCGTCTGATTGCAGTATCGCTATTTTGTTTCATTGTAAATTACATTGAAACCGTCGAAAGATCCAATTTAAAATCCACGTCAAACTCAAAGGAAATTATTTAACTTTGAATTACTTGAGATCACGGAAAGAATTTAATCCACTTTGAAGCGCCATAGTTGTTTTTCAACTAAAGAAGCTCGATTTCCTAAAGTTTTATTTTGCTGCGTCGAAGGAAAGGAATCGATTTTTTTGGGGCTCTATTTCGATTTACTTTAAATGTCATGGATTACTTAATTCCCATGCGAAAAGTCCTGGGATAATTTAGCTCACCGTGGATCTCGTACACTCTATAAATTGTAATTGATCGTGGAACACGAGCGTGTTGTACCCATCGCTGTCTCCCGCAGCCGCAGCTGGCATTCTCTTTTGTAACTCTATCGCGGAATCTAATCCCAAGGGTGAAGGTGGAGAAAGGGGGCGGTAAAGTCGGGGCCGAGAAGCGCTGTGCCACTCGTATTTCCCGCGAGGGAGACACAGAGACGTCGGGAAAAAGGGGACGAGCGTTCTAACTGAGCACGACGGAGAAGGTGACGCAAGAAGCAGGTCGGAAAAAGGGGGATTGGTGATTGTGAGAGGGGGAGGGATCGCGATGTAATTTGTGCGTGATTTTGCTGATGAGTACGTGCAATTGTTTTCGATTTATGCCACGTAGTCGCGTCGCATAAATCCCGAGAGAGATGAAAGATAATTGGACCCCCTCTTCCCCCATCCTCGTAGGGAACTTCGTGCCAGCAGGATTGTCTTAGAGGGATGTGAGCGACGCACGTACTTGATGGAAATTGATAACGCCCAGGTCCGAAGATCCCTGAAGCCTCGATCATTCAAATTTTAGGCTTCTCTGGCAGCTTTATAGAAATATTTTTTTTGTGAGGAGGGTGAGGAGCGATTGAAGATCTTAGATATCCTTATTAGAGACCGGAAGACGTATCGGAAGATTCTGAGAATCTGCACTTATCATTAACGGTGGAATCATTGATAATTATCTTTCTAAAACTATCATTGAAGATAGCTCGGAATTATTATCGGAGATTATTACTCAAGAACTGCTATCGCGTAGATCGTTATCGTATACATTGAGAGATTATCTTTTTAGATAATTATTCTGTGGTAATCTATAATTATCTTAATTGACGAACACGATACTCTTTTAAGATCATTATTGAGGATTATCGTTTCAGAATCTTATATTTGACAGATTTATAGATTTAGAACAGAGATGTATATATTTTGCTCTTCTCACATAAACTGCGCCGCTTTAACATTACACGAAATCTAATTTCAGCCGCGTTAAATTGTCTCTCCTCCTTCGAGATCAAATACAGCAGAGGGCGCATTTTTAAGGGTTGAGCACACCACGTGTACCTCTAATTGCTTTCTGTATAATCGTTCTCTCTCTCTCTCTTTCTGTTTATCCATCTATCTCTGTGAGCCGCTCGCATTCCACGAAGCCCATAAACCGCGTTCCCGGCAATGGCTGATCGAAATGCGCGCCTTACCTCACGGCATCGATATATTCGCGCTGCGTTTCGAATTACGTCGGAATTTCATATAGCGCGCAAGGGTTTCTGCGTTATAATCGCCCTTGGACACTGCCGATGCGACGCTGCCGGACCTCGCGACCATAAAAGTTCCACGGTACACGAATTTCACGGCGACTTAATCGACCGAGTATTAATTACCGAGTAATAATCAGCATTCCAGTAGATATCACTTCGATCAAAGATCGAGAAGATTGTTGGCTGCAATGACTTCGTGATGTAATGCGTGTTATTGTAGATGTTGCGGCTTATTACGTAACCGTCTGAAGATCGAAAGCATTTGAAATAATGACAAGCAGTGGTTACCGACGACAAGTCAATTTTTTTTACAAATTGTAATTATGGAAAAAAATCGCTCGATTATAATTAAAGACGTACTTATCGGGAACTTTGTGATATCACGGATATTTTTACGTACAGAATGGAAAATGGTTTTACCTGTTAAAAGATAATTATTTGGGAAATTTCGCAATGTCAGAGGGAATCTTTTTGTCATTGACTAAATGGCACTTTTACCTAAAAAATGCGACTCAATTTAATCATTTCATTCGCATTTTATTAAATTACTTTTGAAAGTCCGTGAATTTCTCTCTCGCGTAAAGGATGTAACGTCGAAATCTGTTCGAGACAGAACGCCATCGATTTGTATATTTATTTCCTCTGTACACGTTTTTGGATCACGTTACGTTTACATACGTTATGATTATGTATTATATATTTTCTCTCGTATATCCCGAACCATTTTGTACGGAGCGAGATATCGAGTAAACGTCGGCTTTGTTCGCAAATTTTGCCGCGGGGGGCCACGAATAGCGGAGTCCTCCGTGAGGTCGAGCCATCGATTGTAGGAGAGATCGACGGGTGCACCGGGGGTTCACCCTGGGATCGACAATGCAGCAGGGCGAACGTATTTTGCATCGATATTCATGACGTGCGGCCGTAGTTAATACGGGAACGCGCGACATACAGAGGGTTTCACGGAAACCTTGACGCCGCAGCGTAATTTCGAGAGAAAGACGCTACAGCGACGCGGCATACGTCCGATCGTCAATCAGTCATCCCTGACGCTGAGAGGATTTTCGTGTCCATGGAAGATGTAACGAAAACAGATCGCGTCGTATAATCCTTTTTTTCCTTCCTCTCTCCTTTTTTTCATCAGGCAGCTTCGTAGTAGGCTACAATTTTCCGCGGAATGTCCTCCGCCGGGAATAACAGCGATTATGTGTAGTCTGCGGTAATAATAAGCGTAACGGCATTGCGACGCTCGGCAATCAGACTCGCGATTTCATGGCATTTTCCACTTAAGACACGTATATTTCAATCTCAACTTGTTTCCGTGCTTTACTTACTGCACGCTTATTCAAGTGTTGCAGTTGCACCTACAGATTGCTTGTCTAAAATTATGTTGCGTTTCGCGTGGATGCTCGGTGTGACTTATATATATATATATCTGGCGGGGGAATTTTAATCGAAGACGACGGATTCGCGCTCGACCTGCCGTACCGTCGCGACCGCGAGTCCCAGGTGCATAAATCGAGCCGCCATTCCGTCTCGCGATATTCATAGAATCGCGCCGCGCAGCCACGAACGCCTCCGTGTAAGTAGGACACGAGACTAGCTCGGCGGCCGAATATATCTGGGAATTATTACCGTTAAGTAATAACACGTACGGCGATGACGTTATTTCGAAGGAACTGCCGCGTAAGAAGTATCCGGGAGTAAAAAAAGAAACGTCTGGAAATGTGCCTTTACGTCGAAGCAGAGATACCTCCCCGTGCCCTTACATGCGCGTCCTTATAGGAGGATCTTATCTTATCCCTCGGGGGAGATATTACGATTTCGCGGCGAGACATCTTGACGAGACTCCGCAGATTTCCTTCCAGTTATATACACCACCTCTTCGTCTCAAAAATATTCCCCGCGCATCGCGTTGGGATAACGCGATCTCCCGCCGGGAGATCCCGCATTGCAGATTTCTTCACTCTCGTCGCGCAGCCGAGAAAGAATCTCTCCTCCGCCGAAGGTATATACCCGGTACAGCGAACCCCGTTGCTCGACTTGTCATCCGTACATCCATGAACCGTGAGTCTGATGATCTCGCGGGGGTCCTTAGATTCTTTCTCGCGCTTTTCTTCGCCCCCGGGGGATGCGCGGGAGCGCGAAAAGTCCGGATCGCTCTCGTGACGGAGGACCTAGTGTGTCTTTCTTCTAGACGGGATGATGCTCTGCGGTGAGCGAGGTCGAACAAAGGCGCCCGCGCTGAATGGCGCTGAGCTCTCTCCGTCTAACTTTGGGAAACTTCGCTGTCGATAACGCGGATAGAGTGAAAAGTGCTCTTCCGATGCTCCTTTGATGATCAATGAGAGGAGTTGCGCCTCCCCCTTCGCCCTTCCCCCCGACAGCATCGATAACGTTTTACGCAAGGTGGGAAGCGCGGGCTCGATTCCCGGAAGTGGGAATATGAAGTTCTGATTGAAAAGTTTGGACTTTTGGAGTAAAAAACATTGTACTAACGATATTAGTAATGTAAGAGAGAATTTTACTGACTAAAGCCCGCTCTTTACGCGATTTATGGTTCGCGTCGGAGTTAAAAATTCCATTTATAACTTTATGCTCTTTGTAGGGCGAGAAAATGTTCGAAATCGAAATATGTACAATGAAATGCGCACGTGTATGAAAATGTATAAAATTATAGAATTCTACTTTGCGAAATCTGCCGCGAATTATCGTCTAAAGTCGACTTAATATTATAGTTTTAGCGTAATCCTAGGAATGTTAATGTATTCGGTTATACATATGTTACGACTTTTATTAAAGCTTTCTGTTCAGAGGTGTTACTAACGGATTAAGTGGTTTCCGAGGTGATTTCATAGTCGGATGACATATAAATAAATGATATAAATAGGCTGTACATAAATGGAAGTTAATATTAACAAACTGTTAAGAGTTCCCCAACGTTTATCAATCTCTGTCTCGTTCCTTGTTAGCAAGTTATGCCCATCGGGTGTTTCCGTAACGTGGTTTATCTATATTTTCGGATAAACGGCTTATGCATCCTCGCGGACCAATTAATAGCGCTTAAGAAAGAGGACGAGGAGCAGCCAGCCGCGCCAGCGAAAAGTTGGCAGACAGGTGAATATTTCCTCGTGTGAGCGTCGTGCTCGCACGGAATGCCCTCTCTGAAATTCAACTTTTTAATGCGCCCGACGTTCCAGGTTTTTCGACGCGAGAAAAAAAAATCGGATAATCTATGTAGCTCGTGGTTTTTCGGCAAATTTAGAGATTAGGCTGCTTCAGAGTCAGACGTATAAACCGGAGTTTGTCGAGTTTTATTTATAAATGTGCATATACATATTATATGTAATATTCAGTGGAAAAACTAAGACCACCGCGTTGATATATAAATACTCATACATTTGATTAATTAACACTTTGACCACGTCACTTATCTGGCGGTTTTATTTATTCGATTAAAAATTATTTTATTAAATATCTAAGACAATAAAGAACAACCAAGTATTAAAATAATACACTAGATTTATTAAAAACAGAATTATTTGTTTTCTTCTTTTTTTTATATCGATTTCAATCACAAAAAATCTGTTATTTCGGTTAATGAGTAACAGTTCTATGTATTTCCGTCTGAAATTACATCATTAATATGTATTTATTTTTATGTATTATATGTATTATATATTTTTTATTTTTTTTGTATGATTTATTTTGTAACGTGTATACATTTTATAAACAGCCGCGCACTTCTTGATTTTGGCATCGCTGTGAGCTCAACACCGAAGTCAGCTTGACAGTCAAAATTACACGTACGACGAGTGGAACACGGCGAGTGTATCGGATGCATACAAAAACAGCGATGAGTTATTTTTCTCTTTCCGCCGTGCGCCGAGTTTGCAGTGCATCTCTTCTTTTCTCGACCCTTCCGCCCCGTAGCATCGTCCGGCAGCATCCGTGATTCGATTTGCCCGTTCGTTTTACTTCAAACCGTGTCCCGCGTCGTATCGAACGCCGTTCCGTTCTCCCATCGCCTTGTTTTACGGTCGTCTCTCCGCGCATAAAAGAAACGCCGCCGACGCTACACGACTATTTGTCGGGCAAAGGGAAACGTCAGCGGGAAAATACTTCCGCGGTGGGGAGACACGGCTCGCGCAAAAGAAGAAAGGGGGTCAGGGCGCGAATGGGGAAGGCTGCAGGGAGGACGGGGGGGGGGGGGGAGAGAAGGCGGCAAGCCAGCAGAGCCGACGCGAAATACTAATTACAACGCGCTCCGCACAATGGCTTTAAATCTTCTCGACGCATTGTTTCGATCTCTCAATAGCATAAAGTCGGGAAATGAAGTTTGCCGAAGAGTCTCTCGCCCGCCCTTCCCGCCCACCCTCGTCCTCGCATAGTTCGCATCTATCATTTCCTCTTCCTCGCTCTCCCGCCCCCGCCCACCCATCGTCTCTACCTCTCTTAACTATTTATTCGCGAAATTGCCGAGCGCGTTTCAATTCCCGTTTCGTCCTGGACATAATTGAATTCTCCGCGCGCGATTCTTCGCTTTTTGCGCGAGAACAGGGAGGCTGTCACGAGATATAACGTTCCGTTTCTGGTCGAGGAACCGGAACGGACCGCGCGATTCTCGTGACGCCGCGCGGAATTCTCGTGACGGCGAGGATGAGCTCCGCGAGAGATTAGTAATAAAATTCGCGACGCGCGTTTTCTTTTTCTCCCTGTCTGTCTTTTGCGGGTTCTCTCTTTGCGCCTCGTCTCTTTACCTCTGCTCCCGCGATATTGGGATTAAGTACTGGTCTGAATAAACACTGATTTTGATTGTTTCTCGAGTAGTTCGGTGAATTTCCTTGCGAGATCACTGCGGGGATACTTTTTTTTATAGTGCCTGATGATCTTTCGACGAACNGTTTTAATATAAAAACAGTTGAAACTGACTCGTCAAGTTACAGTACATCTGCAAAAAAACTGAAGTATTGTGAAGACTTAAATGTGCCACAAGATAATTCTACAGACTATAGAATTGTAAATATTTTGACAGTTTTCACGGCCATTTCGAATTTAGTAAAGTGTAAAAAATGCAATGGCGATGTACAGTTTCAGACATGCAATGAACGTGGCCTTGGATTCAAAATCGCTGTGATGTGTAACTCGTGTCCGCCAGAATATATAATCTCTAGTCCTTTTGTAGGCCATACTTATGAAATAAATCGTAAGTTCGTGTACGTAATGAGAATTTTAGGATTGGGATTAGAAGGTTGTAAAAAGTTTTGTGGTCTAATGGACCTGCCAACATTTTTATCTCAAACAACTTACGATATTATAGTAAAAAATATGAATGAGTGTGTGAATACAGTTGCAGAGAAAGTTTTTTCAAATGCTGTAAAAGAAGAAAGAAAAGAAACTTGTAAAAAATATAATTTAGAAAATACAAATGAACTAACTGTTTCGGGAGACGGAACATGGCAGAAGCGAGGATTTCAGTCATTGTTTGGTGTAGCTTCTTTGATAGGTTATTATAGCGGTAAAATCGTTGATATATGCGTAAAAAGTGCCTATTGTAAAACGTGTGAATTTTGGAGTAAAAAATATAATGTTGCTGAAAATGAATACAAAGAATGGCAAGAAACACATCGGGAAGAGTGCTCCTCAAATCATAAGGGTTCCTCGGGCAAAATGGAGGTTGATGCGATAGTAGAAATGTTTCAACGTTCTGAGGAAAAATATGGTGTAAAATATCGCAATTATATTGGAGACGGAGACTCCAAAACATTTACTGGAGTATTAGAAAAAGTTGATTATGGCGATAATTTTGAAATTTGCAAGAAAGAATGCGTTGGGCACGTCCAGAAAGAATGGGAACTCGTCTTCGTAATCTTGTAAAAAACACCGTCGTAGAAGTTGAAACAAAAAATAAAAGAATAACAAAAAGAAAAGTTTTGGGAGGAAAAGGTAAATTGACTGGAAAAGTGATTGACAAGCTGACCGTTTATTATGGGCTTGCAATACGGCGTAATTGTGACAGTATTGAAAACATGTCGAATGCAATTTGGGCCCATTTTATCATTACTCTTCTACGAATGAAAATCCTCAACACGATATGTGTCCTGCCGGCCAAGACTCTTGGTGCGAGTGGCAGCGCGCTGCTGCCACGGGTAAGCTACAATCATTCGTGCACTCGTATGATGCTTTTAGTAGCCAAATATTGGAAGCAATTCGTCCTGTTTACGAAGATTTAAGCAAAGATGTCTTATTACAAAGATGTATTGGTGGCTTCAACCAAAACAACAACGAGAGCTACAACCAGTTGATCTGGAAAATAACGCCAAAAATTGTTCCTAGTGGTTCTACAATAGTAAATATTGCTGCTAAGATCTCAGCTTGTGTTTTAATGAAGGATCATCAACACATCTAGCTATGCTGTATTCAATGGGCGTGAAATAGGACACAACGCCCACGAGTACTGTCGCAAATTGGACGAAAAAACGAATTGCCGCCGCCGAGTACAGAGCGCAACTTGCTACGCGGGAGGCAAGAATTCTACGCAGACAGCAACAATCCGAAAATTTGGATGTTTTAGAAGGAATCGAGGACTTATTTTATGGTCCTGGAATCGATGACTCCGTGTAAGTTAAAAAAAATTGTTGTTTTATTCATACTGAAAACTTTTATTCATACTGAAAACTTTAAACGCGTTTTTCTCAAAACTACATTTTCAAAGTCGGTGGACACGATATCTCAAAATCTACTGCATCGATCTTTTTGAAATTTTACACACTTCTTTTATACATATTAAGCTTCCGTGTGGACGAAGGATTTTTTTTTTCAACGATTAGAACTTGTTTTACAAAAATGAAATGGTCAAATTTTTAAGTAAAAATCGTGACTCGAACTTCAAAGTTCTCTAAAAAATTCATTAATATAGACTTTAATACTTTTAATATTATAGACTTTACGCCGAAGCCTTTTAGGAGTCATTTATATATATCCAAGTTTACGGTACTCAAATCTTGAATGTAACTTTTATATTTAAATACCTCGGTAATCATGACTTGAATGTAACTTCTATTAACATTGAGTAATCAGAGAACGCGCTTCCGCGCTTGAAAGCTTATCAGGAAATTACTCTTTCTATTTGCTGTGAAAGCAAAGAAAAGGGAAAGCGAACTATCTCGCTCGGAAACGCGCGCGAACAGATTTATCAATTTAACGAACAGATCGCGCCCAAAAATTTGTAATAAATTGTTTTTTGCGCTCTCATTTAACAGAAATGTATCCCCGATTTATCCATTGGAAAAAAATTCCAAAGCAACTTTTTGAAATTTTTAATGACTCTTGTTCGTTAAAAATCCAGATTTAAATACGCGTCCACTTCCGATGGATTTAATATAAATCCATTTCCGATTTAAATACGCCCGTAATCGAGTCTTCACTTTTTTCCGCTGAACAAAAGCTTCAAATACATTGAATAACACGCCATTCCCGATTAAATATCTCTGGAATTGAATATCAAACGCCAATTAAAAAAGGTTTACTCTTTCCTACTAAAAAGAGAAAATCTTTTAACACTCGCCAAGAACCGACGGTCAAAGGGAATTCATCCCATAGTGTTCGTTGTCAAAGGGTTAAGGAACTACCCGCACGTTCAACGAGCTGTGCAGATTGAGGGCGTCCGAGGGCGAGAGATAGCGCGCGGAAGGGTAGCGGGGTGGGGTGAGAGAAAGAGAAGGATTCCCTTATCTTAATTCAAAATATCTTGCGAGCTGCAACTTCTCCGTCTGGAAGTCAAAGCGACTTCCGGGATCCACGGGGCGGCCGTAGATCGCCGAGGCGTGATCTCCGCGAACAAAGAGGAGCGGCGTTTCTCATCTTCTCGTGTCTTTCTCGGGAGAAAGCCGCGATCCTGCGATTGATCGGGATTAGCGAGCGAGCAGCTCTCGTCTCGTCGATCTTTCCGCGCGCGATTCGAGATCGGCACGTTCATCTCTAGATTGTCGGAGAAGCAGAAAAGATCGTTCTCCAGTCATGTATCCTCGCTGAAAATCGCAAACGCGGAACGATGCGTATTATTATATTCTTTGCCGTCAAACACGTATTCTGCAATATTCTGCAACTGTGCAACGGCGAGAGAGAGAGCAGCGGATAAAAATAAGTAAATATAAAATGAAATCGAATAAATAGAACAGACAGAATTAAATGAAACCGATAGGGATAACTATAATAAAAAGATCGAAGAATTTTATAAATAAATAATTTACTATAATTCACACACAGAATTAACCCTATTTCCTCCAACCATGCCCTTTCGTGTTCTACGAGTTTCTAATTCTCGCATCATAACTCACGAACGAATTGACGAAATTTAATGTTCCAAAGCGCAAATTAAAGCTAAAAGTAGTAGCTTTAATTTGCGCTTTGGAACATTAAATTTCGTCAATTCGTTCGTGAGTTATGATGCGAGGATTAAAGGGGCGGAAAAAACGTTGGAGGAAATAGGGTTAATAATTTACATTTTGTGAAATTTTTGTTGAGAACGAAATTTTTTCCAACTATTCGCGATTCACAAAAATCCCTTGTAAGAAAGTTCCTAAACTCAAAGGACCACGATTTCCATCACCGGGATTTCGCATCCTTCCGTCGTGGCGCATTTCCGGCAGGCCGAATAAATGCGATCTGGAATTTGCATTTGCGGGTCACGGCTTGCTGGGCGTAGTAAAAAAAGAAGTAGGAAAGAGGCATCCTTCTCGCCACCGGATAAGCGCTTGATAAACAGCCGCGGCAGGACTTCCGTGGTATCTTTCTCCTCCTCCTCCCGTCTCCACGTCCTCCCTCTCGTTTGCCTTTAGAAAGAGGACGAATTCGTTGACTCGCGCCGAGTCAGCGAATGTTTTTCAGAGACACCGACTGATTGAAATCTCCGAAGGATTCTTTTTCAAGGAGCAATTTGCTCTGAAAAAGATACGCTCCCACGCGCAGTTTCGCACAAACTCTTTAATTTTTTCAGTGATAAAATAGCAAAAACAATTGTTTATAAATTTTTGAGTGATATGACCTCTCTTTAGGGAATTTTATTGTGATAAGCTGTAATCAATGAAATCGGGAAAGCCCGCGGCGAGACAGATCGAGCCGATCGGCGGCGGGAAAGTTTCGGCGAAACTTCCCGTGGAGATTAAGCGGGACGAAGTTGGATTCATTATCCTGCATTAGAGGATTCCAGCGGATTACTGTTTAGGAGAGAGAAAGAGACAAAGGGAGAGCGAGAGCAAGAGAGAGAGAAAGAGATAGAGAGAAAGAGAGACAGATCGCGTTGACTCAGCGTCATAAACGATTTACGATTCGCACCTATGCGTATGGGACTCGCTTCGTTACGCGAGCGAGCGCGAACAGGTTTTCGCGAGACGACGTTGTTAAAAAGTTGCACACCCGGTGGTTACTGTTATTTAAAGCCGGCCACCGCGCCGCGCCGCGCCGCGCGCCGTATTTACGGCCGCACTTTTCCGTCGCCTCGGTGATTTATCGCTCGTCCCCTAATCGTGATTAAGCGGTATTACTTGATTAAGCTCTTGTCCCGTTTCATTACATTTATTTATTAATTATCATAACTCAAGGGCATTTTTACGTACGTTACGATACTTTCTCCTCGCTTCGACGAGCGAAAAATGCGCTAATTTGTAAATTAAAAGAAACGCAGTCGTGTTAATTTTAGACCATTTTAACAAAAAAAAAAAATAAATAAATAAATAAAAAAATAAAAATAAAATTCTGTGAAACAAAATTTTATTATTAAAATTGAATGTTGATTATAATTGTTATTTAATGGTCTCAATAACAATAAGCAGCGAGTTAAAAATCTTTCTGATTCATCATCAAAACTTATTATAAATTTTTCTGACATATGAAAGAATTTTATAAATGCATGATGTAATATAATTATATTTAAAAAAAATACTTATAATTAGTAGGTAATAGAAAGGGGAAAATACGACAAAAATGAAACAATGGCATTATAAAACAGCATAATAGAGCTTTCACCGAGATTTCTTCAAAGCGCAAATTCCTCCGGACATTTTTCCTTTCATTATGTCTATCCAATTAATTATTGTCAATCAAAGAGATAATATGGAACGATGATAACAAAGAGAGGGAGAGAGACGATAGATAGAGAGAGCGAAAGGAAGAGGATAGAGATTCATTCCAATAAACTTTTTATCATCCGCGCCACCTTAATTATCTTCTCATTACCGTTAATTGGCTTTTTTATCGCTCGCGCGTTCGAATTATCAGTTTTCCGCGAACTTTCTCTCTCCAATCGATGATTTGCCGATACGGTGTCACGTTCAAGCTACGATTCACCGCAATTCAAACGCAACGATATTACGTATGTGCATGTCGGATGTGACACGACCTGCTCGCAAATCGTCAAACGCTCGATTCACCGTCGATTACCTTTCGCTATTTATGGAACGCGATATAAGCGAGGCGGGCAGCTCCGTGTCGCGTTCTGTGAGCGATGAACTTGACCACATTCGTCGAAATGCTTTCGCGGTTTATCGGCGATATATCCTGCATTTTGTTCGAACGAATAGCTTGCATGTAAAATAATACATCGCGAGTTGTCATATTTTCAAATCAACATGATACACATAGCTTTTTTTCGTTTTTTCTTTAACCCTAGACAGCATATATGAATTTTCTCATACGTAAACGGCCAAACGGGGTAATAAATTACCCCAAACTTGTACCGCGTGTATAATGTTTCTATTTGTTGTTAAAAAACTTTATAATAGATAATTTTGTTTGGTTTTTAATAAGGAAGACGATAGTAGTCATCAATTTCTGGTAGTAAAAAAAAAACAGTAAAAAAATTTCAAAAAACAAAAAAAGGACCAAAAATTTGGCTAAAATGACTTTTTTTATAAAAAATGCTGTAGTTTTTCATAAAATTCACCGATTTTAAAAATTCAAACGGATTTTGAAAGAGGAATAAACAACCTTCAAGGGCATGTAAGCGATTTTTTCGTTTCTTAAAAAAAACATATTTCTTTGAACGTCTGAAGTAGAGGAAATGACGAAAAACTGTCGGATGAGAAAAATCGTAAGAAATGGAAAATAAAACAGATTCTGTCGATTATTATTTATTTGAAAGGTAGTCAAAAGTTATAAAAGTATATGGAAACAGTAAAATTAACTCCACAAAAACTTTACAAAGTTTTAATCAGTTGCTGTGCAAGAACAGCAGAGGGTCATCCATCCATCCAGTTATACAATGTAACAATTTGTATAACTGCTTTTTTGTCAATAAAATTGTTTTACACGAAAAACTTTTGAATACACGCTGAAAACGCCAAAACGAGTCATTTTAACAAAAAATCTGAAATATACTTACTGTGGTAAATGTCGAACGTAAACGATCGAATGGGGTAATACGTTACCCCAAACAATTTTCTTTTTTCGCCACAGCTGCTGCACGTATCTAACGCACTCGCTGAATGACGGAGGTCGACTGCCGGATGACCAAACTGAATTATGGTTAGGGTCTCGGTATGAAAGCTAACCTTCCTAAGTCAGGGGCGTAATTTAAAGTTCGCGTGGGGTAACATATTACCCCACATATGCTGTCTAGGGTTAAGTTGTCAAGAATTTCATTCTTATCTCTTTTTAGCCCCCCAGGGTACCTATTCGTTTTTATTTTAAATCATCTGTATAAGAAACTTTCAATATTTTTTTTATCTTTGATCTTTCCATCACGTATCTTCAGATATTCCTGCTATTTTTTACATTCTCGTTAAATCATAATTAAACAGAATTTTATACTGCTTTTAGATTTTAACATATATATGGCCTTCTTTTGTAGTAGGTTGCTTTGAATATCAGAGTTTGTTCGCGACCTTAATTAATTCAATGTAATTAAGGTAGTAGCATTTAATCTAAGCTTTTTTTTTGCGAAGTCCTGCAATGTCGAAATCCTTCACTATAAAGAGATATTCCGAAACACGCGGGCTTTGTACACAGATAGCGAGACGGTTTTCTCCATATGGGTAGTTATACCGCACGTACACGCGCGCACACTTTTTCATCCGGCACACGAACGCTGATACATACGCGGGACGACGTTTGCTCGACGAATTTGCATAATTGCGCACACATTAGCCGTAACTATGTATCGCGCACAGTCGCGATAACTGTATCGCGTACAGCCGCACCGCGCTCGTTGCACAATTTCGGGTTATAGTCGTCGCAATCGCGGCAATATTCTTCCCGGAATATCAGTGGCGGATTTTCAGCAACCGCTGAAACCCGACATTTCTTCCTTTCATTTTCTTTCCGGTATACTTCCATTATTGCGCTTTTATCGGTTTAGATCTATTGTGTTTCGTGTCTTTTAGCAATTATATACAAACAGCGGGAAAAAAGTCGATTATTGCAGAAAGTGTTTGAGTTTTGTTTATACATTACTGTACTTTTTTTAAATAGAAAAAAATTGTTTAATTTTTAATTTTTATTAGCATTTATCTTTTTTGTATTATTTATCAAATTTTATAAATATTTTCTTTTATTTATCTTTATTTTTAGTTATTTTCATGATATAAGATTTATTCAATTTTAATATTTTTATTTCTCTAATATTTCCGACTATTTATTTTCTATGCTTTTAATGAAGCCGTTCTCTTTTCTTCGCGCATTTCTCTACGTGCTCAGTTTGCTTTTTTGTTTGATGCCATTTATTAGAACAAAGCGTCGCTTTGTCGGTTTCTCCGGTGAAACGAGTTTTCTCCCGGTGACGGCGGCCAAATTTTCGCTGTTTCCGCTTTCGAGCATCGAGTCTGGCTTAAAAAAAAAAAGCGTATACAGCCGCTGGCTGGAAAATTGTGGCCATCACGCTCGCGCTTCGTGGAAAATCTCGCCCGTTATTATGAGGCTTGTGCCTCTTTTCTTGCCATTCCGCGGAAAAGCGAGAATGCGGTCAGCGAAATAATAATACGATAATGTTCTCTTAACCCGTTAATACCTTGCGAGCTCGTGTCGTGATTTTGTCGCACACGTTAAGTTTCTTGCAGATCGAAAGCATGTATAGAATCGAGAAGATTTTGCACTATTCGTATAAGTGAATTGTAAATAATAAGATAATTGAAAAATTCTTTATTACAAGTAATAAATTAAATAAATTAAAATAACAAATAAATAAATATATATATATATATATATATATATATATATATATATATATATGGGGCATTCTCCGTGAAATCAGACACCCCCCCTGTCCAAAAATTGGGGTCACCTAAAATATTCATCCGGGGCTCATTTTATAGCTACACATATGTAGTTTTATTTGAGCTGTGGCCTTTTGAAAAATCAGCATGGCGGACCCCAATATGGTGGCCGAAGTCTGCGGTTAACGAGGTACGACAGATGAAATCGTTACATAAAACAGTTTCGACTGTCATAGAAATATGTGTTAATGGGTTTATTTAGTAGTTAGCATTGAATTCATGGAAAAAATGAATTTTTAGTTTGTCCAAAACCAATATGGCGGCCAAATTATTCGTGAAATGCTAAAAAATAACTATTTTGTTCTTTAAAAATTAAAAGCTGCGTTCAATTTCCTTGAAAATTTATATCATGATACATTTTGAGATGTTGATCATAAATTAACAATTGGGACGTCGTATTTGAATATGACGAAACCCAATATGGCGGCTGTATATTCGAAAAATGCTAAAAAATAATGACGTCGATATTCAAATCATACAGACTCGTTCTAATTATTATTAATTTGAGTGTTACGGTATTTTTTAATTGCTGCTCATCAACAAGAATATTTAATTTCAATATGTTGAAACCAACATAGCGGCCAGTTTAAGTAAAATAAGTAAAATGCTGAAAAATGATTATCTTGTGAAATGAAACTCACAAACTTTGTTAAATTTTTATTAAAAAATTTCGTGTCCCTACAATCTTTTGGTGAGTGGTTACAAATTAATTATTACATTTTTTCAGATATGGCCGGACACAACATGGTGGCTAAATATTAATTTTTTCGAAAAACTAAAATTTGTTATTAAAATTAGCAAACTTTTTCAAATTTTTATGAATTTTCATTATTTTTTTATTTCTGACTATGATTTCGTTATTGTGGTGACAAAATTTGAACGTGTTTGATCAATTATGGCCGCTAGATTTTGAAAAAAACCTCCTGCTTTCACTGGCTGGACAGTCTGTCTCTCTTGACTTCACTGGCTCGAAAGACTACCTGTCTTGCCTTCACTTACTTATTCAATGTCAAAATGGAGAAAAAGTTCATATTTTGTCGACCAGTGTAACCAGAAATGTACTTAAGTTAACAAATGAGATGATTTTTTATCGGTTTGTGGACTTATTCAGATACTAAGGCATATATGCCGTATCTCGTAAACTAGATCTGATAGACCACAAATCTGACGGTATACTTGGATTCTGCACCTCACAATTACCTAGAAACACTTAAGAAATCGCAAGCAACAAAATGTGTAATTGGAAAGAGTTTGTATGATTTGAATATCGACGTCATTATTTTTTAGCATTTTTCGAATATACAGCCCCCATATTGGGTTTCGTCATATTCAAATACGACGTCCCAATTGTTAATTTATGATCAACATCTTAACATGTATCATGATATAAATTTTCATGGAAATTGAACGCAGTTTGTAATTTTTAAAGAACGAAATAGTTATTTTTTAGCATTTCACGAATAATTTGGCCGCCATATTGGTTTTGGACAAACTAAAAATTCATTTTTTCCATGGATTCAATGCTAACTACTAAATAAACTCATTAACACATATTTCTATGACATTCGAAACTGTTTTATGTAACGATTTCATCTGTCGTACCTCGTTACCCGCAGACTTCGGCCACCATATTGGGGTCCGCCATGTTGATTTTTCAAAAGGCCACAGCTCAAATAAAACTACATATGTGTAGCTATAAAATGAGCCCCGGATGAATATTTTAGGTGACCCCAATTTTTGGACAGGGGGGGTGTCTGATTTCACGGAGAATGCCCCATATATATATATATATATATATATATATATATATATATATATTAAATAGATATGAAGAGATTTAAACTTGCAATTTTCTCGTAGTTTAATTTAGTAATTATTCCAGACCACGTAGTGTGAGTGTGTATGTGTGTGATCTCCAACCTTCGCTCGTATCGCGAAATCCTGTTGTTGTCCTAAATGATGTACAGAACTGAATGAGATTATCCTTCGCAACTGGATGTAGTCTGCGTATGTGCTTTCGTTAATTAATTACAGCGGACGTGTTTATTACCCAGCGCAGTGCATAAATCCGATTACATCTAGGATTAGCAATTTGCGAATTCCTTGGAATTCCAAATCGTCAAAACTTTTCCGACGTATTAAATATACGTAACGTTAAACAAATAACAAATACATATGTAGAGTAATAATCATAACATCTTGTGGTGTTTCGTATCTCCGAGAAATCCTAGATTCTTTCCCGACTGAAAACTATCAAATTTCACGATCTGAAAAGTTCTGCGCTTAGAATTCTTAACCGTCTGAACTCCTCACAGATCTCGATCTCCTTTCGATTCTTCTTCCAAATATTTCACGCGATCTGACATCTCGGGTCTCCAGCCTTTCAATTTATAATCATGATAGATGGTAACGAAATTAGCGACGATATGATAAGTTGGAAGTTTCGTATTTCATATTTCGAAGATCCTCAAAGTTTAACATTTCACGACGTTAATATAATTGAATTGCAGCGGTCTTTATACCTAACACATCCGGTTTTCTGATTCCGCAGCGAAGTCCTGAATTTCTTCCCGACGTCTGCTTCGGAGGAGCCGTCTCGTGAAATACTATCTACGGCGCGAGACCGTGGGAGGTGAAAGGGGTAAGGGACGTGTTCTAATTTGCGCGGGCGATGTAATGGCTGGTTTCGAGCACCCGGTACATGGTGGAATTTCAACGGCCCGAGACCAGGATCCGCCTACCCGTCCGTCGTCCTACTACTTCCTTTTGTTTCTCGTCTCAGAAACTCTTCTAGACCCGCAGACACCTTCTTCTTCTTCTTCTACTTCTTCAGGTAGCCGATGTTCCGGCAGATTCCGTAGATTTGTACAACAGACGTCGTTCGTCCTTTCCCTTCTTTCTTTTTTGGTCCTCGCCCTATTCCTTTTTTTATATCTCGATTTCGATCGACGGTGAAAGTTGTTAAGCCGCCGATCTTTGTCTCGAGATGAAGACGTGATACTTGAAGAATTCCCAGACGATTATAGTCTTGTTACTAGGGTCCTACTAGGTTGTCCAGATTAATCAAGTCATAAAACAAAGACCTTTTGAACTGGCTGACTGTAATTTAATTTCCGTAAAATAGATTTGTTTTTATAGTCCATCAGATTCTAATAATATGCAGTCTTTTTATTAAAATCTGTTTGACTATTTTATAAAAATAACAAAAAATTCATAAAATGATTTTAATTGATATCTATGTGTTTTTATATTTATATTTAATTTATGTTTAATTTATCTTGAAGTAGATTTATTTTAGTTTCAACCATCTGAAAAGAGCGTACACAGTATTTTAATTCTTACTGCGAATTTTTATCTAATTTGTCTTCTGTAATTCTGTATGTTTTTTTTCTTAGACATTTATATGGTAAAATATGAGTCAGATATAGTTGTTTACGTTTCCGCGAATTTGATAAAAGTGCCTCGGCCAGTTTTTCGTTTAACCGCATCCGATTATTATCCTCGTCGGAATTACATACTTATGTCGCGCAGAATGTCGCGGGAATAACTATTATCTTTCTTATCGAGGCTTTAATATCAGCCTTCCTCATAAATAGAAATGATGCAACAAGAAGCGTTAAATGAGTACCAGTCAAAAGAGATAAGTTTAAAAACAATGTGAAAAAGTTCAAAAGCCAATAAATGAGCGAAAAAAAGATGTCAAGTTAAAAATAAAATAGTTTAATAAATTCTAAATATACACGGAACGTTTCGAACTACATTGAGTCTTCTTCAATCATACAAAAATAAGTATAATAAAATTAGTTAGAACAAAGCAGCGAAGGAAATAAAAAGATGAGAAACGGAGGCACGTCAATAAAATGTCCAAAAATTAGCACGTCGTTTACATTATACGGACGATGATAATAAATAATGAAACTGTCCGGAGAAAAATGTAAGTAGTCCGATAAGAATAAGTCACAGTTGTGTTTGAGTATTAAAATTAACAGTAGTAAAAATAAAAATAATAATGAAACATATATGCGAGAGGTCAAGTCGTAAAACAATGATTGAATAAAAGTTGTCACAGGTTGAGAAATACATAATTGATTCTTCCCTCAGTGGTGAGGAAAAATTGAGTTAAAGGACTAAAAACCGAAGAAAGTGTCAAGCTGGATGGCAATGTGTTCGAAACGTCAAATTAAGTGAAATCAGGTTGTCAAAATTAACTCTAAACTTAGATAAATGTAAAATGAAACATTTTTGCTGTCTTATAAATAATTAATAACAGATAAACATAGAAGTGTGAACTAAAAAAATCCGCCTACAGTTTGCACATCATATACTTATCGAGAAAATACTAGATTCGGTCACAGGTATGATTAAAAACCAAAGATTTTTTTGCGATATTTTAGAAACGAATCAAGATGATAATAAACAACAATAAATTCAAGAAATAGTGAATTATAATAATGAAAAATCATATATATATGAAGATTATTAGATTCGGTGACAGCTGTGATTAAAAATCCAAGATATTTTAGGAACGAAGATAATAATAAATAATTATAAATATAAAAGAAGCAGTGAATTATACAATAATGGAAAATATTCATCTTTTTGTTTGCGATTAATAATATTTTTAGTCGCTATAATTTTCTTTAAATTTTCTATGTATTTCTTTTTCTTCCTCTCTCTCTCTCTCTCTCTCTCTCTCTCTCTCTCTCTCTCTCTCTCTCTTATTATTTTTTATATTTTATATTCTTTAATAATTCTCTTTATGGTTTATATTCTACGTTATTTTCTTCATATTCCGTATTTTCTCTGTATAAATGCAGTGCGATACAGATCTCACGAGCATTCAATAAAAATAATCCTTCCGTCGCATAATTATTCCATTATTGCTTAGCCAGCGCATCTTTGATAAAAGAAAATAGGACAAATCCGCTCTAGATCCTATAAATCCGCTATAAATCCCCCTCACGTAAACTCGCTCCAGTTTATTCCGATAAACGGAATTCTACAGCATCCTTGGTCGAGCGAGGAGCTTCCTGTCGATACATCGCTCGTCCGTTCGTAATAAAATCCGCCGTTTTTATTTCCCATCCAGCCGATGACGGAGAGATTATGATCGTCCCGATTTTCCTTTTGTCGTTATTCTTTTCTTTCCCGATACCGCCGGAATTATTGCTGTAAATTGACGTCTCTCTCTCGTCGCGCGGAAGAATGAACGAGTTCGTCATCGCCGTCGTCGTCGCCGTCGTCGTCGTCGTCGTCATCTTCTTCTCGTCTTTCGTTCCCTATCCGTCTCTCGTCCTCACCCTTTATTTACCGACTAACTGAATCAGCAACTGGAAGCCTCCTCCGTCGCTAGTCGATAGTTTGTTTTCGAGAGGAAGCGATATTTCGCCTCGGCCTCTCTCGCCAACGGAGACGCCGCGACGTCCTCCGTTTTCCCTCCGATATCGCACGTTTCCCAAAAATTATAGTATTTTCCGTCGACGAAATCAAAGTAAAGTTTCCTTTTATCACGATTTATTTAACGTTACTTATTTTTAAAAAATATCTTTGTATTTAAGTGTCTTCTTACACAAGTCATAATAGCTTCATTTTTCCTTACAGCCATTATAATATAACCAAATTCCGTTACCTAACTCAACCCAAGTGTGATATGTATCTTTTTAAATAAATGTTTTCTTGATTGATCTT
This sequence comes from Temnothorax rugatulus, assembly GCA_035220575.1. NCBI lineage: Eukaryota > Metazoa > Arthropoda > Insecta > Hymenoptera > Formicidae > Temnothorax > Temnothorax rugatulus. The sequence goes on from JASTWL010000120.1 coordinate 140,256, forward strand.
TAAATAAATCTTTAAATTGCGTTAATCAAAAAGAGAAGATACAATTACAAAATTTTTAATCCAACACAGGAATACAAGGTATTTAAATGCAAAGATGTTAATCGCAAAGATTAAAAACTGTTAAAGAAGTAACAATAAAAAATGCAAATATTTTATTGAAATAAAAAAAAATTTCGTACAAATACTTAACGCTGCTTTTTTACTCCATAACCACTTTCTTCGAGCTAACATGCTGCGCGTGTACTTGGCGCCTTTTTTTACCTTTTTTTAAAAAAAGTAATTTTGTTGTGACTGGAGTAAAAAAGCAGCGTTAAGTATTTGTACGAAATTTTTTTTTATTTCAATAAAATATTTGCATTTTTTATTGTTACTTCTTTAACAGTTTTTAATCTTTGCGATTAACATCTTTGCATTTAAATACCTTGTATTCCTGTGTTGGATTAAAAATTTTGTAATTGTATCTTCTCTTTTTGATTAACGCAATTTAAAGATTTATTTAAAGATCAATCAAGAAAACATTTATTTAAAAAGATACATATCACACTTGGGTTGAGTTAGGTAACGGAATTTGGTTATATTATAATGGCTGTAAGGAAAAATGAAGCTATTATGACTTGTGTAAGAAGACACTTAAATACAAAGATATTTTTTAAAAATAATACAACAGTTATTTTCCGAAGAATATATATTTATTTTATAATTAACGCAATTTATAGATATCATTTATTTTTGTGAAAATACAAACATACCACATCGGTTTTTTAGAAGTATAAAAATATCTCATCAGTTTTTTTTAGGTATACACAGATACTTCAATTTTTTGAGATATACACAGATACTTCAATTTTTTGAGATACACAGATACTTCGATTTTTTGATATAACCACTTTCTTCGAGCTAACATGCTGCGCGCCACATACTTAACGCCTTTTTTTTTACCTTTTTTTAAAAAGGTAATTTTGTTGTGATATCATTTCTTTTTGTAGTATTAGGGATCATATAAGCATTAAACAGTATATGTTTATAACATATATATTTTGCGACATAGAATACAAATACAACTCAGCGTAATATGTTATAAGCATGTACTAGTATAGTATATCCTTAGGTGATAGTATGTCTAAGTAATAGTATGTAAACATAACACTTCTGTATGTTCAACAACAACAAGGATCTGTACATATAAAAATAAATTTTCTTTACTAAACACATGCACATGTAAAGAAGATTAGGCTATTTACAAACATCTTTATTCCTGTATTACAATAATTTGTTAAAATAAACAAAATTTAAATTTAAAAAAAGGATTTTAAATCTTAAAATCTCTAATTTTGAAAGGTTACTATTATTTTTTAGTTTCTATGAGTTTGATAATTTTTACATATAAAAAACTACGAGCTGGACAAAATAGAAAATTTTTCTCTCACTTTGTGGGCCTGTCACGTGCACAAAAAAAATCTGTAAAAATTTTCGACTTCTTAACATGAAAGCTTGAAGTTTTCCTTACAAAATCTTTTTTTTTTTAATGTTTCTACGATTTTTTGTTGCTGAGTTATCGTGGATTGAATAAGAAATGAGCATTTTGACTTTAATTGCTCATAACTCTCTTAAAAAAATCATCGTAAAAAAAGATTTTGCAAGAAAAACATCAAGCTTTCATGTTAGGAAGTCAAAAATTTTCGCAATTTTTTTTTGTGCACGTGACAGGCCCACAAAGTGAGAGAAAAATTTTCTATTTTGTCCAGCTCGTAGTTTTTTATATGTAAAAATTATCAAACTCACAGAAACTAAAAAATAATAGTAACCTTTCGAAAGTAGAAATTTTAAGCTTTAAAATCCTTTTTTAAAATTTAAATTTCGTTTATTTTTAACAAAGTTACAGCTGCTTGAATTTTGCCTATTTTTAAAGATAAATTTAACATTCTCCTTTAATTTTTGTGAGAAATGAGAAGATAAATGATCGGGTTTGTTAGATTGGGCATTGGATTTTTCGACACGTGCAATTCTTTGAATGACGTTCACGATGATATTCGTGTTATGTACGATGCTTCTGTTGAAATCGAGGAATCACATGCCGGAAAAGTTTTTCTTAGGTATTTATCATTAAAAATAACTTTGTATAATTTTCTTTTATGTTATTCAGTTATTGGAATGAATTTGGCCATCGTCGGAGTGTTATAATGAAGAAAGATGAATGTATATATATATGATGGAGATACTCCAGTGTCACTTTTGGAGTAACATTGGCGTGATATATAATGTTCTGCTGCATAAATTTAATTTTCACATACAGGTAATTCTATCTATCAGCTTCTTCAGAGATGTTTAGAAGTTCTGAGGCATGAATTCAGCGAGCTTAAAACAGTAATGGCAGATCAGTTAATGTATGTCAAGGAGGATCTTATATTACAGCACCATTAGATGTTTTATGATTTTATTGTAACTAAGGTAAATATACTAAATGATAAAACTTATGAAGCAATATCACAATGTTGGCATGTTATTTTATTTTACTTAGGTATTTATCACGATTGAAAGAATACTTTGTATAATTCTCCTTTATGTTATTTTAGATCATGGTACGAGAGGAACAAACACATTTTTCCATCGAGTAGATGGGAACCTTTTGATCCAACGAAAAGTTACGACAAGTATACAGTGTCGGATAAAAATAGGAAGAAAGATAAAATCTGATAAACTTATATTCAACGAATTGTCCAATTTCGTTTAAAGGATTCAGATTCAAAGGACTGTAAATATTATAAATAACCAGATAAACATCTTTGTTTCATCATACAATTGATTCATTATAAAGAAGATTGTAATATATATATATATATATATATTATATATATATATATATATATATATATATATATATATATATATATATATTGTAGCTACATTGTATTTTTAAGGACTGTCATTTTAATTTATTCAATTATGTGATATTTAATTCATTTACTCGATTATGTAGCTCTACTAAATTACAGTCCTTTGAATCTGAATCCTTTAAACGAAATTGGACAATTCGTTGAATATAAGTTTATCAAATTTTATCTTTCTTCCTATTTTTATCCGACACTGTATACTTGTCGTAACTTTTTGTTGGATCAAAAGGTTCCCATCTACTTGCTGGAAAAATGTGTTTGTTCCTCTCGTATCATGATCTAAAATAACATAAAGGAGAATTATACAAAGTATTCTTTCAATCGTGATAAATACCTAAGTAAAATAAAATAACATGCCAACATTGTGATATTGCTTCATAAGTTTTATCATTTAGTATATTTACCTTAGTTACAATAAAATCGTACAACGTCTAATGGTGCGGTAATATAAGATCTTCCTTGACATACATTAACTGATCTGCCATTACTGTTTTAAGCTCGCTGAATTCATGCCTCAGAACTTCTAAACATCTCTGAAGAAGCTGATAGATAGAATTACCTGTATGTGAAAATTAAATTTATGCAGCAGAACATTATATATCACGCCAATGTTACTCCAAAAGTGACACTGGAGTATCTCTAAATCACTGATACATTCACCTTTCTTCATTATAACACTCCGACGATGGCCAGATCCATCCCAATAACTGAATGTGATCTCAATTTCTTCTTCCTTCAACGCGTTTTACTTTTTAGCCCATTCTTGCTTTAATTCTTCCCTAAATTTATTTTCCTCCTCCTCCCTTTCCCTATCTGGCAAGAAACTTGTATCTATATCTGGATTTTTCTTATCTTCTTAATCGCGGGGCCATCAGATTGCACATTTTCTGACTGCGGAGATTTTTCGGTCGGCATGTTTTCTTCGCCGCTAGCGCTCTTTCCTTTTCCTGCTCTTTTTCACGTTCCATCTATTTACATTAATAGGAAAATTATTACACATTAACTCAATAAGCGTTGAACTTGCATACATAAGTGAATCTCGCGTTTTATGTAAAATTTGTAAAAAACCGGTAACCTAACCTATGTTTACGCGAGCGTTACTTCTATAGTAACTTATGATACGATAATTCCTCCGCGTAAACGAGAGATTTTATAGTAACTATGATGATATCGTATAAGTTGTTACAGAAGTAATACTCACGTAAACGTAGACTACTATAATTCCTGTCACATGTACTTAGTCACGTATAAAAGAGTCACGGTGCGGTCTCGCTTCGCGTATACTTGACGCGAGACACTCGTGTCTCTTGATATACACGAGCATTACTTCTGTAGTATAATATAATAACTTACGATAATTTCTTCGCGTAAACGGGAAAATCTCCTCGACATCAGCTCCCTGCCGTTATATGATGTCACATGCACTTAGTCGCATAAAAGAGTCACGGTGCAGTCGCGCTTCGCGTCGTATAATAATAGGATAATTACATGTAAATAAAACGATTACCTTGAATCAGAAAAAATATTAATCGTTGCATCACGTAAAGAGTCACGGTCGGTATCGCTCCGCGCGTATACTTGATGACGACGCGAGACACTACCGTGTAGGTTAACTGACTGTGACAGCGAGCTGAACGCACTGTCTGCACTGCGCGCAGGACACACACGTAGTATATACATACTAACTGCACTAACTGCACTGAGCGCAGTACGCACACGTAATAATAACATACCGATTTCGAAACTGGCGATAGCAGCACCGCCAGTGTCGAAAAAGTGAAAGTTACATTCCTCTGATTGGTTGGTTGGTTGAGAGACGTCGACGTAGAAGAAAGTATCTTAAAAAATTTCACATTTTCAACTTTGCATCGCAATATCTCCGCTCGTAGGGCACGTAGCGGAAAATGTTATAGGAGATACCCCCCCAATTCGAACCCCAAGCTATCGATCAAGCCTACTTAGAACTTGAATTATTATTATTTAGGTATTAAGAAACAAGCTGATTGAATTAAAAACGTGATTATTATGACTTATTTAATAACATTGTTATTATTAATTACATCGTTATTATACTTATATTTCGATAAAAAGTAGAAGCGAGATGTATTTTGACAAATTTACGTGATATTATTTCCGGATAATTGAGAATTGATATCAAGACTAGAATACGATTCAGTGCAGCTGTGTTCCAGTTATTCAAAATTCCAGTTATTTTCATCCTTTATCTTTGGAATTATCAGTAAGTGGCCCAAAATTCAGAATTTACGTTATCTCACTGAAATTATGTCTCTCACGATATCGATCCACGTAACGCTTAGAGAAACCAGCCACGTTACTCAGTTCGTTGTCTTCTACCATGTTTGCCTCGAGTTGAAATGATGGGTTCACCTGATCTGTTAAAGTAGGGTGCGACAGGCGACTGGGCCCGGGATACAACAGTTTACTAAGGACCCAAGCGATCTGAGGGAAACCCCACCGATCGAACGCCAATAAATCACCCATAATTATCAGCAAATATTTCTCGGGGCCAACGTGACGATAAGCGTGAGGGGGAAGGAGGTTTAGAGAAGATTAGCTTAGACATATGTGCCGAGTGGGTGCACGAACCGGGGAGAGTGGTGAAAGGGTATGCCGCGGCAGTTTGTTTTCAAAGGACAGGTAATAATGGCCCTTAGGCGAGAGAGACCCCCCTCCTCTCCTCGTTCCTCTTTCTATCGTCCGGGATGAAACGCGATGGTTTTGTATGCAGACAGCGGTGTCGTTGCGAGAACCGGCACACGTGATCAAATTTCCTGACGACGACGACGACGACGACGAGGACGAGAAAGCGGCCTTTTACGTCAAGCAGAACGGAAACCTTCAATGCGCGCGAAATCGTCGCGAGCCGGCCATCCTATGCGCGCTTCCATGCAAGGAAACAACACGGCAGTCACTGTCGCGCGAGAGGAATCGGATCGCTTGCCGAAAGGTACCAGGCCGGAAAGGGTTCCCGGCAGATCGTATCTTCGATCGGCGAGTCGATCGTCGGTGGGCGTTCGCGTTCGCGACACCTGGTAGCCGAGACGGGCTTGCGGATATTTTACGACGGGCTTGTTTTACTGACGGCGCGCAACCTGGAGTTAATCCAATTCGACTCGACCTCGTTTTACGATACCCATAATCAACCGGAATTAAGACGGGTTATTTTTTCAATATGAGACAATTTATGATCCCCTCTGCTTTTCGCGGTCATTAGGGATATTCACGACTCTCTAAAGTAATAAATTCTTGCTTTCTTCCATCTCTCTCTTTCAGTTCCTTAGTTTTAGTTTACCGCCCAAACTGGGTTACCCTTTCTTATTGTTAGTATTCTCTTTTTCCACATTGTTATTATTTTTAGCTATCATATCGATTCTACTAAACCTGTGTTATTAATTGCGCCACACTGGACACGAGATATTCGAAGAAAAATTGCGTCATTTGTTTCCTGACTGTGTCAGACAGAAGTTAACCGGGCGGGAACGCATAGGTTTGTTCGTCCAGTATGGCTTGCTCTCGATTTTATTTTCCTCTCGGCTTTTCATCTCTCTCTCTCTCTCTCTCGCTCGCTCAGTATCGCGCACCTTGGAACTACCGTATCTACTCGGGCATTATACTCACTCTTCCAGAAATATCAAGAGCGCTCACTTCCATTCCGTTTATCGACAGTCCCAGCATCCAGCGCGCGCCGCCGATCGGTCACGCAAGGTTGCCTCGGCAGCCAATGAACGTGTCGGGCTTGACAGCTCTCGATACTCGCGCATACAGTGCAAGAGAATATCGTTTTCGCAATACCCCTGCTCCACGAACCGTGTCTGAAATTCCGTGTCTTGAAAGGCGGAAATTACTCGAAAGCTCGAGTGTGAGCTCACGCGAGAGAGCTCTCGCGGTGGATCGCTCGGTCGGTTATCGATTGTAAAAGTATCGCGGTTTATTTAGGACCTGGCAATAAAGCGACTTCGCCGCGACGATAATGAGTCAGGTTTGAGAAAAGCGGGAGACAACGATGACGACGATGACGACAGCGACGGGGTCGAGATGAAATCTCGCGAAGTCGCGCGCGTTTGAGCAATTGCTATAGTTATCCGATTCACGAGAAACGATAGGATGAAACGGGGGAAGATATGGGTACCGTTTATTAATGCTTCCTCGAAGTTCTCGGATCCTTGCGTCTTGGATTCCCGGGACGAATTATATATACTAGAAGCGTGAAGATCCTAGAATCGGATTCTTCAGAATTTAATATCTTAAAATTGAGATCAGCAGAATTTTTCAAATTTGAAGCGTATTTTATTTTAGATGGTAGAATAAATAATTTTTGAATTTTTAGATTTTAGGATTTTTAAATTTCTCTGAATATTTTTCATAAATTCTATTTTCTTATTTTACCGTTGAATTTTCAAGTGTTAAACTTCTGCTAAATTTTAGAATTTTTGAGTCTAATATTTAAGTATAGGATGGTATTTTTTGATATTATTCTATATATTGTCTTAAGTATTACAGTTATCTTAGAATTCAATAATCCCGTATTTATAATTCGAGATTTTAAGTTTAGAATATTTTAATGTCATGAGTTTTCAATTGCAAGTAAATTTAATATTCTACGATTGTCACACATTCGTTTTTTGTATTTTTATATTCTTACTGCTTCGGAATTTTACATTGTCACATTTTAGCTTTTCGTGTTTTTATATTTTTACTATTTTGTAAATTTTGCAACCCAGCTTTAAATCAGATAATTTTTCAAATAATTTTTAATGGAATTAATAATAAGTATTTTATTTATCTTGTTTCATCACATTTTCTTATCATATTTTTTACTAGAATGTATTTTTCTGAAACTAAAGGATTTTCTTCTCATTATGTTGCAGGTGAGTGTTTTGCCTCCTGCGGCTATGCAGCATTACGCTTTTACGAAAACTCGCATGATTCTTCCGCGTTTATAAGCTTCGTATACACGGTAAGTTATTTTCATCTCATCCCGCGGAAGAGATTATATTTTTAATTTTTGTTAACGCGCCCTACCTTCTTCGCCATATCGTGGAGTTGCACCGTCTATTATATAAGGTGTCCTTTTAGAAAAGTACTTGAGACAGAAATCTCTTTTAACATATCAAAAGATGCTAATATATCTATAGCTGATAATGAATTAAAAAGTTAACAAATTCCATAAAAAAATTTTTTTTTGGAGAGATTCTTTCAATATCGAACATTGAGAATTTTAATTTTTATTTTATATAAAATATGAAAAATCTATATAATAAATATAATACGACATGATGAAACGTATATGTATGTATGTAGGTATGTATATGTAAACGTATTATACATATATGATATGCAGTCTCGTTACTGCCATACAATACTTTAATAGTATTTTTGGGAATTAATTATAAAAACTTAATCTAAAAATGTCGAGATCACAACAGTTTTTCAGTCATAAACGATCAAAATTAGCTAGTAATATCGCGTAAAGTTGACACATTGATACATCGTCTGCAATTTATTTTAAATTTCGGACGATATTCATTTCACTGTTTAGCTTCACTTATTTAAAACATTTCGGTTAAACTTCTATGAAGAGGCTAGTACTATACGATATGTTTGCGCAAGGTCAGTGCGCGCTGTCACTCGCGAGACAAGGCTCGCAGGCAGTGGCAGCGATCTGTGCGTCATCGTATTATATTCTTCAAAATAACAATATTATCTTCTTCGGAGTATTTTTTGGAACGTGATCGCGGCAGCTATGCGCCACGAGACGCCACAAGCGCGATTACTTCTTACGATTACAACTGTGCGATTGCGAGTATCGGCTTGCACGATGAATTAACTTCTGTGATTAACGACGCTGTTTATCAAAGCGATATCTCCTCGATATGTCTACGAGTCGTTAATCAAGAAAGTTTATATATTTCTCGCGCAAGAAGCTGACAATCGCAATCGTACAAAACATAGGGATCGGCAAACTACAGCCCGCATAATTATTATTACATTCTGAATTATATCAATAAAAGATTTATGGAATTATGGAAATTTCTCTTTATCGTTACACGTAAGTACTCATACAATATCCTTTTGGCTCGCAAAGCCTATATAAAACTTCACTATCCGACTATTACAGAAAAAATGTTTGCCGACTTCTGGAATATTATTTTGGTTTTTAAATTTCCGCAAATTGGCCGGCATAAAACGCTCGTTGTGTTATGTTACGCAAAGTCATCGCGCGGCGAGATTCGAGCTGGCAAGTATAACAACCATTTGCTCCGCGTTGTTCTTCCGTCGCGATGTCGCAGGGCGCGTGTCGCGTGTGACAAAACGTCGGGAGTGCCATGCCGTGCAAAGTACCGTGCAAACATCGTATTTCGATTTTTAATGCGCCCTCGTTACCCGTGTTTTCGCGAGTAATTTTCAAAGTTACCGAGGTCCAGACGATCTATTCCAAGACTTATACACTTCGAGGCATAACGGGGCACTAGTCCACGGGGCATGATGGGTCGAGTCATAGAAGTGAGGTTAGCGCCAGTGGCTCTCCGGGCATGTAGGACGTAGGAGCACGTATACTTAACTCTTCTAAGCTCTTTACAATTGTGTACAGATAGAGTTAACAGAAACAACGAACGTTAAAGATATCATATCACCAGGTGTACATGTAATAATTATCAATAAATAATTATTATTAATTGAAAATTGAATGATACATTTTTTACATATATTGTGTGTCATGACAAATTACTTTTAACAAGTTTTAGACATTAATATTTGAGAATTAAATAAGTTTTATAAGGTATCCCGTTATACCCCGTATAAAATCCATAGTAAAGTTAACTCACGTTTTCAAAAAATAATAATTTCGTCCTTTTAAACTATTCTTTTTTGTAGTAAAATTTGCATTTTTCTTATAGGGGACATTTCAAAGAATATTTTAGTACAAAACAAAGTTCATTTATTTAGTGTTAATATGTTGTAAACTTGATTAAACCTTAGCGTTCCCGTTATGTCCCTGGTTCCCCTATATCTAAAATATAATCTGTATATGTATGAGATTTGTAATCAGATTATTTATACAAGTACTAGACTTTTATTTATTGCATTTTGCGATAATTTGTGATTAACAAACTCTGTTTAATTTTGGATATATTTATATTTTGTAGTTTAGCGGGATTTGGATTGCAATTCCACCGTTGCGAATTATATTAGTAAATGGGAGATTAATTTTTAAGCTGAGATAATTAGATTTCTGTGTCAGACATGTCAAAAATGTACGTGAATTTACACATGCACCGGATTAAATATACAATGTGACGATAAATATAATATCTCATAGAATCATTACATTACCTCACAAAACGGATAAACTATAGGATATTAAAGATATTATTTAATCCAGAAGCAATTACAAGGTATCTATTGATCTGCAAAGTATTTATTGATTTGTGCACGTAAAATTCATCCACGAATAGAAAAGCTTACAAAATGGAGCTCATTTTATCGGTACATTAATTATTGGCACATTTCGGTGTCGTATTATACGATGACGTATTAATGACGAGATACATCAATCGTTTGAAATTTATAGGGCAATCTCGCAGGTGTAATAACAGAAGTGATAGAGAATATTTTACATGTAGAGTGCGCACGGTAAAAAAAGCGATAAACAACGATAGTGTCATTTTTGCACAGAAAAATATGATCTCTAAATGATAAAGAAACTATCATATTTGTATTTTTTTACTGAATATTTTATATACACGTTCGATTTTTAAGAAATGCATAATTGAGAATGAAGAGTTTCATTCTGTCAATTAATGTTTTGGCAAAATTTATTAGGGAATGGATAATTGAATTTTCGAGTTGATTGCTTAGATAAGTAGTGAAAAATAAAGAGAAATAGATAAAAAGTAAAATATAGCTACAACAATTATGATGCACAGCAATATGTTTAGAATATGAAGCCTTTAATTGAATTTTCTTCATATAGTGTTTACATTTTATGAAAGCTTGGAACATGACGTTTCATATGTATATATTTAAGTAAAATAAACAACGCGCGAGTGTGCGCGTGATTATTGATTGTACTTATTGCTTTAACGCGCCAATTTTATCCTATTTTTTATATAGCCTATTTATGTATTTGATTTTATATTAAAATCAAATATTATTTAAAATAATCAAATGCGAATTCTATATGGCCAACTTTGATTGCTTATATCTTATATCTCTGAAACTATTGCGATCTCGACATTTTTTGTTTGCAATTTTAATTTAAAATATTAATTAATAATTAAGATTCTCAACTTTCTTTAAAATAGATTGTTTAAATGTCGGATGGCAGTCGTGAGACATTTATAGTCAACGATATTTAATTACATTTAATTTCTTAATTTGTATTTCTGTGGGACCGCGTTACAAACTGCACTTGCATATTTTCTGATCGATTACATTTGACAAATAACTCTCGAACGAGAGCCTTTTTGGTTCTTCGGACTTTTCGATGTTACGCTCTTAATCTAATTTTCCTACATCGCCTGATAGGCTCGTTGTATTTCCCGCGGCTGATAGTTCCACCGAGCGAGTTACACGTGAGTTGCTCGCTTCAGTTTTGCCACAATTTACGTCGCAGTTTGTGAATGATTACACCCGATAGAAGTGCCCTAATCGGATCTAACGGACGCACGCCTCCATCTTTTTCGCGTTAAAACTTTTACGTAATTTTCGTTTGGCGGGGCGGCTCCGACCGCGCGCGCGCCGGGGAGGCGGCTCGCCGCTAATTTCTTCAGCGAACTTAATTATCGGGACGCAAGCCACACACACTTTTTCCTTCCTCAATTTAGGAAGTCCTATATCGAGCTTACAAAGCGACCAGTCATTTCCCGTATCAATTAATCTTGTCAGATTCCGGAATCTCTTTTATGATAAAGAGATTTTTCGCCACGTGCAAAGATGATTTAATTAACTTTCCGTTTTAATCGTGTCATCTATTTTCTTAAATTTTCATTATCCCCTTTCCTAATATCAGAGATTCTACGGAATTTTTTTTACAATGCAAGAGATCTATTTCTAAAATTCGATCAGTCGAGAATCTCTTCTATAGCCTTTTGGTTATTACAAAAGTTGTACATATGGGAAACTTTTACTCAATATTTATGCTGAATTAAATAAATATAACGCTGAAAAGCTGAAAAGTGCGGCGCTTTTTGCCGGTTAAACGCAGAATTGAAACATATTGAATGCGTAAAAAATAAAGCGATTATTCGTTTGGCCGTTCGATCGGTGAAACACCGAACAAACAGCTCGCGTAGCGTCGCGACACAATGTTGGTGGGTGCAGGTGCACGATGAACTTTATCGCCCGGTTTCCGCCCTATCTCTCTCGCTTTTCCTCTCGCTTTTCTTCCTCGGTGAGACGAGAAAAAGTACGAGAGCGCGAGAATGGACACCGTGGGAGAAGTTCGTTTCGGTTTGATACCGCGCGCACGCTTTACAACGCGCAAAAGTTCGATCGTAAAGTCTCATCGTTCGCCCAACCAACCGCCCCCTTGCAGCCGAAGAAAAAGTCTTCACGTACGATGATTTTACGACGAGCGGTTCCGCAACGGACGTTGCAAAATCCACGCGCGTCGGGGATTTCGCGGGAAACCGAACCGTTACTTCCGGCGGTCATCGGGATGTCGATATGGAGCCTTTCGAATCCTAAAGATTCGATTGAGGATTGAATTAGAAATTTTGCGAGTGTTCATTCCGCGCAATGTCGAAATAAAGTACTTCCGGTGTCGAAAATAGGGATCCTAATGATACCTTCCGGATGTCGATATTTAAAGTCGTGAAACTTCGAATAAACTCTTATTACATTAATTAGATTAGAATTTTGTCAAACACCAAAGGAGTCGATAAATAATTTTCAGAAAGGAAAAATTCGAACCCGGCGGTATCTCCGGAGCTTAATTCTAATAAATTGTATTAGGAGATCCTGACGATATCTTTCGGATGTATACATATGTATTTAAAGCCGTGAAGATTCGAACAAACTCTTAAATTCGTGAGTTTTATTTTTTAAACGCTAAAGGAGTCGGTAAATATCGAGATAATTGTCAAAAAGGAAAAATTCGGAGCCGGCGGTATCGCCCGAGAGCTTCATTCTAATAATTTGTAAACCTCCCGCCATTCCCTTTCTACAGGCCTCGGCGATAAACGTTTCGTAAAACAAGCAAACAAGAGCGGATTTACGCTTTAATATTCATCTCCGGACCGGTTTTCCCGTCGGAGTCATTTCGTGGCGTACGATGGTCCGCACGCGTTAAATGAGCGCGTGACTCGCTCGTGGGGGGGGCCCGCGCAAACATGCGGATCGCGTGTTACGAACGAATAAACGCCACGTCGGAGCGCCCGAGAATCGAGTTCTTGTTACGCATTAATTGGTTATCGACTTTAATTAATGTCGACCAGCCGTCGTTTGCATGGCGCGAGCCGAGCGAACAGGGCGAGAGAGCGAAGCGTAAAAGAGAGGCGAGCTGTAGTGCGTGTGCGTGCGCGAGAGAGAGAGGTTCGATCGTTATCTCTTTCTTCCTCCTTCCCTCCTCTTTCTCTCTCTCTCTCTCTCTCTCTCTCTCTCTCTCTCTCTCTCTGTCTCTCTCTCTCGCCTTGTAAACACCCGTGTAACTTTTAATTACGGTCCCGCCAATTTGCCGACGTAAGTTTACACGGTGTAATCCCGCCCGTTTCGAGACGCGAGGTCTGAATAAAAGTTATACCCGGTGAATCGGCGTCAACCCTCTCGAACCCTGAGTCGCAAGCGCAGGTAATTGCGCGCTCGTGTTTTGTACGCGCTAATTAAGATCATGATGCGTCCTACTCTTCCTTTCTCTCGCATATTCCGTTTTCGCTCCCTGGAACTTCTATGGGTTCTTCATCCTTTATTATAGCTTACGAAATAATAATTATATACATATATATATAATTGAAATTTTAATAGTTCTAAAAGTTTGAAGTTATATATACACACATTGCTAATTAGAATACGTACACAGAGATATGTATCTTTGACGTGTGAAAACATTGTAAAAACAGCTAAAATATTCATAGAAATCGTCTATAAATATCTTTTTACGTTAAGTATTTTATGAGTTTTCAAATTGGGAAACTAGAAATTGATGAATTGATTAAACTCTTGGACCGTAATAGCGAAATACGTGGCGTCCGCGAACTTTCCCCGCGAGCCATTCAGGATCGTTCCGCGCGAGATACACGCGAGAAGTTCGGCGGTCCATTTCGGGGAAAGAACCATCCGCCGCACATCCCTCGCGCGCGGCGTGTACGTGCGGCTGCAGCTGTACGCCGTGTAAACAATGGCGGGAAAACGGAGAAACGTACGTGAGCGTAACTTATTTACGGGGTAGTCGGGGTAGCGCGAGGGAGCGCGAGAGCTGGAGGGCCGCATCCCGTATTCCCGACGAATGATAAGGACAGATGCAAAAGACAAAAAAAAAAGGGAAGGAGAAGAAATAAAGTAGGACGAGTCCCTGCGGAGGAATCGGAAACGGGCGTACCGCCGAACGTACACACGCCGTGTGTGTGCAATAAGTATTACTGCGTCTTCTCCCTCCGCATCCTCCCCGACCACCGCCAACCGCATTCCGCCGGGCACGCACGCGGAATGGCAAATACTCTCCTCGACCGCCCGATCGAACGCGCGCCCGAAATACTCGTCTCGGCCTGAAAATATTTTTATAATGCGGAAAAACGAGAATCGTATCGCCGCGCTTATTGTTAGTATTTCGCTCACAAGGGAACGTTTGGAATTGTCTCTTACTGATTTTGATGGGCTTTGATTTTGATATATAGAGATGGTAGAGTAGCGAAAAATAACAGACACGTATATTTTTTTTACCGGCTTCGAAGTATGTTTTGGAATTGAAACAACTCCTCGAAAGAGAAATTCTATGTATTTGATTATGAGTGAATATATTTGAAATCGTGAAGTATATGAATAAAAAATGTTTTAGGCAAAAAGGTTACGGTATTTAAGTAATCTCTGTAATTGAAGTTTCCAGTGTAGAGAATTGTTTCTTTATGAGTGATAAAGCAGGATTGATGTAAAATTGAATTTTGTTTTGAATAACGTTGGAGAACTCGCTAACACTGAAATGTTCCTGATGAAGCTGAGATAATAATGCAAAATTAAAGCTAAGCTGATTAAGGCTCGGTCGTTGTTAACGCCGACTGTTCGATCCAATATTCGCCCAAAAAATTCCCACTCGGATTCGCGCGCGCGTTTGTTAGTTTAGGAAATCCGTGAAAATCCGATTTTTCGTCCGAGCTTGTCCTTCTTTCGCTTGATCGATGCTCTTCGATCACGCGTTCGTGATGTCGAGAACGTTCGGCTTGATCAGTGAAGCGATCGAAGGGGGAGGAGGGGGAGGGGAGGTTGAAAGTGGACGATTGTTATCACCCTTTTTTTTCGCCAAAATGGATTTAGCCGAGCGTGCCGGACGACAGTTTGAATTAAACAACCCTCGTTGAAAATAAACGGGCAATCGTCACGTATGGGGGCAGGAGGAGTGACGTATGAGCGAGGGGTGGACCACGGATTTCCCGGGCGAATTTTCCGGGATTTCCGGCTGTTCTGCGGTCTTTTTTTTTCTCTCCTCCCTGCGGCGACAATTTAGGGCGCCGATAAAAAGGGCGGGCCGCCGCCCGGTCGAGCGGAAACCTCGTTTGAATTTCGGGAAATACATTTGGTTTTATTCGGCGGGAAAAATATTTCGCGCGTCCCGCCCCCTCCCTCGCGTCGACGGGGAGCACGTGTCACTAAATGGAGAGAGAGGCAGCCGCGCGCCGCGCGATGGATGTTCGCGCAGATTTGCGGAACATAAGGGAGACTCGTCGGCGTAATAACTTTCAGGGCGGCGGAACTCGCGTGAAATAGGAATAAAAATGAGGCGTGACGATATCCTTCCGCGATAAAGTGAAGAGAGATTATCCTCGGATTTTTCATTCCGCGCGAACGATCCCTTTTACGTTTATACCCTTTAGCGACTACCGGAAGATAAGTTGGATGACTGGAGAAGACTGGGTTTTTATTGGACGCCGTTCGAGATTCGGTTCATTTTGCAATTACGGCTTCTATACTTTTCCAAACGCGGATAAAACGCCGCCGCGCGGAGTCCGTCGCGATTTTTCGCGTCGCGTCAGAGCC
This sequence comes from Temnothorax rugatulus, assembly GCA_035220575.1. Classification (NCBI taxonomy): domain Eukaryota; kingdom Metazoa; phylum Arthropoda; class Insecta; order Hymenoptera; family Formicidae; genus Temnothorax; species Temnothorax rugatulus. Next base: position 156,356 of record JASTWL010000120.1, read on the forward strand.
ACGAGTTCCCCCGTTGAATCATGATCCATTTGCGCGATTTCTGTCAGCTCGTTTCGTCGCGCGTCAGCGATGAATACGCATTGACGTCCCTCGAAACGTCCGGTAAAAGCCAACGGATATTTATGCGCCGAAGATCGTGACGGAAGTTATACGAGCGCGGATTTCGCAGCCGCGCCGCTTCCGTCGAACCGTTTCGATTTATTTCAATGGCCGCTCGTGCTGACCGCCGCGCGCCCGGCCCGATATGTTAACGAGCAATTCGCGTTAATCACGGAAGTGCCGGAAACAAATGAATCGCCGCCACGGTCATTGGCTGTATTCGGCGGGGTTTTAATCTTCGCGATATTTATTGGCGCTTTTACCGAAATGCATATCGATCGCGAGAGAGACGGGAGAATGTCTGGCGAAAATGTAGGATATAGAGATGCGAATATCTGTGAGAAAGGTACAATAAAAGAAAATATATATGAAGATGTAAAGACGTAAAGGCAGAAATGCGAAGACCTGTGAAATAAATAGGATGACGAGTACGATGAGATAAAAAACGTAAAAAGTACGATGAAACGAGGACCGAATGTAAAAGAGATTGACCCTCTTAGCGCTTTTCTTTCCTTTTCCGTAATTAAGGTAGTAAATGTATTTTGCAAATGTATTTTGTTGCTACCGCGAAGGGGGAAAAGAAGGGAGATGGAAAGGGCGCGCTGCCGTAAGACGAGCTATACGGCTGCCTGGCAAAAGAACCGTTCCTTAGCCAGTTGGCTTGCCGAATGTAAAAAGGATTGTTTGTCTCAGCCGCACTTTCCTCCCTTCCTGCTGCAGACGAGACGGAACGTATTTCTCGACTGCGGCGGGAAGTAGAGCGTAGAAAGTGCAGCGACTGTAAAAAAAATTGGATTATATCATGTGACAAAGAACCGGCTACATTTACTTGGAGCGCCAAATGTAGAAAGTGCCGTTTCGTTAGCCGCACTTTTCGCGTTTAAAGCGAAAAATGTCCCGCACGATCGTACGTTTGGACTTCGGCGAGGCCGGGACGGCGCGGCGGCGCGGGCGGGGACGAGGAAAGAAAGGAGCGCGAAAGGGGCGGGACGCCCTTATTTCCCCCTGGGCTCGCGTAATTTTCGGGAAATTTCGGGATCGCGACGTTCCCCTGGATTTAAGGAGGTCGTATGTCGCGGCCCCCGATATATATACCGGGTTATCCAATTAAAATGCAACGCAGCGCGCGCGCGACATAATTTTCGCGCCGGTGTTCCCGCTTTTGAGCGTACGCGGGAGGTCTATTCTTTGACGGGTATAAAGTTCTCCCCGTTTTCCCTTGCCATGGGGAAATTTAATACTGCAGAAAAACCGTGGAGCGTTCTATCCTGACGATCAAACGATCAAAAGGGCCGAAAGACGTAAATAAATTAATTGCGCGAGGAATTACGAAAGGTGTCCCTGGCGCGAGAATCGCTCGTTCACGATATCCAAGAGGTATTTCATTCAGGCGCAGAATGTGATCGTCGCGACGAAGTCGAGGCTCTAAATATCCTCGGAACTTATCGCTCTTTTTTTGTTCCCTCTTTCGATATTATCGTCACTGCTATCGACTGAATCTTCGCTTTCCGGGAAAATCGAGGCGCGTTACGTCGAGCATCGCTAATTATTACTTAGAATCCAACTAGTGTCTCGGCACTGAAAATAGACTCGGTCAGGCACGCGCGCGCGCGCGCGCGCGCGAGAGAGAGAGAGAGATTCTTCTAAGGAGCTTTTCCAGGATTTCCCATGTAATTATCGACTAACGAGCGGGCACGTGGAGGTCGGTGATGCAACATAATTGCATTCCGGTGCCCGCGGAACGCGAACGCTTCGAGAACTCGCAATAACTCAAGTGAAGAACTTCCGAAACGAGCGAAACTAGTCGGTCGCCGTCAAAATGGCGGCCACACGGACAGTTACGTGGGATTCCTTGTAAGGACAAAACTATCCGCGCCCGCGAAATAGCGCGCGGTGCCTCGAGAAAGACGGCTGTCACCCAGGATGGTTATATAAAAAAAAAAATAATAATAACCGATGAATTCTCTGAAAAGTATTTGACGAAGGAAGGAAAAGAGACGATATAATATTAACGATAACAAAAAACGAACGCAACGATAATAATAATAGCAACAGGCAACAGCGTCGATAGCAGCGACAATAATATCGATACTAATAATAATAAAAATAGTAGTAAGGGAGCGTGAGGAATTTTCAAACTTCTTTTCTAGCTTTCTCGCGTTTCTCCTCGATATCGATAATCGGCGGCCGACCATGTCGACGAGAGCGAAGTGCAGTTTCCTCACGAAGTGACGCCCGGGCGTCGAAAGAGCGGACCTCACGTTGCGCGCTTCCGGAAACTCGCTTCATCCGGGTCGAAAGTTGGACGTCTCACGGAGCGTCGGGAGACGAGTTATTGGCGAGTTCTCGAGGCAAGCTTGAAATTGCGGAATGCGATTATGTCGCGTCACTTCTGTCACCGTTGATGGTCGATAATTGAGTGAGAAATCGGGCCGAAACTTCGCCCCGAAAGGCCGCGTACGCCTTTCAGCCTCGCATAGGTGGGTTCGATCCGTCTCTTGATGGTTTTCGTTATTGGCTCGCTCCCTCGCTTTTCACCGTAATTGACCTGGAAACATTTTGGGGACGTAAGGCATCCCGGATTACGTTCGGTAAAGACTTTATTGTGTAGAGTGTGGCAGAACCTCATTTTGATGTCACGTGAAGTTTTGAAGTTTAATAAGATAGACAAGATAGTCGAACTTTGCGCCGTAGTTATCAACGTAATACGAGGGGAATGGATATAAGCAAGAGAAAAATGATAAAAAGTAACGATAAGTATACCTAATATCTCGCTGGGAATAATATTAAAAATAACAGATAGTGAAAGATGTGTGAAGCAACATACATACGTGTGCGAAATGTATTTGTTTAATACATTTTTCAACGTGATATAAATTTGATATCTTAAAAATGTCATGAAAATGCATATCATACCACGCGAGATTTTATATCGAAAACATCGCGGGATAAAAGATTCTTGATTTTTCGCCGGTCTTATAAAATTCTCTAAATTTAATCGAAATATATTGTCACAAAATTATTTGCTAATTATTGTTAAATCTATCTTCCCCTTTTTGGGAAAAAAACAAGAAACGCGTAAATTCGAATTATTTGCACGTATAATTCTATTTCTATTAATCAAACGCTAAATACTCTTCAAAAGTCGAGTTTATTGAAGTAAGAGTTCTCTGTTTTGCGCACCGACTTATTACAAAGATCAAGAAGCTTGATCTATCTGAAACATCGAAATAAGCTCTGTCGCGCGCAAGTCTCGGTCGCTCCTTCGAAAGGTATTGTAGAAGGAAAGAGCGGTGTGGAGGAAGATGCGCGTTATCCTTTCCCCCTTCCTTTTAATATCCTCCCAACCCGTCGGGATCAGAACAGAGGCAAAAGGACGACAAGGACGACACGACGCAAGGAGTAGGGCAAAAAGACGAAACGAACTCGTTGGACTTAGCGAGGAAGGGATTTTGTGCTTTGGAAGCTTTCCTTTTGGAAAGGACGATGATCAATCTTCCCTCTCGTTTTACATCTCCCCCTTTCGCTCCTTTATGCCGTTTAACAATGGAAACATGAATAAATATGACGCAGGGATATTAATTTGATTACATTGCCTCTTTGTGTAGTTCTTATTATTACTCACGTCGATTATCACTGGCATTAACTAAATTATGACAATTATTATTGTTATTATTAGATCTTTCAGGAATCCCAGAAATTTCGAAGTCTTTAAGTTTGCAAATGCTCGAACGTTCTCAGAGTCTCAGAGTTTCCAAGGTTTCGAGACTTCCAAGGTTCAGAGTTCAGAGTTCCAAGATATCTCAAAGTTCCAAGTTTTAAAGTTCAAAGTTACGAACATTTCAACTCGAGTCTCAAAGTCTCAGAAAAGTTCGAAATTTTGAAGTTCCAAAAGGTCGAGATCCCAAATTCGAAGGTTCAAAGAGTTCAGGTTTTCAAAATTACAGCCTATGAAAGTTTCGAGATTTCTATTTTTTAACGTTGCCAGGAACAAACGCTTCAAAGTTCAAAAATTTCAAACACGACTTTTAGCCACGTTCCATAAACGTTTTGTCACAAAATTGCGTTATCTCGAAGAGCATTATTGTAATGCCGGCTCTGGAAAGAAGTCGAAAAATATGCAAGAGTAATATCCGAAATCTATTACCTCGCTGATAACAAATTACTGATAAATTATTGATGCAGTAATGTAAACGTGGCGGATCGTTGAGCATAACGTGATGCAGAATACATTATAAAGAACGACGTATGAGGCCGGCTCGATATTATAGTATTTCCATATTTATGTAAGCCAATGTTACATTTCGACGAGCCCGTCGCTCGCGCGTGTAAACAATAGCGGGCGAATATCATTTTAGCGACATTGCTCGTGATTTACGACGTGAGCGATGTGCGTATGTGCGTATACGCGAAAATAATATGGCGCATTGGTGACAAATGGCGCGTCCCATGATTCAATATTTACGCGATTGTTATGATGTGTTCCTCCGGTTTCAGCGATATTAAAACAGAATGGCCATTACTCTTGAGAAACGAATGGTCCGATTAGCGACGGGCGGCTGTATATATAACGAGTGTCGCGCGCGAAAAGATGCCTATTAATAGCACGTGGCAGTCGCTCAAGTTAGAGTTATTTCAAGTTTAATTTAATTTTCAGAACTATTTTAATTGGACTTTAATCTCTCGGGAAGTTTAATTTTACGTTACTTGATTTGAGATATATTGGAGAAATAGCTTCGATTTAAATTATTACGAAAAACTGACCGTTTGACGAAGAAAGAACAGGAAATCTAGATTTAAATTTTAAACGCCCACATCTCCTGAAAATTCGGAGAATATAATATTTAATCGAACTAAATATCTATTTTTTTAAGATTAAAGTATTTTATTCCATTTTGCCACTAATATATTTAATTGTTCTATAAAATAATTAAAGAAGATAAAATATATTTTATTTACTTTTACATTTGTTTGCCATAAAATATAATTAATTCTTTGAAGATTGTTTGGAAGTTGCACTGGTGTCCCTCTGTAAAAATGGCTCCCATTAAACTTCTTTGCTACGAGATTTAGCAGTCACGTCGCGTCGTAAAACTAAAAAGTAGATTACAAGCGCCGAATTACAAGCGAGCTGCCTAAGAAACAATTTGCAACCTTAACCGTAACAATTAGGTAGTTTCTTCGAGGAGAACCGGATCCGTTATCAGACAAACGCGATTTGTACACCCCCCCGTCGATTTATCCTTCCACGGTCGGATCCTTGTGCCTCGTAGTCCTTTTGGATGTCCCGCTGCTTGTATCCCGGCCACGCAATTAGCAAAAGCCGCGCGATAACGTCGAAGGATCCATCTGGATGGATGCCGGATCATTAGGCACCTCTCCGTTTCTCCCATATACATTTGTCGAGGAATGCGGCCCTTAACATTGGAAAAAGTGGTCGTTAAAAGCTTCCCGATACATTGTTGTGTTATACAGGGTGTCGCGACATTATCGCGTCAATGTGTCGCGGCATTTATCGCGACTTTGCGAATCGTCGACGTTGCATTTATATTTTACAACTTATATGCGAAAGTTTTCTATGCCGACGAAACCGAGAATCCGTGCAAATATTTTAAGCATTGCTCTATTTTTTTTTTTTTATTATTTACTATCAAGAATTTATATTTTTCCTTTGTTTCATGTTTAACTTTTTAAATTTTGCGCGTGGCGCACCGAATGCGCGACCCTCGAAGGTATCACTCGACGTTTAATCAAGTCAGAAACGAAAAGAAAAAAACTGAACTTTGCGGCGGAATTTATCGCGATGCGACGCGGAAGTGATAATTCATTTACGTTCCCTACGTGTTCCTTTCAAAAACAAAAACGGATTATTCCTGCCCTCTTTTCTTCCGTCCCTCGCTCCACATACGTTCCCTATACATACGCGCGTGTGGAATTTAGGGAAAAACTTTTCCGCCGGTCCCGCTCCGCGCGCGTCCCGCAGACGGAGGTCGGGCGCGTTTAATGCGTTGCGCAACACGACCGCGGTGATTTAATCGGCCTTACTTTGCGGGGGAAATATGGCGGAATCAGGGAAACGCATTTATGCGGGCTCACACGCGGCCTGGGTTATGAACCCCCCCTTCCTCCCGTCCTTGTTTAGCGGGAGGATACGCTAAATTCGCGAATTAGAGTTGCACAACGAAGTTCCGTCCGCGCGGCGCGCGATCAGCAACTTGCACGTCCGCTTGCTCGCGCGCGCGTAACATTGTTCTATGTTTAGCAACGAGTTTCTGCGGTGTTATGATCCCTTTGTAGATCAGACGTGAAGTTTCGCGGGATATCTCGAGGCGCTAATATAGCAGATGCTCGGAATATTCAAGGATGCCGAGCGTTTTAATCTCGGGGGTTTCTTTCGAAGATCTGCAATTTCTAGAAACGCGTTGGTGTTGAAAGAATTCGATATCTATCTTCCTATCTCTTTTCCTTCGAGTTTTTAATTCAGATTTGAAATTGCCAATCTCGGAGCTTCTCTTTTATTCTAATATCATTGGATTATTGGATTTAAGGATTTAAAAAAATCCGCGTTCGAAAATCTAGGATATCTCTGAATTTCTTTAATTTTGAATCCTAGAAAGCATTGATTTTTCAAGTTTATGATTTTGGAATTTTCGGTTCTCAAGTATCTTGGACGTTGCTGGAATTTAAATTCTTTAAATTCTTTGAGCTCTTCATTATGGACAAAAATTTTAGACAGAATTTCAGAAATATAAAATTATGTACATTTATACATTCAATGGTAATCCTAGATAATAGTAATACATTCTCTTTTTTTAGCGAGAGCTTCAGATTGCTGTTAATGCAAATTAATATTAATGTAATACGTTAATACAAATTCATAAAGCTAAATCTAGTAATAAGAAAGCTAAACGGCAGAAATTTCCGCCGTTCTGACTAAAATATGCAGCGAGCTGATGTGGGATTACAAATGTAAATATTATCCAATGATATTTTGACCCAAGAATAATGATAGCCGAGGAGAGACTGAAAGGAGGCTATGTCGTGGATCGTGTTGCGGTTATCGAATTATATTCAGCAACATCTTGGGTCAACAATAATACCGGGGAGATGAACGAGACCAGAATTGCGCTGCTCAAAATGGATATGCAAATTCTATCTGCAAATTCTGCAAGAGAAAGCGATCCAATTTCAAATGTGTAGCATTTTAAATCAAACAAGAATACATCCGCTAGCTTGCTGAGGCATAATTCGTCAATTCTAGTAACGTGATTTCTGCTGTTAAAATAAGTGTGAAGCCATGTTTGAAGTTAATCAAAGAACGCAATCTTGTTACGTGTCTCCTTGCGGCGTGTTACTTCGCGACAAGTTTATTTTCGATCGCCGATTACTCGAAAATTGTCTCTCGCGTCCTCACATTTTCAACGAGAATAAATTGACCACGCGTCAGAAGAGTCCGCCATCAAGCGCTGACGTGATAAGGGCAGGAAGAACATTCTATGTAATTTTTCAAGGATATCTCTCCTTTCGGATAAGTTCGGTCCCCTCGAAGCTCGCAGTATCTCGCGGTCTCACGTGCACCTGGAACTCATAAGCGCGTATGTGTCGGAGTACCTTAAAAGGATCCAAAAGGATATTCCAACCCTCCCTCTAAGTCCTCCCCCGTCCCTCCCTTCTCCTCAGCCTCCCCGTTCTTCCAGACGTGGCGGCAGAAGCGTCCGGAGGAACGCGGCTTTAAGCTTTAAAGCTCACCGTCATTCTTCACCGCTGGTACACCGAGCTAAAAGAAGGATTTCCGTTTTCTTTCCCCCTACCCCCTCCTACCTCCTACATTCTCCACCTTCCTCTTTCCTTCTTCCTTTGTCCCTCGCCATTCCACCGATCCATCTGCTGGAAAAATGGACGTCGCGGGAAAATCAGATGGCGGAGTTCGCGTGACGCGAAAAGGCGGCTTTTGCCTCGCCACCGGCTTTCCGCAGGACGCCGATTAATGGCGCTTCTCTGGCGAAGTTTGAGTTCTTTTTGCCGAAGAAGTAGTTAAAGTGCGAGCGATTCCTTCGCTCGGAGTCTCGGACTCAAAAAAGTAATAATTAAATGATAATTAAGTGATAACGCTAAGGCATTAGCCCGGTATCCACATTTCTTGCTGCAAACTGTTTTAAAAGTGATTATAAGCAAGTGATTATAAATCTGTTTAATGGAAGTTAGATGCGAAATGATAAATTCCCAAATAAAATTTCTTTAAATTATCTGATATTGAAAAGATTATTCTTCTCTATTCTCGAGAAATATAAATATATCTATTATTACGACGATTTATATAGAATTAAAATTTAAAATTTATAGTTTAATCTATACCTACATAAAATTGAAATGCATTTTGATATCAACGTTCTTTAATAGAATTCTTAGAATCATAATTGTAAATCATAATCAACTTAAGTAGATTACAATTTATCGTTAGCTTTGTCGCAGATATTTCGGATCTTAAATCCTTGGAATAATAGAAATTTTTAAAACCTCGAGCTCTATCGAAGCTCGAGTTAGTCTGAACTGAAGCTGAAGATCTCGAAGTTAGTCGCAGTTCAGAAATTTTTGCAAATCCTCAATTATCTTTTTTTTATTGTTGAAAAACTCGAGTTCTTCGACGTCCGGATACTCGGTACCTTAGCTACTTATACGGTTCGAGTTTCCACTACTTGGCCCTTCGTACCTCTGGTAATCCTAAGCCCTTCGATCATGTACGCGCGGACCCATCGCGTCCATCGTGCGCGACGTAGCTTTAAGCTCGAAAGCTTCCCCTTCGTCCAACTACGCTATTCTTCACTTTCGCCATAGCCATAGCTGAAAGAAGGATTTCCGTTTTTCCCTCCCGCTTCTGACTCCCCTCGTATTCGATCCCCCTGCAGGCCGTCGGAAAAATGGACGGGGCTGAAAATCAGACGGCGAAATCTTCGTAACTCGAGACGGAATCTCCTCTACCCTCCTCCTCCTGTCGAAGGATTGTCCGTCGACAGAGAAATATCTCGGGGCGATTTCAATCGAAAGCCGCGGTCGCCGCGTTTATTTCTGCGCGTTCAAAGAATCCCCTCGCGAATCCGTTTTACTCTGGGCTTCGACAAACTTCAATATCTCTCGATACGCTACTAAAATTGTGCTGCATCGCGAGAACGTCTTTTAACCCTCCGTTTGTATACGTGGGTCTACGGCATCCGAGCCAAAATAATATCTGCTCGTAACTGTAAAACTTGCAAGTCTGCCAGAAAATATCAAATAAACGATTGATCAAAATGACTATAAAATTGTCAACTACAATGTAGACATACGTTTTGTGAATTTTTTCAGATTTTTTTAAAATACTTTAAAGTATAGAGAAAAATAACGTCAAATGTGACAAACCCATCACGTATACATTCCAAAGGTGCAAAAAGAAACATATACACACGGAGGGTTAATATTGAAACTCGTATACGTTAATTGATATCTCATATTCGATATTTAATTTAATATCTGCTTTGTCAGCTCATAGACGCTTCTGTAATCCTAGAACTTTATATATTTAACATTTACTTTAACAATTTAATCTAACCATTTCATTATTTTGTATCCCAAACATTTTATCTTTCATTACAGAAAATCGTAATGTTCTGATATATTGTAGCACATTTCCCACATGCTATTTCTCATCAGTGGACAACGGACAATCGTCAGATTTTCACGAGATTTTCAACGGCGTTTTTCTCTCTGTTTTTCCGGGCCGACTGGACTGAAAAGCGATCGTTTATCCTCGCTACGCGGAATTCCTCTCTCTTCGTCAAGGAAGAGTCTCTCTCTTTTTTACTCGTCCGGAATAATCGTTTGTCCCTCTCTGCGGTGAAAATTCTTATTCGGTGTGAAATAAGAGAAAAACGAGGAGAGTATAAACGAGGACAAGCCGACGTCCGCGTCGTTCCGGGGCGGGGCACAATGGAGATTTTTCATTAAAACACTCAAGTCGGCCGCTTCCGACAGCGTCCGGATAAACTGGAGTAGGTTTTGTCCGTCTCTTCCGCCTCGCAATTGAGTTAAATGGATAAAGCGCGAAAGGCCTCTGATCTCCGCTTTTTACGGGAGGACGTGAAAAAAACGGCAGGACATCTTATGAACGAGTGATGGGGGAATACCTCAAAGGTATCTCTGACAAACGCTCGACACATCAGAAATTGCATATTTTTTTTAGCAAAACTGTTTATGTGGCGATGTATTTTAAAATTCTAGACAACAATTACATATTAATATAAAATTATTGAAGCAATATTCTACGAGATATAATTCGTACGGTTGTAAAATTAATGATACAAATGTTTTGAAGAATAATTTCATAAAAGGAAATCCTAGTCTCGTTTGATATTTAATTCAATTTACCTTATATCGCTTTGCAGTTTTTCTGGCTTACTACGAAGTAAGCATTATTAATCCTATTTATTTTAATTATCCATGTTTAGCGCACGCCATTTAATCTAATTTAATTTTTGTTTACTTCGTTGTGCCGACATTTCCTATGATTTTACATCGTTATTTTAATCCGTGCAATTCCAATCTAAATACTCTAGATTTCCAAACTGATCATCAGCTGATCACCGCCGACACCCTGAATATTATTTCCTCGTCTTTTCTGTGGTATCGTGTGTCCCACTTGCCTCGCACACCCAACAAGATGTCCGTGTTTCTCACGCGAGAACAAAGCGAAGCGCGCACGCAATTACCGGACCGGCATCGCGCTCCAATTAGCGACGTCACTTTTCCGTCCGCGCCGCGCAATTTACCCCGTCCTCCCCCTCCCCCTTCCCCTCTTCGCCCTGCCTCATGTCGTGACCACCGCCGCGTGATCTCTCCCGATCTCGTTTTCCCATCGCGAATGGATCGCACCTGTTTCTCCTTCTCTTCTCCCCCGTCGATCTCTCGCAACCGCGGTCGATCGAGCGTGCAGATCCGCTTCGCGGTCGAACGAAGCGAGCGGAGCGAGGAGGAGAGAAAGCGGAGGACCGGGGTTCAGCCTGGGGTCGCGGAGAGGGAGAGAGAGAGAGAGAGAGAGAGAGAGAGAGAGAGAGAGAGAGAGAGAGAGAGACCGCGGGTTTTTGCACGGCGCGAATTTTTAATGGCGATGTTTGCGCGCGGCTTCTTGCGCGACCGGAAATTCCGTTCCACCGCGGTTTCCGCGACACGGGCATGAAGCCGGGAAAATTGCGTGTCGCGGTTCGATGATCGGGGGGGGGGGGGGGGGGGAGACGAGGGCGTAGGGGAGGAAGAAGGAGAGAGAGGACCAGAGGAAGAAAGGTGCTTCACAAACGGATGCGCAAGATTTTGTCTTAAGAACTCCTCACACCGTGTGTGACTGTGTATAATCGACAGCATGTGCATAATTCACGACTATTTTGCCAATTCTATTTTCGTCTTGGCAAAGCGTCGCTATATAAAGAAAGCCGTTGCACGTCCATTACTGGACAAATCGATTCCGTGAATTCTGGAAAATTTAGTCGTGTTCTAAATCGATTTCTATTGCTATTGTTACACTTCCGCTTTAGCAACTATTAATTTTAGAAAACCGTCTTGTCGCATCGGTATTCGATCCCGGTGACTTTGATCCCCGTCGACTGTCCGAAATGTTAGAACCACGCGGATTCGGACACGCGGTTGACTCTTTTCACCCTTCCGCTAATGAACGCTCACGCAATGTGGACGCAAGTCGACGGCGTCATTAAAGCCGGTGGCGTACTTTTTAACAGCGTCCTCTCCTCCTCTCCGCTCCGTACCTTCCCTGAATTCCGGCTTTTTCCTTTTGTTCGCTCCTTCGCGCGACTAATGAATTCAACAGCGGCACGAAACACAGGTCATCGATGTCGCATCCGCTTTCGCGAATTCTTCCGGATAAGTTCGCCGGGATAATTAATCCTTCCTCGAGCGTTTAAGGATTTAGTGTTTTAATTTTATTTTGGTGGATGCATAATTTCATGATTCCCCATTATATGGATTCGCAGCGTGAATAATTTATAACGCAGACGACCTTGTTTCTTACAATAATTCGGGAGTGTCAGCAAACCGGACGGTTTTGGACAGCATACTTTACTTATGCATTAATTTTATTGACCCAATGAAAATACGAAAATTGATTTCAAGAGAATTTAATTCGTGATCTAATTATCGAAATTAAACGAAAATAAATTTAGGAGGCTACTCATTCTCCCTCTTCTCCTTTATCATCTTTCTACTCTTTTTTTTCAATATCTCATTTTCCTTATTCATATATAAAGAGGACAAAAGTATCGGAAAAGGAATTTCATCCATTTTCTCATAACACGCGCTTATATTTCTCATCCCGTTCTCGCAACGCATTAAACTAATAGAGCGAGGTGAGATACTATATAATTCGCGGAAAGATATCGACATTTTGCGAATCGACTCACCGCCAATGCGAAAAATGTCACCTACGATCTGCCCGTCTATCTGACTGGACTATTCGCGTAGGACTATTCGGACATTCACGTTGAAGGCGACCTAACCCCGGAGGGGGCAGCCGGTGTAATTTAGTCCGAGTCTTCAATTTTGAGACGCGTGGTCACGCTGAAAAGCTATCCCTATATTTATCCGCTACGATCGAAACGCGACAATCGATGCGAGGTCCGTTTTCGCGTATCCCGCCGCACCGGGAAATTGAGCTCGCCGAAATTATAACTCTCTCGACCGGGCGCCGCAGACAGAAGTGAGATGGAGAGAGAGAGCGAAGGAGAACAAGACGGGCAATGCACTCTAGCACTGCTAGAGACAAATAGAGAGAACAGGGCGGCGAGGGTGGTTGTGATGCGGGGAAGACAGCGCGCGGTCTCTAGTTACTTACTGCGGATCGATTTTGAAGCGGCTACCTGCAGACCAATCTTCCACTTTCCTCTTCATGGAATCGATTAGGGAAAAAAAAAAAAACTGCCACGACAATAGAGAAAAAGTCGCGAGAGGCGACGCGACGTGTTACTGCACACAACCTTTCCCCTACGAACAACGAGCGGCGAGTCAAAGCCTCTAGAGATCGCGGTAAACTTCCTCCGCAAGTTTTATGTCATAATATTTTTAAGCAATTTCCGTGCACTCTTAAAGCGCGTCTTTATTGTCCGCGTCTTATTATTGCTATTAAAATTTCACGTTGCGATCTATGTAAAAGTAATGAAAATTATAGTATCACATTTTTATTGGAAAATTCCAAAATTATAGTATCGCGTTTAGATCCTCTAGTATATTTTTTCAACCGAGAAGAAATAAAAAATATTGTGAAATTTATAAAATATAAAGGACGAAAGTATGCTAAACTTTTCGTAACGCGTACATATATTTTTAAATAAAAAATGCTTTCGCGACACACGTGCTTAAAAAAAAAGGTAAAAAATTACTCAAATATTATTTTACTAAAAAATTGGATATTACTTTATGATTAAAGCTTATACGGAGGGCAACGTGTCTAATTACTAGCTCTGTCACTTTATATTTTCACAATTAATTATTTTCCTTAATACTTATACTTTACCAAATATCTACGTTGTAAAGTGTTCATCGAAATGGATATCGAAGCTCTCGCGACGTCCTGGATAGGGAAGCCCAGGTTCAATTTGATCCCGAATGTAGCAGCATCGCAACTGCAGCCGGTGCAGCGGCACGACCGGTTTTCGAGAAGTCCATCGCAATTCGCAATGCCGAACGCGATCGATCGAAGCTGCGCTTTGCTGAAATGTCGTCCGCAAATAGAGCTGTCGGGCGGCATGCATGATGTTATTTATTGTCGCGGTCGAATCGCGAGACGTCGACCGCGACCTTAACCCTTTCAGCGATGAGAAACAATCGCGGGATAGATCGGAATAGATCAAAGAGAGAGAGAGAGAGAGAGAGAGAGAGAGAGAGAGAGAGAGAGAGGGGGGGGGATTGTCGGAAGCCATATCAATCTGTGATTGCGTTCCACATCGTACGCGAGCTTCTGCGAAACGATTAACTTAATCTAAGATCGTCAGATATTACATTAGCATTTTTATCGGTTTACCTTTTATCGACGGTTATTTATTCTCCCTCATATTTGAATTGCAGGTTGTGCTTCATTTTAACGATTTGATCTTACGAATTTAAAATTCCTAGTTCCTTAAAACTCGGATCCCGCGTTAAATTCAACATTTCACTGAATGTAACTGTGCGAAGCAATTAAAACGTCAAGTGTTGAATTCTCTCGTGTCTTTAATACAACGGTGTGTAAACGAAGGTGCGGACCGATATCGAAGTAAATTGAAACATTGGCAATTTTCCGTCGTGATCGCCCGAGCAATTATCCCGCCGCGCCGTGCGATTCGCAATAATAAAAGGCGCTTTCTGCGACAATAAAAGAAAGGTCTTATCAAACGCGGTGGACCGCGCGGACCATCTCTCGACGTCAGCGGCCTCGATCGATTCTTTCTCTCTCGCCGCAAAAAGGAAATATTATTTTAATCTTCCTCTCCAACCGACAGGGCACTGATGTCTCAATAAATAGCGCAGAGCGATTGGTCGACGTCCTTTAGAGAGCTCGCGATGGAACTGTCCAAGTTGATCTTTTAATCCGCGGGTTCTCCATCCGAAAATTATATTGGAGGAAAATCGCCATTTAATTTTAATGAATTTCATCAAACGCGGCGAATGTCGACGCAAACATTTTTATATCAGGTCGAAAGCTTGTGTTTGGGGAAATTCTCATTACGCTTCCTAAATTACTGTGAATTTTGCGCCGCCGTTATTTAATCGTAAACTCGAACTCGCAGGTTAACTGAGAGAAGGGATGATGAGAGAATCTATATCGACTTTCAAAGAGGGGAATGCGCGAAATTTGAGAGCCGCTGCTTTAACCGATGTCGCACCGAGTGCACTCCGTTCTCTTTGTTACCGCTGCATCGGGCGATAAAAAAACGAGCGCTCGCCTCTCTTATTGTAATTGTACCTGCTACTTCTGTTTCTCTTGCTGGTGTCCGTCTCCCCACAGAGGAATCGCCCGCACTTCCGGTTTTTGCATCATTAATATTAATCGTAACAAAAATAATATCGAGATTGATTTTACGGCTGCTGTAGAAAAAAAGAGAAGGATTTATCCCCCGATAACCAAATCGGCGTAATAATTATTTCGAAAATAAAAGAGAGCTCTTTAGCATCATTATGCAACATGTCATTATGCAACAAATACGAGGTTTTAATGTTATTAATATTAATTCTTCATTACGTATTGAAGTAACATTGGCGAACGCGACAGCGATAAACGTTAACGTAATATTCAATAACCGTTGACTGAGTGCTAAGCGTTATAATAATATTGCTGCGATATCGAAATGACGACGATACACGAATAATGACGATAATTAAATATTTTATATAAATATTAAAATAATACTGATATTGCATTCTATTATTTATCATTATTTATACATCGAATTATTAATGCGCGTTTATCAATCCATGCTTCGAAACAATCAACTTTAACAGCGCGTAGTGAAGTACAAAATATCGCCGGGAATGTATTCCCAACTTCTATAACGTGAGATCATTTTATTCGAAATAATCGTGGATCCTGGCGATGCTAATCTCGCAGAATTCGCAAACCTCGGATACCAGACAGATGGTAACGATAACGGAGGGAGAGAGGGAGAGGATGAGAGATAAATTTTCAGGAGAATCAAGATAATTACGCGATGAGAATCCTTTTTTCTACCCCCTTTAATCTTCTCCAAATTTAAAGGGCACTCTCTCTCTCGAACGAGGGTAATCGCGCGGAAGGCAGGACGAAGGGTCGAATTAGTATATCGGGGGCATGCGAAAGGTTACGAGGAGATTGGGGGTAGATCGAGATGGCCAATTTCGCCGGAGAGACGGCCGGTGGTTAAAACAAATTGGCCTCGTCGTGGAGATTGAATTCACGTCGAACTTCCGAACAACACTCGACTCAAATTTTTTATTGGCCCGCGTAACGGGCCGCGTTGCGCTGCGGAATCGAGGCATGTTCAAGGATACGCGAGAATCCGCGGGAATACGCGAACTCTCTTTCTTAATAATGATCTGCAATCAGGTGTTAAGATCTTTTCGGTCTTGGATATTAACTCTCCGTTCCCTGAGATCCTGTACTCGCCTCGCTCACTCACGTAGTAATTTTAGCGAACAACTTCGGCAAGAAAACAAAATAACACTCAAGTGGGGTGTTAAGAGTGGAGAAATCGTACCAATTTAAAGTTTAAGCTTCTTAATTGAGATATACACGGTGAAACATTAGTTTTCGTAACTTATTGTTAGTAGATATTCTAGCGTGAGGTCTGAGGACTAAATATTTATTTGATATTTCCCTCGGTGTGATTTGCTCATTCATATCGCTTATCTTGTATCCGGTCCTCCACTTCCCTAGTTGTTCCCCAGTTCCCCATTTATGTTTTATTCATTTCCCATTTGTTCATTCTGTTTTTTCCCTCGATTTTTTTTGCGTTCTTTCTCTGTTTGTTCCACATTCGTTTTCCACTTGGTCTACATTTGTTCTTCGATTATTCTCCGTTTATTCTTCATTTGTTTTCAATTTGTTCTCCGTTTGTTTTCCACCTTCCTTATATTTGTTTTTCATTTGTCGTCATTTATTTTACGCTCATTCTTCATTTCTCCCTCATTTGTTCTCCATTCGTTTTTTTTTTCATTTATTCTCTATTTATTTTTCATTTATCCTTCGTTTCATTCCCATTTATTTCCCCGTTCGTTCGCCATTCTTTCACGAAGCCAAATATGGGTTCGCGCGCGGTCAAGGCTCAATAACGTTTTGTCGCGTGATCGATTTTCCGCTCGAAATTTCCTCGAAGTCCAACGAATGGATGTCAAGGCGAAACGCAAAGTTTTCCGGGAAGGACTCTGCACGTCAGACTTAGTTCCGAGATAAGAGAGCCGTAGTTATCCAAATAGAAATGCTCATACGCCCACGCTGGGGCATTCAAGGAACTCGACGTCGTATAAGATGCTCAATGCTGTCACGTTTCCTTTTGAATCAGTTCAAAATTAATCTTTTTATAGAATGACCACGGAAAAATGTGTGTGTGTTTGTGTGCGAGAGAAAAAGAGAATACGCTATAATTTATTAAATTAATTTCAGCAAGTAACTGCGAGATTCTTAAGGTTCACGAATTTTATAAATTTAATATAAAAGCACGAAATACACACTTAATTTCAATGATAATTAAAAATTAAAAGTATCTTAATAAATTATTATCTTCGGTATCGCGAGAGAGACATCGAAAGTTATCTCGAGGTATCGGTAACCGCGCCGCGGGCATCGCCGGCACTTACTCGTATCTACGGCGTCGTCCTTTTCGATTTCCGGAATCGAGCGTCCGTCGAACTCACGTGAACTCTGACTGACCTCCCACCTTCCGGGCCACCGTTTTCCTCGACATCGCCGGATAACTGGCCGGCGAGACGTCGGCGGTCCGTGTCTTCTCTCGGAAAATTTATCCGGAAGAGAACTTTTCCCGGAACTCTTGATACCTACGGTGGTATATACGCACGACGTGCTTCGCGCCGACTTCCGCGTCGCTTCCGCGCGATTGTCGGACGAATGAAGAGCGAGACGTTATAACGACGAGTAAGTAGAGCAAAGTGGGAACGTGTCGCACAGAGTGTCGCGGAACGAATCGAAGACGAGAGCGAAAATTGAATAAAGCAAGACGTCGGCGGGGAACGACGAATAGAGACACTGTATGTCTTTTTAACTGCAGAAGATTCGTGATTTAGAATCGAAAGAGCAATGTTATAAATTTGATTCGTTCCGATTTAATCTGTATTTAAAGTTGCATAAAAAATTATAGGGATCATGCAAGCATAGAAATCTATTTACCGCCATATAGCTTGTCCAACGCAATCAAACAATGCATTTGGCCAATTAACAACTTTTATATATCTCAAATATCTCTTATATCTTCTTTTTATATCTCGACAGCGCGATGGGCAATTAACGAAACGACCTTTTCTTGCCGTGACGTAGAGAAACCCATCTAACAAGCTGTATCCTGCGGAAGAAATCTTTCTTTCCCCGATTATTAACTTCACTTGGTCAGTGAAATAGCTCGTAGTCCGTAGAAAATATTTGATATTTTCAAAGGATTGTTCATTGATCATTTTTCTTTTGTGGCCTTTAAACGTTTGCACTGGCGGCGCTGCACTGGTCTCTTCCACAATCGCGCCTTTGACGTAGAGATAGTTCAAAGTTAGCATTTCCGATAGCAGTATTCGCTCTTCCCCGCGCGGGGATCAGCTTTATCAGAAACAGAAAATATGTGGAAAATCCCAGGCCTTTGCTCCGCATGCGATATGTCTAGTCGTTGATTTCTGGTTATTTTAGAAAGTACAACGCTTCAGGGGCTCCGATCGCGACTCTCCGGGCGACTCGCCGGTTCTCCAGCGCTAGAGATTTCGCTCCGCCGCGCCGCGCTGACTTTCTCTCCCCGCCGCCGCGCGTCGTTCGGTCGAGGCGTTTTCCCGAGGCCTAATCGCCTAATCGCGTTCGCGGAATCGGCAAGGCGAGCGGCGACCCCGGGCGCGATAAATTCGTGCCCGCGCGTCCGCGGTGCAGCGCCCGCCCGTCGGTACTCGGTAATAAAGCGATCGATTCCTCGAGGCGACGTGGGCCGCGCGTTTCCAGGTATACCGCCCGCCAGCCGACGACGAGTTCAGAGAAGTCCTTATGGGAAATCGATATACGCCCGGGATTCTTAATACGCAAATGTCGTCTCGGCCCCGAGATATACCGGCCGCGATATCAGTTCTCGGCTTCCGTTCCCCGGAGCGGGATCCGAGGATCCGCGATACTTTCCTTCGTTACCCGATGATATCTGCAAGAATCTAAAGGAAACGTGAGAAATTGGCAAACTTATTTCACCATATTGACGACGGGATTACGATAAACGGGGAAGACATTTCTGAATTTTTTGCACCGACGGAAAGTAATAAACTTTTTAAAGATGTTCCACAAAAAGCTATTTCATCAAGAAACATAAATAAATTCTTAACATTGAATCCTATAAAAAGAGAATTCTTTTTATTTATATTTACAAGCTTCAGAGTTTTATTAGAAACTTTAATATAGAAAATCGCACATTTTTAGAAATTGACCTAACCTTTAGTTTCAAAATCCAACATTCCCAAAGTTCTAAATTTCAGAATTCTGTTAGCCATTAGTAATTTGGGAAAAGGCTGCGAGATGGAGAGACAGGGAGATGAAGGAGAGAGACGATCCTTTTCAGCGATCGTTCTGACACAGCGGAGAGAATCCGAAATCGGGAAACCGTCCTTCTGGCCGACCCTATACTTGCGCAGCCACCCTCATGTCAGCTCGCTTTCCTTTCACAATCCCCGCGCACAATTTCTCATTCGCTGTCGATCTGCAGCGAACGAGACGGGACAAATGGTGGTCGCTCCTTTTGGCAAGGACGAAGGACTCGTTCGACCCTGGGGGCGAGGCACCGTCCGGCGTCCGTTGGGTTCCGGGGAGATCCATCTCACGACGCGGACGCTCGATCTTCCGCCGGGAAGCGACGGCTTCTCTTTTATTTCCGCGATTAGGCGAGATTAATTCGCGGTGCCTGCGGGTGCTCGCGACCGGCGCGGGATAAGTCCTTTTATGGATCGCCGGCCGTTCGATCGCGTACTTTTGCTCATTAGTGCGGGAAATTTTACGTGACAAATGGCCGAGGCTAGAAGAGGAAGAAAAAAAAATTATGAACGTCGCGGGTCTTTAATTCTTCCCCATTAAGATCTATCTGTCTAATTATTCGAATAATTGTCCCTTAATAATCCTTATTCGTTTTACAACTTTCCAACTCTCTTTAATTCCGTTTTTGCCACTCCTCGTTAATTTTTTAATTCTCTCCATGATCAGTACGTTGTTAAATTTCTATTAACAGTAAAGACATTTTAACCGATCCTACTGACTATCATTTTTTAATTGTCAGTAGGATTGATTAAGAAGTCTTTACTGTTAATTATTTACTGGCGAAGTAAATATTACTATATATTCGGTTAAATTTCTCCTTTCTTTAGAAGCTTCCTTCTTCATTATGACTTTTCAATTATTTATTTAGTTACAGTTTTCATATCTTCGGAATCTTTTGCACTTTAACGTACACTCGGAATGGGACCATTTTTGTCGCTACATTTTTTTCTTGATCTGATAAGCCTCGTCGTTTCCGCTGTGTCATATACGACCGGCAAAGAGGTTGATACTTCCCGAATGCTTGGCGCTAGGAAGATTTATGTCTCGCCGTGTATAAACTGTAACTGGGATGAAGAGGGAATCGGAGGCACTTAGTCGATGCGCGGGCGTTAAATATGGAAGCGAACGCGCCTTAATTAGCGTGCAAATCCGCCGAAATCCGCGAGGCGAGATGCGAAATTCGTGCCTCGGCGGCACGAGCTCCCGAGCTCGACGTCGTTCTCGTTTCCCCTAATGAAAGTAAATCTGAAATGTCGTGAAACTTCGGGCAAGCGATCCGTTCGCGAGTTGAACGCTGAAGCGATCGGCGGGAACTAATATTACGCGAGCCCTAATATTACGTGACATTTAAGTCTCCAGAGATGTTTTTCTCTCAGAATTGATCTTGATCTGTTTAATTAGTGCCCGAACTATCTCTTCTAGCAATTCCAATTTTTCTTCCGTTATAAACTGTGTTATACATCCTCGATCGATTCTGAAAGTTATTCGTAAAAAATTACGTTTTAAATTTAATTGACCGCATTTAAAATGAGAAGAATATCTCTTACCGAGAATATTTTCTGTGTGGAACTAATTGCTACTGATTTGATTACTCGATAGATCTGAGATATATTTTGTCAAATTATACCGTTTATTGCTTAATGATTTTTCTTGATATTTTTTGAAGTTATATTATACTTTCTCTTCGTCGAATACGTTTTTTGCTTTTATGAAAAATAATCTTCTTGAGTGCTATTTTTCCAAAGCTATTTTCTCTTTCAGAAATTATCTTTCTAGATATGACCGATTTAATTAATTCTCCAATTATGTAGTACTATTTTCTCCATATTTCTGACTTTTCTCTCGCTTGACATATTACATCTCATCTTTATTCTTCCATTAAAAAGTACTCTAAATATTTCTATATATTTTATTCTGAAGATCTTCTTTTCATAATTAATTTGTTATGACGTGAGTGATTTAATTATTATCCTCTATAATTAGTAATCACTACTCGTGTTCTTGATATTTGTCATTTTTGACATTTACATATTTTCATAATTGGTACACTCTAATCAGATAATAAAGATCTTCCCGAATTACTTCCTTTTAAAAATTAACCGTTGACGATTTAATTAATTCTGAAGTACCTCTGACATTCTCTGACATTCTCTGACATTAATATATTATTTAATAATCGATTAAAAAATGGTAAAGATATTTCTTTCCGGATTAATTACTTTTTCTTTTTAGAATTAACGGTGGATGATTTAATTAATTTCTCAATCATTATGTTTTACGTATTTCGACATTTCCCGACGAATTATTTAATATTAAAGATATTTCTTTCCGGGTTACTTCCTTTTCAGAGCCACGACCGATTCAACTAATTGATCAATTTAACTCCCGTTATTTCGACGAATCACATTTTTCTTTATTCCTAGAAAGAGTCAATCCACCCCCGTGCTTCCCTTCGGGTTACTCGACTCGTGACCCGTGACTGATTCAATTAACTCGTCAATTATCTCCCATTCGCGGGAGGAGGGTCGAATTCTGAAAATTATTCACAACCGTGCGCTCTCGAGACTGAACTTGAAACGTTTGCGCATCGCGAATAGCCGGCCGAACGGCTCGCTTCGGGATGCCGTTTGATTTTGGCGCGGCGCGGGCGTCCGGACGCAGGCTCAATGGTTAATTCACGTAATCCGCAATTTGCGATTTTGCGTTACGCTGCATCGCTAAAGCACGTTTGGTTGGATTAATGAGCTACGTTTATGCGATTCATCGACGACGACGAGGTTCTAATGAATTACACGGCGCGCGCGCGCGCAAAATCTACTTGACTCTCATTAAAACGCTTTCACGATTTGTGCAGGATTTTTAACGCGAAATTTTATTTTGACCCTCGAATCGTCGAGCCGATAAAAGTTGAAAGCAGATTTTAACATGTCTGGCAAACATGTCTAATCAGCATACTTTATGTACAACCGACCGAGTACGTTAACACGGTTTATTTGGTGAACCTACTACTGTTATTCGCGTAACTCGACTCGTAATTGCAAATCGTGAAATGTAAACGAGGTAAGGTCTGTTCTGTGTCCGGTGATGAAAAAAAAAACGGACTTTGCACCTGCTCGATGTAAATAAATAACTGCACGCGACGGCGGACTTTGGTTTGGTGTGATTTTTTTTTTCCCGAGAGGACAAAGGATAACAGCCAATTATTGTAACAATGAGCCAGCCGGCGAAAAAGACAGGTATCCCATTTCGTGAGTACGATCAAACGGATAGAGGCCATTTCGCTGACGCGATTTTTACGCGACGAGAATAACGAGCAGTTATTTTGCGAAGGACGCACGCGCGTCGTCGGAATTCCGAACGCGAATTTCTAATAGAAATTTTCATTATGTTAAAGTTATAGACGCGTAAATTATATTCTCATTAATTTGGTAACTAAAACGAGATATCGATATTTAACAGATGTATGCAGTAAACAGTTATTATTTTGGAACTATAAAGTTGAAATACAAGCGCGTGTAATAATTGAGAGAAATAGAACTAATAACATTTGCATTATTAACCCTATTTCCTCCAACGTTTTTTCCGCCCCTTTAATCCTCGCATCATAACTCACGAACGAATTGACGAAATTTAATGTTCCAAAGCGCAAATTAAAGCTACTACTTTTAGCTTTAATTTGCGCTTTGGAACATTAAATTTCGTCAATTCGTTCGTGAGTTATGATGCGAGGATTAGAAACTCGTAGGACACGAAAGGGCATGGTTGGAGGAAATAGGGTTAATTATAATTTTGATCATAATATCTTAAGAACAAAATAGATAAATGTAATTGAAATTGATAACAAAAACGCATTGAATTTATTATATTAATACTCAGTTTATTTTTATTCCACTTCTCAAAACAATGTTTCTTTGGATTAAGAAGGTATTTAGCGATACACCGAAATTCTCATTTATACTTAGATTTATTTAAGTAAATTGTTCTCATTCCTATTGTTATTCTCGATTGTGCCAGTGTCTGTTTTTACCGCTATTTAATTAAGTTTTATTAGCCTTCTTTATTTGTAGCGTTCATTATTATCTTAATTAAATTTTATGTCACAGCGTGCCTATTTGTTTTATCGATAATATATTATTAATTAATTCATCAAAATGGATGCAAAGTGCGAGAGAGGAGCCAGCAATTATTTAACAAATATGCCAGACGAATTCATCGAAATAAAATTGACGTTAATTACGCGAGTCGACCGTGTTTCAGGTTATTAAGGACACCCAGTGATCCCTGAACATTTTCAGAATGCACGGCTCCATATTGGAAATGGGGTTTAACGACCGAGTATAATTCGCGATCCGATAACAGCATGCCACACGCTCGAGTACAATAATAATTAAACAATCATTTTTGCAAATCGCTCGCTGCAAATTATTACCGAGCACTTTCAGCGGTTCTCATATTTTTGGAACTCTTGTATCTCGCAATTAGATTCTTTTTCTGTTTCACTTTCATCAGGGAGAGGGCCTATTAACGAAAATTTATTTGGCATCTTAAGCCAATCAGACAAAATTATAGGAATCTAGAGAAATTCAATTTGGAATCGAAAGAGTAAAAAATTCTAAATATACAAATCGAACATTCGAAGTTCATAAGGTTCAATTATCTAACGAATCTATAATTTAAATAATCCATTCGCGGTCTCTCACATTTCTAGATCTGAATTAAAGTTTATAAATTGAACTTCTCGTGTCAGAGAGAAAGAGATACATTAATTGCAATTCATTTATTCCGGAGTATTCTTACGGTTTTGTCTCGCGTTCGTCTCTTCTCTAATTTTAAAACTTTTGTGTCGCCAGCCTTCTGCTTCGGTTAATCCTTTCGAAACTTAAGGATCTTGTTCTTTTCATATCTTGACGTCTTTCGATCTTCGCGTTACCGGGGAATCTTCTCCGAGTCCTGAACTTTCGTGTCCTCGGATCGTCGAATGTTTCGGTGTCTTTATTAGTCTTCGGAAGTTCCGCTATGTAGCACCGGAATCCTCGTTAGAATCCGAACCAGTTCGGAATTATCCTGGCGAAAAGGGACGAGCGACCGCTCCAGGAAGGAGGGGTGGAAAGCGCTCTTTATTAAAAATTCTTATTCAAAGTACGCCCGTAACAGTAGCTCGTAAAAGAAGTCCTGTCGATGCAGGAAGAGCTTTAATAAAGGAATCTTTAATGGTGACGGCGAAATTGCCGATCGTCCTGTCACTCCTTCGGGAATGAGGATGAGTCGTTCAGCTTATTAAAAATGTTTTATTTACGACGTCGCGACGATGGAAAGATTGCCGCCTGTGAAAATTTCATGAATATGATGGGGGCTGATGATTTCCTTGCGCGAGAATCTGCTGTCAAGAAGATATCTTTGTTAAGGATAGTCTTGTTAATAGATGATTGAGAGAAAGGGGCATGAGAAAAAAATTAATACTTAAGTAGAATCCAAGGATTGAGGATTCAAGATCGAACAATTTTATTAAGCTCTCTCCATATATAAGCTTTGATATCAAGGATCTCAAATACGAGAATCCATGGATCAAGGATTTAGTAATCCAGAAAGAGCCCAAGAATTTAAGGCAGATATAAATATAAAAACGCAAAAAGTCAAAGATTGAAAAGAGTCGCAAAATATTTGCGGTTTTAATACCTGAAATTTATCTTCTGAGATTTATAGTTGAAGATCTCAGATGATATCAGATTAATAACAAGAATCAAGAACATATTATCTTTCGCCAAAACTATGAATGTGCTTTTCTGACTAAAGGACAAGAGGGCAATCAAAACTTATTTTACAGTTAAATTTAAGTCTGAAGTAAAAATTGATATCTGCAAGAAAAATTTTTATCCTCAGAATTTGCAAATTTCCAAAATTTATCGAATCGCACATTCATGGTATTGGCATAAGGGGGACGATATGATTTTTCAAGTATCCATCAGGAGCAAGAATTCCAGGATGCAAGGGAAGTATCCTATGCGGGAAATTAATGATTGCTGCGCAGCAGAACAGAGAATGAAATCATCGCTTAAGAAATCGAAGAGAATCAGGGTAATAAGAAATCCCCTTTTTCCACGCAACTACCTCTCGGAGGAAACAAGGGTAGAAACTTCCGGTGTAACTCAAATTCGCAGGATCCACGCGTGATGTCTCTTTGATCCGCCGGCAAAACGAAAGTGGATTTGCATAGTGCTCCAGAAATTGATTTATGTGGAGAGAGACTTTCTTTCCCTCTCGTGGGAACGTCGCCGTTGAATCCTTGATCCCTGCCTGAAGGACGAGAGAAGACTTTGCTCTCGTAACGGGATCGTTCAACGCGTGGAGCGCAGGTGCCGAATTAGAAAAATTGCGATAAAAATACAGTTCTCGCGGAAGAAAAAAAAAAAATTGGAGCCGAAGTTTATTCGCGCCCGTTGGAAAGTGGGACAAGAACAATTGTAAAATAAATTGTTGTTTTTACGAGATATTGACGATAAGAGTATAATGACGTGACTATAATGGCTATATATTATTGTTATAATATTCAATTACATATTATGCTACTATTATTATATTCTCTAGCATTATTGTGGATAAATCGTTATTATACTTCATTGCTACGTTGCATTTGTTATCGCTATTATTGAGCTATTCTCTAATAATGAGTATTTTACGTTGCTATTACTATTAATGATATTATTGGCAGCACACAATGGAAAGGCAATGCAATAGCGGCAACGACAAATTAACGAAGTCATTGCGGCGGTGGTGGCGGCGGCCGCGGCGGTGGCGTAGTAGACGATTTATTTTCACGTACGGTTCAATGCTCCTGATTCTTCCTTACTTCGAGTGTTTGTCGAGGAGCGCTCGTTCTCTCGACTTTTATCTTTACGGCGGAACGAATGCTCTCAAGAGCAGCCATCGATATTCCCGTCCCGGAAATATCGGGCTTGTTCTTGAGTGCGACGCGTTTCAAGACGATCGGCCGCCGGCCGTTTCTTCGCGAAAAATTATCGTTTCTTGAAAAAGATCCCGCCCGCTGCCTTTCTTTCGTCAATTTTCAAAATATTCACTGGATAAACGCTCTTCCTCAAAAAGAAAAAAAATGTTTTTAATGAAAAAATGTAACTTCTTTTTGACAACGAAACTGAAAAAATGGAAGAAATGAATTAAAAGATAAAGCTTTGTATCTAGAAATGCTTTCTGCTCTTTTCTTATTTTATTTTGCGTAATGTAAATTTATCATTGCTCGTATTATCGAAGGTAATGAAAGACAGTGAAACCGTCTTTCGTTTAGCAGAAAAAACGATAATTTTATAAAATTTTCAACACCTCGTATCTCCGAAAAGGCCTTTGAGCCCATATTGTTTATATGAACTTTTCTTCAGAAAACTCAACTCCTAAAATATTGAACAGTATTTAAGAAAAGCCCGGTGTGTCTCTCTCTTAACACCCTCCTGTGTATTTATTTTTAACATTTTTACCCCGGACAGACAAGCAGTGGAGATCATTTGCTCGTAACCATAATAATACGTTTATGTTACCTCTGTCCCAGGTACAAGGATAACAGGGCTTACCCTTGGCCGGGTGGCGAGAGCCACTTTATCCTGTATCCCGAGAGCGCGAATCAAACGATCTACACGCAGGAGATGAGAGCCTCGGATGCGGGACGGTACTCCTGCCAGGCACGTAACGACACAACCACTTTGGAGGGCGACATCACTCTCTCTGTACTCGGTAAGTAGGATATCCTAGGATAAACCTGATGGGATTCATCCATCAGCCTACATTGGGAGCTCAAAGGAGGATCCTTACCGTACCTCCATTCGACATTTAATAGAAATACGTCGCGTAGAACGAGAACAAGATAACGATGAATAGTAAAGATCGAGATCAAAGGAGTCATTCGCGGAGAGTGATTGAAATATTATAATACGCAGGTTCCTCTGCTGCATCGTTATATAATTTACATATGCAATTGCAGCCAAGTATCTTAATTAAAAATCGACATATTTATGAGACGATTTCTTCTAGATTAGTCTAATCGACGTGACAGAGAGATTACTAAAATTGAATTCATATGACTTTATTATAGCGTAAACATAAACTTTCCTTTGATTTGTTTCGTTATATATTCAGCTTTAAAAAGTTTAAAAAGTTATATATTATTTAAAAGATCAAATAATATAAATATACATTTAATTAAATAGTATAATACATATATTCATAAGATTAATTTTTATATTATTTAAAGGATTTTATCCGCTTGAAATTCTATAGGGGCGCAATGTATCTTTCTAAAATTCCTTTCTATATCATCGAATTTTTCAAGGGATATCCCACGATTATATTTACAACCGGAGGAGTAATCGGATTTTTTTAAACGTTCACAATAACAACAATGAAAAAAGGAATGCGTCAATCGGAAAACTGCACGCGTTCGATTGGATCCGCTATCGCTGCAGCGATCGAAAAAAAAGAGCACAAAATTCGGATGATCACACGAAGATCCGCCTTTGACGCTCCCATTCAAAATGAAGGGGGGAGGGCGGACGCAGGGGAGGGTACTGACCGATCGGGGACGAGTTGTCGCAAAAAGCGTTGCAAAACGTCAATCGCTATCGCCGACAAAACGATACTCGCTTTCGATATCCGCGTCAAAGAGGCTCGTCATCATGATACTGTCATGTCGAGTCCCGCCAGGGATACAATATCGGCTCGTACGGGAGAGAAGACCCCCCCCCCCCCCCCGCGATTCTTTCCGGATCTTTTTCAGCGTCCAGAACCCTTGTTATTCTGGGAAAAATCTCTCTTACCGTTTTATATACGAACGTTTCTTTCGTCGCACAATACGAATTCGGATAAAAGTTTTCCGAGATCTGAATAGAGGATGAACGTTGAGTTTATTTTATAAACAATATGTAATCGCCTTTATTTCCTGTTTTTTCTTCTGTTTTTCAAACTTACGGCGTAAAGAAAACGTATGGATCGTCGAGAAACGGCACGGGCGATAGATTGAAGATAGTGAAAGATAATACGAGATAAAACGAAATACTGAGAAATAAATTATCAAAAATCAGTTTTTTTTCTCAAATAAAAAAGATTTCGTTACTCTTCTTATCAGCGGTGGATCGATAATCGCTTCTTCCGAACATCACCGTTGCGTTTATCCCAGCTCGCGATAACGCGAGATAACACAGCGGGTGTGTATCGAACGCCCGCGAATGTATCGATCCGGAATTTCAATTAAATCCCCCTATCTGTCGGATCTGATCAGTTCCGGGCAGTCAGTCGCTTTTCCAGCGCGTGTTTTCGGTCACGGCACGGCAGGCTGGGCCGTGACCGAAAACCCTTTAAAAGTGTTGTATTATCGAGCCACCTCGAGTGTTTTATGACATCGGAACTGCATTTCCCGACCGGAGACACGAATCGTGGATTTCGGGAGTGGTCATCAAATTTTTGGGATTTGAATAGAAAAGTCAGGGAAGCAGAAGAATAACATTTACTATACATTTATTGAAATGGTTAAATATTGATGAATATTACAATGTCTATTAATTTTTTTCTTAATTATGCTTAATATTAACATTTAACAATATTCGTGAATTTTTTAAATATTTATATGCATTATAAAGCTTAAAACATGTAAAATAAAAATTTTACGTCATTAATTTAATTGTACATTTAATTATACACACTGTACGCTAATACATTCATGTATTATTACACATACACACAAATACGAGATATAAATATATTTATATATTTTTCAAAGTCAACTTTTAATTTTTACATTCATATATTTTTCAAATAAATTTTTAATTTTATTATAATTAAAAACAATTTCTATAAATGTATATGGGGAAGAGGGAGAGATGAGTAAGAAATTCAGGGAGGGATTACCCACTTTATTGCTTCTACAAGACAAAGTTATCGCGGAAAATCATCGTGATAACGTGTTAGAATTCAGTTGGAAAACGTCGTTTTTTGGAAATATTTCGCCGGAGCGTCTTTTCGCGAGCGACGAGGGCGAATTGCCGAGTTAATATTTATCGTAGAAGCGATCGCGTTTCTAACGACTCCTATTGCTCCTAAACCCCTCGATTTAACACGCATTCGTGCACCGTCGTCGTCGCCGTTCTTCCTCGTCCCGTCTGTCGATATAACCAACTTCCAGTTCGTCCAGCAATTTGCCGGAAGTCGTCCGAGAGAATTCCGAACCGGCGACATTTAACTCTTTGTGCACACGTTGAAGTTGGCCGCTCAATTTTTTATTTCTTCACTTTATCCGCCGTCGAAATACTTTTCAGTCATCACAATCAATCTACATAAAAAATGATCTTACAGATCGGAAAATTTACAGGTTTGAAGAATATAGCATTGAAATATTGTCTAGTTAAAGCAATTTATCGTGCACTGAGAGAAATTTTTTGCTGTATTAGCAAATCATTTGTCACTATAGTGACAACAAACACTTGGTTTGCTGCGAGAGCTAATTAATTTAGCAATAGTAGCAAATTTTTTGTTGAAATAGCAAAAAATTTGCTCTCGGCAGCAAATCATTCGGCATCAATTTTGTTGTCACTTAAATTTCTCTCAGTGTGTATATTTGGTAAATTTGTTCGTGAAAAACCGATTTTTGATTCACTTATCCAGTAATTCAATGAATTATCTATATCTTGTATCTTTATTTAGCTACTAACTAAAAAAAGTCAAACATGTACTGTTGGAATTTTTTTTCTGTTTTATATTGGTTCGATAAATCCTGTATATTTATATTGGTCCTATACATTTGTGTCGAACGTACTTTGTGCAAAATGAAGAGAAAGATCATGCAAGTGTAAGAATAATCGAGAGTAAACGCTTTTCCTCGCGTGCCTTGGGACCGGATTAATGAATAAATTCCTTACATGAGCTGAGAAAGCAATCGCTTCGCGGAAAATTGCCAATCAGGAAAATTGATACGACCCGACCTCTCTCATTCTCTCTCTTTCTCTCTCTCTCTCTCTCTCTCTCTCTCTCTCTCTCTCTCTCTCTCTCTCTCTCTCTCTCTCTCTCTGCGTTACGCGATCGAGCGAGGTGCGTAGGTAGAAGATTCCGCGAACGGCCAATCGAATCTCCTTCGTGGAAGAGTTCACTCGCCGCGGTATGCACCGCTCCGCATCTGTTCACCGATGACGCGCCCCAGATGTGCCGCAGTTCGACTTTCGGAAGAGCGCGGCCGCCGCAACTGTGCAAGAGGAAATCGCGTATTCTTTAAGGTTCTCAATCTTTGCATTCCCCCAAGAGATTGGAAAAAAGGATAGCTTTCAATCTCACACACATAAAGAGACTTCCTCGTCACACAAAATATTCGAGAAGTTTTGAACGTATTTTAAGAAGATATGGTTTAAAAAATTCATTACTTGTATTTTATTACCTATGTGCACAGTATCGTTATCTTCATAGAAAAGTAAGATTAGATTAAAGAGAATGATTGCACAAGGGCTAGATAAGGATAAAATATTCATGTGTACTTTTTAAGAAACGTGATTCCTTTATTTGGAATAGATTTCGCTCTTTTTTTTTATAGTTGCCAATTGATGAGTCACTCATTAGCGAGCACGTCGACAAAACGTTAACAATTGTCTCAATCGCGCCTCGTTGGCTTATCAGCCGGTTCTTGGGACGACAAGCGAAGCGTATCAGGGTTATCATTATAACGACTATTTTGTCTGGCCTATTTTTCGAGGTAGGTGCTGTTAAAGGCGTCGTTAAATTACGGGAACGCGTTCGGGGAAACTGTAATCGGGGTTCCTCGAAACAATGGCAGTGCCGCGCGCGCTTGACGTTCGTGTTCGACTCGACCATATCAGCAGTCATAAGTCCAACGGATTATTGTCGCCTCGATGCGTTGTCCTTCATTGCGAATGCGATTGCTTAAAAGAGTTTTCAATTCATTTTCTATCAATGAGAGAGTTTTTAATTCATTTTCCATCCAAAAAGATTTTTAAATTCCTAATTTGCAGACATTTCAAATATTTAAGCTTTCTTAATCCTGCAGAAAATTTTTATAAATTTTTAACGGAATATTAAATATCTCGGATTATTAAATAAAATAGTTTAATAATTTAATATTTGTAAATATTCTAAATTTAATGGACTATTAGAATATTAAATTTTATCTTTTCAATGCACTTATTGTCTCTTTCCAGCTGTAACTAATTCTTTGAGTACGATTTATTGTTAGATTTATTTTTTTATTGGAATTCACATTACGTGATTTAAAATCTTTATCGAATCTGCCATCGTTTTATCAATTTTACATTTATTGTACATATACACGCATAGTATATAATATATATAGAAAAATTGTTCACAGAAGTGCGAAATTTTGCTGATTTTTACCCAAACAGCACGATTATTCGTATAATCCATATCTGCTTGATTAAATACGCTTATAAAATTATAGCTCAAGCTCGACATATTTGACGGTAACTGCCGAATAATTCGCGGGAAGCTGTCCGGTTCGCTTTTATCACCGCGCATTATCGTCGTGTACGCGACAACTAATTTCCGCCGGGCCGTTTCATTGATCAACATACGGCGAACGTACCTACGGCCAAATCAAATTGTCGCAATTTCAGCGGCGCGGACAGTTTTTTCTCGCCCGGGCTCCGCGTAACAAATGCAAACCAACGCGTCGACAGAGATCGACGCTGCAATTTTTCGGCCCAGGTATTTACGCGGTGCATTCCGACTCCGCGCGTGTATAAATTCACGTCCGGCGTCCACGCGCCCGTTGGCAGTTATTATTCGGCGAAACAGAAACCCGATCGTCCGGCGGGACACCCCCCCCCCCCCCCGCGATCGTCCTGACGACGACGATGAATTCGATTTTCGCCAAATTGCGATTCGCCCCGGGTGAAACGTTGTTGCCAATCGCCGCCCGACTCCCTTTGTCGCCGCCGCGATCGATTCCCGTCGTTACAAAGGCGATCCAGACGCGCGCAGCATCCGAAAGCCGGTCGGTCCGCAAGAGTGTCTGTGGCGCTGCGAAATTCTGGTATTCGCGATGTGAAACGGACGATGAAAAATTGTGCGATACGCACTCGTGCAATATTGTATTTCAAATTTTTTTATCTTATCAAATAAAACGTTACATTGAAACAAAAATAACACTTCAATATTAATATGTCGTTCTTCAAACGCAGTACTTCAGTATATCAATATATAGTTCTTATTGCTTGAATTGTTAAAATTGAACTTTATTATTGCCATTGTATGAATCCGAAAAGATCTTATTTTACATAGGAATGTTTAGAACGCTTAGAGGAAACACAGCGTGGCTCAGGCAGGCGTTCTAGATCACTATAAGTTTCGTAACTCCGCTAAGAGGCTTTTATATGCGCGGAATTCTACCAAACCTTTCCAGAGTTCTTTTTTTCTTTTTTTTTTCTTTCTTTTTTTTTTTGCTTAAAAATATTACAGAGAGAGAATCGACCCCGAGACGGCGTGCACGGAGCGAGTATACGGTGCGTGCAGCGGCAATCTGGTGGCGCGCGCAATTGCGGGGGTCCGCGGGAGATGGATTCATGAATTACGGGCGCTCAGCTACGCGCGGTGAATTACTTGCGTCGGGGAATTGGGTCGATTTAATCCGGCGTTTTGCGCGCGAGGTGCGCGTAGGTAGGTGGATAGATGATGTTCCGCGAATCCGCGATCAATTCACTTCGTGGAAGCGCGCATCGCGTATCATAAATGCCGCGGTCGGCGACGGCACTTATTATCCGGGCGCATCGGTGCGTCCAGCGAGACGGAGGAAGGGAGCAGCTCTGGCGACCACTTGGAATCTTCCTTTTGCAAACTTCGATTTGAACGTTAACGTCGCCATGTATATCACACCCCATATACATCTACATTTTATAAAAAATTAAAAAGTATTAAATATATAAATATTTATTTATTGTATATATACACATATATTTACTAAATATTTGTATATACTATATATTTATCTTATACATATATAATTCTAGTTAGTTACTATATTACTAGTTAGTTGCTATATTATTTTTATAAACTTTTTAAATAATAATTATATTGTGTGTGTGATGTTGTGATGTGACGTAATAATTATTGAAAACATGTTTATGAAAATAATATAAAATAAATTGATGTATATAACAATTAAAGTTAGCGTAATGTAAATATTAACTTTTTAAAATCACACATAATATAAAATAAAAAATATTTTATATTTTTCATTGTCCTATCAAAAATACTGCGAATCTTTTTTAATTTACTACACGTATGTTTACTGCACAAATGTTTTAAAAACTTTCATAACAAAAGGATGAAAAACACGTGATATTTTCAAACGGCTATTGTTTCACTTATCATGGTATATATTTCAGAAATAATACGTATTGTATAAATATAATTATTAAACGATGGTAAACATAAAAATCTCTTTGCAGAATTAAATGTATATATAATTATACAATTTTATCTTTCTGCAAGTCACAACACAATTTGTATTGAAAAAAAATTACCGAAAGAATTTAATATTGCCAAAAGGAAAATTTAGCCTCGCAGGGATATTGAAGATGTTAAAGGATTTCGTGGGAAGGAAGAGATTTCTGAATGCGAGCAGC
This sequence comes from Temnothorax rugatulus, assembly GCA_035220575.1. Taxonomy (NCBI): domain Eukaryota; kingdom Metazoa; phylum Arthropoda; class Insecta; order Hymenoptera; family Formicidae; genus Temnothorax; species Temnothorax rugatulus. Next base: position 190,358 of record JASTWL010000120.1, read on the forward strand.
CCTCGGAGAGTCAAACACTCCTGTTGACACACCGCCGACATACTACCGCCGATAAATTTTCATGCGATCATTCCGCGCGTCACCTCCAGCGCTCCACCTAATTTCTTTCTCGTTTCGACGAGTATCAAACCACCCTCGTCACCCGTCCGTCGATTCTTTCCTCCTCTTCGCACCCCATTTCGCAACTATCATTTGCACCCACCACTTCGGAGGTTTACAACTCGGCGACGCCGTTCGCTTTATCGCCGCCGGCCTTTTGGGTACTCGATTTACGATACGCGCGAACTTTAAGAGTTGGGCGGGTGTGCTGTTTACCCTTACGATCTCTCTTGTCGTAAAGTCCCGAATCCTCGTAAATTCCGCTACGCCGAAACATTTACTTTCAGGAGGATCATTATCGCGTAGTAAACAGCCACGTAAGGACGTCAAAACACAAACGGATCTGAAATAGAGTACACAAAATGTTGTAGAGTACACAATATTTAAAAAGTACCGAAGAAAATCGGAGAAATCAGGTGTGTCAAGAGAATTTATATCAAAAATCTAGAAATATGGAATTAAATTTAAAAATTCCGAAAATATTACTGGATTCTCTTTTCAAAGAGATCAAATGTGTTTAAAGGAGTCTCGAGATCCAAGAATCTGAAATTGAATTTACAAAATATATTTAAAAAGTTATCGAAAGAAACATAGAGAATATATAATTGAATTAGGAACCACGTATGATGAGAATATGTGTCAAAAATCTAAAAATATCAAATTAAATTTAAAAATTCCGAAATACCTACTGTTGGATTCTCTTTCCAAAGGGATTAAATAATCAGAGGAGTCTCGAGATCCTAGAATCTGAAATCCAAGCAGATCTGAAATTGAATTTACGAAATAAATTTAAAAAGTTATCGAAAAAAGAACAGAGAAACCGAGTACGACGAGAATATATATGTGTCGAAAAATCTAAAAACATGATATCAAATTCCAAAATTCCGAAATTGCGCCTGCTGGATGCTCTTTCTAGGGCGATCGAATGTCCGAAATCCAAGAATCTCGGATGTGCCAACTCGCGGTCTAAAAATACGCGGGATACGCGTATATCTCGGGATCACGCGATCACCGTCTCAGGATATGATCCCGCGGCTTATTGCTAATAACCCGCATTAATACCCATACGTCGATTTAGAACACAGGCACAAAGGGGCGAGGCGAAGGAAGAGAGGAGACCGGTCATGACTACCGGAGGCAATATCTCAAGCCTAATTGCATCGTGCGGCCGATGTTGCCGCGCATCGGACGTGAGCGCCGTGCAGCCCGTGCTGCAGTTCCGTCGCGGAGGACGACGATGGCGATGATGATGCTGCGAGCGATGCAATTAGTAGTGCAGTGCCGTGTGCCTCGGGCGCTATATCTCTCTCTCGTCTCGGGATATTTCTGCGCGCGGCGGAAACTTGAGTACTACCACGCCGCGGGAGTTTCCCCCGTGCGGGAAAGGATGCTGATCGCGTCCGCGGACGAGATCGCGGGATCGATTCCGCGGAAAGCTCTCGCGGTAAACGCGCGTTGCGCTGCATTCAGATGCAATACTACGGATGCAATATCAAATTCCAGATAGGTAGTTAATTACAGCGCCGGGTCGTTAGATGCGCATTGTAGATATTGAGATACAATCTGCTGTGAAATTGTATTTAATCATACAATATTCTTATTAGGAACGCGCCGTTAATTAGCGAATTACGATATATCATACATTGTCTAATATAGACAAATAGACATGATGATAAAATTGATAACAAAGCTATTATAAATTTGTAAGTCTTACCTTTTATGGAGTTTAACTAAGAATCGATGCTCAATTCAACAGAAATTCAATTTAACGATAATTAACGCAGATAATTATAACATTAAAGACCAAAGATATGCGGTAAAAATAACGAACTTTGTCAAATCTTCCGCCAAGACAAGATCGACTCGGAATTCTTCGAAAAATCTATCATTTTAACTGACTTATTTTATATTCGAAGTATCGGGTACACGGTTTCGACTAGCACACCCCGTAGACTCGCGGTTTTAATTTGCGAATGGCGTCCGCAAATACAAGGGGATCAAGCCTGCGGGAGTCTCTTTATTTCTCTCCTCGTCGCAATTTCCATCTCTTGAAATGAAGCAAGGTATTTCTTCGGCTGGACGCTGAAATACCATTGGCTAACGACTAGCGTCTGGCACCTTTTCATCCTTCCTCCGTATAACTTTTCATTGTGTATTCGCAGTTTTTACACGGACTACACGGACTATTTTTCCGCGCGCTCGGTTCATTATGATGTTTTTTTCGTGATAAATTTATTTGTCGGTTGCGACGATCGTAAGGACTATGATCACCTATTGATCCTCCTTTATTGGTAGCGACAGTCTTTATTTAAATTTTTTTTAAGCACATTTTTCGTTCTGCCTTCGAAATAAATTTATATTTAAGCGTCAGCCGAAGAAAAGGAGGAAGCATATAGAAATTGTAAGAGGATTAAGAAATTGCAGAGTGTGTATATACAGTTGAAGCGACTAAATATTTATAATTCTTTGAGAGTGTTTCTTGGGACGTAATTTAAAGTGAAATTGCACTCGCTATGCGTTTTATGAGTATTTTTATTGGGCCTTTGGGAAATTGTAAAATGTCAGACAGTTAATAATTTACTCTTTGAAACTAATAATAAATTTAACGATATTTTAGGAAAATAATCTTTTATGTTCCTATTTTAATAATTTCGCAATTTATTAAAAAAAAAATATATATATATATATATATATATACACAGAGAGAACGGTTTCTTTGGATTTAGTAATCCTATTTGTTTGATTGAAATTTCTTTCAGTGAAACAACATATGCTTAGACGAAATAATATGTTTTTGAATGAAAAATTTTTGTGTTTAATCCAAGAAAACTCTATTATTTAACGGAAAAGACACTATTCTTTGAAGCAATATCTCCCAAACAAATAATATATTATTTGGTTACCATAAATGTAATAAGCGTTTTCACCGCTAGGCGGCTGCTAAACTCGTAAATAAAATTCGACCAGAAATCGTATATAAGACCCCACGGCGAAAGCGTCTATCACTCGCAGTTGTACACATCATTGGAATCCATCACACCGGTCACTCGAGTGATGGAGATATGACAATTATTTATTATTTATTTATTTATATATGTAGCAGTCAACCGACTACCACATATATCATATATAAATAAATAAATAATAAATAAATGTTTAAGACATTTTTTATAAAGCATTGATATTTAAATGAAACAATAGTATTATTAAAGCGATAGAGAATATGTTTTTCGTTTCAAACAATTTTTTTATTTAAGACAAAGATATATATATTTTGAAAATCAAACAATCGTATTTGTTGAATCAAAAATTTGTTTGTTTGAACTATTCCAAAAGATAAATTTGTTTGAATCTAATAAAATTTATTAAATCCAAAGAAACCGTTCTCTCTGTGTATATATTGGATTAATATACAATTTTCTTATATAAACTACGATATGTACTTTAATCAATATTCTATCTATTTATTTTCTAACTATTTTTAAAGAATTAAGTGAATCTTTTTTTACATAATCTTTTTTTTACATAAAATTATATATCATACATCTTTATTTACAACAATTACGAGATACTCAATATCCGTTTTAAAGATATGTCGAGTCGGGAATGTCGGGATGCATTTCTGCCGCGATTTCTCCTAATCCCTAGTCGTTCTAGCCGTACTTCCGCGCACTTTCTCCAATTCAAACGAAATAGCTGTGCACTCGGATTCTCTCGCGGGTGAAAGAAACCGTGCGCGGAAAGTGCATCCGGAGCCGGCAGCCCCTGGTCGTAATCTTTACGGAGAAGCGCCGGGGCGGCTCTTATCGCGCGCCCGCGCGAGCCGCCGCGCCGGTATCCGCGCCATATGTGCCCGTGCATATGCACGATGCACGATGCACTGGATGCACGTCGCGCCGGTGCATTTAGGAACCGCTCGCTCAGAGAGTCGGTTGCACTCAGCTACGCGGAATGGCTCGCGATAGCGCGGTATTGTCGCGCGTCACGCGATAAACTTTGACGACGCCGCGCGACAATAAAGGCCCCACCCCTCCCTCACCCCCTCGTCCATCGGGGTCGGTTAATCCGCCCGCTGCTCACAGGAAGCGTTGATAAGCGCCGATAAGCTAGTCGACGCGTCACGCCGTTTCGACGCTCCGGGGGGGGGGGGGGGGGGGATTTTCGCGGGTTCGTTTCGGCTCGGGAGCAAAAATTACGCTCGAATTACTCCAAAATTCCGCGCGCGCACAAGATCCCCGATAATAATCCGAGATACACGCAGAATCGAATTCGCGATTGAACGCGAAGTGAAGGGGGAGAGAAAAGATCTTATCTCAAACGGTAAGCGTCGAGCGCATATAATAAAAATATAAAAAATAGGTAAAAACCGAACGAATAATGTTATTGGAAAACAGACAGCATGGGAAAAATAGACGGGCGAGAAATTGTGAAAATATTGATAAAAAGTTTCGCCGATCGCGAAAGATCGCGATGAAAAATTCCATTCAAAAAGGATGTATGTGCTCAAAATTAAACGGCACGAACGTGAAAATTCTAAAACGGGAGTAGCGTGGAAATACGTCGCAAATATACGCAAAAATATTTCGCGCAAATACACGGGTCAGACGAGTAAACGAACAGCGGAAATTTTGATCCTCGATCGTATTTCGAGCGAGAGCTCCGTCAGATCTCAACGTGGCGTTTAATTGAATATGAAAAGCGTCATTTATTTAATTAAATATAATAACGTTGCGCTGGAATTGATTACGATTGTCGTTTCGGCATCATTACACGCCACCCCGCTCCCTCTCTCTTTTTCTCTCTAATTGTTATTACAACTGTCATTGCGCAAGTAACGTCATTACGCTATCGCGAAATCTCATTTAATCCCGGCAACAATACGGCACGAATGACGCTCGGTCGGGCGCGATGCATTTTGCATCGTCGAGAAAACGCGCTCGGAAATTTCGCCCGAGGTTCCGGCCGAAGGGGATGCATTGGGTTACCGGGGTTACCAAAGGATACTACGCCGAGATACCGCGCGGCGGGGGAAAGGGGAGCGAGGGGCGAGATGCCCGTCTTTCCTTGTTACATCGCGCCGCTGCGGTTAATTGATTAACGTCCCCGTGAGGCCATTGGCCGTTAACATCGCTCCACCGAGGACCCTCGTGGCGCCTCGATACATCTAATAAAACTCCGCCGCCACGAGACGCGGCGAGAGATGGCCACGATAGTGCGACCGCGGGTCGCTATAAATGAACTTCATAATTCGTGAGGGTCCACTCCGGACACGGTTCCACACTCGACTCCGCGAATTATGAACTTGCCGCGAGTTCGCACCGATCTCCCTCAAAACCTAAATATGACAAATTCACCCTGGCATCGGCGAAACTCCACTGGCTAACAAGCGAAGTGTTATGCCGCGAGAGGTACATTTCGCGAAGGAATTAAGATAGAACTCGTAAAAATATTTCGAATCAAGAGTCCAATTCACGTTAAGCTTCCACGAGCCGCTTGAAATGATTCAACAGTCTACCTCGAAACGATCTTTTGCAAAATGAGAAAATAAAATGGTTAAATGATGAGAGGATGATAAAAGGATGATAAAAAGGATAACAATAGCGCGCAATTTAATTCGATTTTTCCATTCCTTTTTCCGATCCGTCCGATCGTAAATCGAGACTGTGTCAAATTATAAATGGCATGCCGAAATGGATTTCGGCGAGGAGAGAAAATCCCGTCTCTACGAAAGTCAGACGCGAATTTTCCAGGAATACGTTCCCCGCTTTTATATTGGCTGTCGCCCTGCACCGTGCACACCTTACACAATGCACCTGTCCGCGCGCGCGCTCAGGTGTCGTGTGTCCAGGTCGGGCCTGGTAATCCTCGAGAAACCGCGCGCGTCTCCCCCGCCGGTCCTTGATCCCCCGGTACACGAGGACGTGATCAGACTGAAACTCAACTCTCGGGGCTCTCCCGATCGCCCTTTCGAGGACGAATCTCATTGCGGCAATTTCGCAGAGAGCCAAATTTGCCTAAACAAAGATATTCTACCTGATTGCATGCAAATGCGGGTGTAAAGTTTTACTCTGGATATTAGTCTCGCGCTTTTGCCATTAAAATTTCAGGCGACTGCTTTGCGTGTAAAAATTTCACGATACGCACTGCGGAAAATTTTCACGAGAGAAATTCTAGGAGCGGAAGCTCTAACTCTGAAACTTATTTGTCCATTTATTCTCGTCCAATTTTGTTTATCCGAAGATATTGATCTTTGCTTTTGCGCGCCGAATTTAGAATGCGCAGAAATCAGTCTCTTCCGAAGAATAATATCAGTTTGATGCGAAACTGTAATTTGAGATAATATTTTCACGCCAAGCATTTGTAAATTGCGTCAAAGGACGGGGCATTATTCGATTGTTGCTGAAAAAGATTATCTTTGGCTTGCCGAAGGAATCCGTAGCTCCGGGATGTACAATTTCTGGGATGGAAACTTATGAATAACATGCACGACTCGCGGTATCTTGTGTCCACAAGCCGTAAGCTCCTCGGGGAATCAGTTCCCGGCGTATCCTGTGTACTTCTCCACATCCCTTGCAACCGTAGAGACGGTTCCTAGTGGAAATTTCCTCCTTACAGCTTCTTACGTAAACAGCCCTTATTGTTCTTTGCACGCGAAACAGCATTAATGTGGTTTCCTATTTTCCTTCTGCAGCATTATACAATACTTAAAAGTGCAAGAGGTCAATGAAGCGGAAAATACCATTTTACAGTATACTTTAAAAGACTTTCTTCTAAAAATTTAATATCGCATTTTTATATGATAAATAACAATACAAAAACATTCTTTTTTCGTCTTGAAAAATAATCTCGATCGAGTCCGCAAAAATTTGCATTATTATAGATAAGTTTGCATTATACATTTTTTGAAACTAAAACGATGTAACTTTTAAATATGTGAAAATGACTTTGGAATTGCGAATAAGAATCGTGAACTATATATTTTTTAATTATTATCTTTTCTTTAAAAAGAAAACTCCGATTTTAGTTAATCCTTTAAAACTTTAAAATACCATCGATTTTTGAGGTCAGAGACAACAAAAATACAGCGGGGTAAAAGTAACGAAAGTAAAGAGAGAAAATAATTCTTATGTGTGTAATACGGAGGCGCGTAACGAGAGAAAGATAAGTATACTTTTCAGTAACTTACACATGGGTTAAACCCATTGTTCAGCACCCTCCTCCCTACGATGCATCCCCATCCACCCGCAACTACCCCCATTCTACTACTCTCTGCCCTACTGGTCGAGCGCGCCGTGAGAAACACAACCGATACGACGGAAGCTCGCCCGGATTTCCCGAGCGCCGACAGTTTTATTGGCGGAAACTTCGCTTGTTCGACCGTCTGTTTTTCCCCGTCGATAGTTTGCGGCACGGCGGCGCGGCAGCGGCCTGGGGAAACTTTCAACTGCGCGAAGAGACTTTCCTAGCCCGACGGCTTTAGAGTCACTTTGGTTTGCATTGTCTGCCGGTGTCTGTCGGTTGGTACTGCCGAGTGGAGGGATGATTGTCGCGAGGGGTGTGGGAAAGGGCGCGATCGAAATTCCGTGTCTGCCACCGCGCGCGCGACTCGAGTGGGTTAACAACTTCTCGAATGGCATTAAGACTCTATCGGTGTTGCTCAAGACGCGCCATTCACGTGGGAATTAGGCATCGGCGTAATGTTATCGGCGAGTACGGATCGATTACCGAACAGATGTTTTATTCAGAGAATTTTGTAACAGAGGTCAACACATTTTTATTCTTATCAATCACATGTGGTGAAATATAAATTTTTAGGTACATTTATATATTTTTATGGTCAAAATCATTAATCATTATCACAGGATAAAATTATCGACGGAAAAATACAGATATTTTTGTCAAAATTGTATTTTAATGAAAGCGAAAAATAATTATGCTTAATGACGTCTCCTAGACGATTATAATACAAAATAGACATTTCCTTCATTTTATTTCTACGGTTTTTCTTACCATAACATAAACAGGTTTAGTGTGCTTTATTCGAGTCCCCCCTCCCCTAAAAAAATAAAAATCCAAGACTATCTAGGAAAATAAAATTACATCTCCTTGGAGTAAAGAAACTGAGGCACCTGTTAAATTCCCGCTGAGGAAAAGTCGAGTCGACGTTCATCGAGGAAAATACGTATCGTATTTTCCAGCATTTTAACGTAGAAATTGCACGGTTGCGAGAAGGTATATAGCAATGACGGCTGACGTTTCGTGCCGGCGATTTCTTTCTTTTTTCTTCTCTCTTCCTCTCTTTTTTTTTTTTTTTTTTTTTGTTCGCGGTTGCACTTCGCGGCTCGCTTCCAACCCGGAGGAAGGCACCCCGCGCGCACCTTTTGCAACAAAGTATCGGCGAATTTGCCGGCACGTGACACTCTCCCACATGCATCACGTCGTAAAAGGGCCCCTGTCCGTTTACGTTGCCAGGCGGGTGCAATGTTGCTCTGATCAATAAATTGCGCCGCGGCCGACGGACGGAGCTATCCCGTATCGATTCGCATCGCCGCGATATTAAACGTTGAAAATAAATCGCGGAGCGGCGCTCGTCGCGATCGATAGATCGTTACACGGGCAAGGGCCGGCGGGACTTTGCGATTGATTGGTGCGCGCAGTCAGCTGATGGGAGGCACTTGCGGGAAGGCACACCGCGGTTCTACATCCTGCGAATTTTAAACGAGTTGGCAAATGAATCAATGTAGAACTCGATGGGAACTTATTCTCACAAAGTATCTAAATAATGATTTTCTTTTAATTTATTTATCTGAACTTAACTTTTACTCTCTTCAGTGGAAACTTAGTGAGAGCTTCTCGGTGAAACTAATTTAACTCCCGGAACCCTGTTTTCATCAATTCTTCGAACATCCTTTTAAAGGATTCTCGTCTAGTACCGCGCTTCTTCTCTTAATAACATATTAGGTTAATACGATATTAAATTAATTGGATTACATGCTTTAGAAAAAGATTTGAATAAATTTAATATGATATATACTCTTCAGAAGATTTAATCTAATTTTTCAAATGTATTCCTTGCCGTCAAGGACTGCGAAGCTTCTGTATATGTATAGGTATATCTGAATACATATCCCGCTTTTGATATCATAAATTTAGATTAAATGAAGTTTAATCTTTATCAAAGCGGAAGTGGGTCACTTCAGTACTACGGTCTACGGTGCTGAATTTTCCGCTCCTCGGATGCCGTAATCCCTGGGCAACGTCAAGCAAGAGAGCGGAGCGTCGTCGTCCGTCTTTGATAGCGGTGCTCTCCATATTATCTCATCGCAGATTATGGAACGTGCCACGCATACTGCCGAGCGTCCAAGAACGCTCCGCTCGAGTCGTTCGGTCGCGGCGCGATGCACAGCACAGCCGGTGCCTGCGGCATTACAGCGCAGCGCAGCGCATCGTGGCCGCGACCGCGCGCGCGGTGCAACGGGCAGCTGGAAAACGTATTTCACGCTAAATTACGAGCCTGTCCCGGCCACAACCGCGAGATTCCAGCCGGACATTGTATGCAATAGACACATCTGGGGATAGATAGAATGTCCGGGACGAGCGCGCTTTTTGACTCGTCACTTTCCGCGGTGACGCGCTCTTTCCGGCGCGGCGCGGCGCGGCGCGGCGCAATCCCCCGGAACCTGTAACCAGACCGCGAAACTGGGCCAGAACTGTAATGTGACTCCCCGGCGCTATATAAGCGCTACTTCGAATGGCATTTGGCTGTGTCTGTTTAAAATTACACGTGCATACAGAATTGCGCGAGATGTAAAGTTAGTTAACCGCGCAAGGCATCCTTCGCGGCCGGTGAATATTTGTGCTGCTTCATTTATTTATAATTATGTTACTCTAAATGGAAATAAATCGAGAAATCCATCCTTCACCGCGCAACTGCTGAATATGTTACGAATTATTTTGATATGGAGATTATTATCATCATCATATCATATCCTTTTCCAAATTTAATTCTCCCTAATTTTAATAATACATCAAGTTTTTGGAGATTTTTTCTAAATTTATCTAAATTTTATATATTGTTTCCAACATAGAACACATATTAGAAGTATAATAATTTGCCATGAATATAACGTAATATCTATTTATAGCTGTATATATAATTTATTTTCGCTCGCTGAACGGCGGAATCCAATTTTCCAGAACTCTCTTCATCATCACATTTCGAATTCAACCGGTCTTTTTTTTAATAATTTCAGATTCGCGGTTTTATTCCTCCTAGCGTTTTATTTCGCGCCACCGCCGAGAGAAACCGCATTACGGTTGCTGAATTATTTTCCACTTTTTTTCGTCGCGTTATTAATCTTCTCCGATCCTCAATTTTCGATAATCTCGGTTCGTGTATCATTTCGCCCTTTTCCGATACACCGAAGATGAAAGGGTACAATCTTGCTTCTACGAGACGCGCGCTACATACACGCGATACCTATGTACGTTACGTAAACGTACGCGGAGAAGAAACAGAGAGAGAGAGAGAGAGAGAGAGAGAGAGAGAGAGAGAGAGAGAGGCTGAAATAGCTAATAGGAGAGGAAGGAAGGCGCGAGGAGAGGCGAGAGATGGGGTGGGTTCGCTGCTTCGTGCAGCGGACGCGGAGAGAGTGATTTAATCAAGCCGTCTGCATTCGATTATCGGTCCGCAGTTACGTGGATCGTTACGTCGTTTCTCCGTGCAGAACGCGATTCGCCTTGCGTTAATTTCGCGCTCGTGCACTCGCTCTCTGGTCCGCCGGGCTCGTTCACGTTTAAGACGCGCTCACGTAGCTGCGACAGATATAGCATCTGGGGGAAGTGGTGGAAACGTCATAACTCAAAATGCGAACGCGTTCGGGGGGAAGTTTGTAAAGAGCTGAAGCCGCAGAAAGAAAATGGTAAACGTAATCACTTTAAATTATATCACCTTAAGAAAGATAAGTGAGCAAATTTAACATATAATTGTAGAATTACTTCGGCAATCGATTATCAATTTCACATTTCTGGATTTATTTTTCTATGTATTTCTATGTATTTTATAATATACCAAGTTTAAAAAAAATTTTTTTTTAAATTTCTCTAAATTTTATTTAATGTGAGGTACATGTATTTCTATTGAGAGCAATTTGCAACGGATGTAATTTTTATTTGTGATTCTAAATATAGTTTATTGATCAAATTGCCTGCTTTAATCCTTAAGCAGCGGTATTTCTGCGACATTACTTTGGACACATCTTGGTTGCGTTCAGTTAATGTTTTAGTTACTGCCGAGTATTAAAGGAGCCTTATATATTTTATTCATCCGAAATCTTGCGATTATTCCTTTGATATATGTAACAGCTTCTGCAATAGGTTTTATTAAAGCTTCACGTAGCTCATTACTGTTCCACCAATCCGATCAAATGTTCGTTAAGAACGGATTGATTTTCCATTGTTCGAAGAATTCGACCATATACTTAATGACTTTTTTAGCAGGCGCTTAATTTTTGAAAGATATATATATATATATATATTATGTGTTAGGAGATAATCGAGTTGTGTTGTCGAAGTGTCTTATCTTTTAAATATTAAAGAAGCAGACGCTCGTTATTTGCTCCTTTACTTAGTCAGTTGTTCCCTTTATTCGCTCGAATTTGGCTTCTTGACTCTCATTTTGTGTTAATCTTTAAAAATTCAATAAAATCCTTAAAGATTTGCCTTAAAAAAAAGCTCTTATCATATATGTTTATCGTTAACCCAATTTGTCTAAAGTTCGCTATTTAATTTGAGTAACTCTATGATTATCAGTTGCGCTAATTTAACTTAACAACCGCCATTTATCGTGTTTCTAAGACGTATCGATCAGGTTAGGTTAGGTTCCGTCAATATTTTATCTGGATAGATCTAATGGAACCATAGAGGCTTAGGCGAACGACGACGAGGCCGTTAGGCGAGCACAAATTGGCCGGTTTCCGATAAATATCGACTCGGGCGTAAAGCTGCAAGAGCTTTACGAGATTAATAGTCTTACCCGAACGCCATGACGAGCAACGGGAGTCGCCGCCATCTTGGAAATCGCCATCGCGAATATACCGTCGCCGTGCCATGTGCTCCCCGCCGGGAACCTCCGCCCTTCGTTTGCCGAACCTAACTGAGTGTAACCTAGCCTAGCCTCTCACAAAATTACCCTATCCGACCGCGGGGTGTAATTAAATCGTTACAGCAGTCTCGCCGCGAGGAGATCAGCTCTGGAAAATGGCGGCCGCTTTGAAGACGCTCACGGCAATTCGCCGAATTTAGCGGCGCTCAAGTCCCCGTCGTGATTCGATTATACGATATTAATTGCGAACCTAGGCGAGCATGTTCAAGCGCCCTTTACTTCCCGACTAATGGAACTTGTCTTCCACTCTTTGAGGGAAAACGTTAACTCGTTCACTTTGCATTCACGCTTAAGGTTAACTTGGGCGACGCAACCATGAAGCTTCTTCGAAGTTATCTTTATCTTATTTTATACATAAACCTCGAGGGGGAAAAAGAGAGAGAAAGAGAATTTTAAACAAACTTTGAAAGAATATTTTTCAATATTTTTGTATCTAAAGTTGGAATCAAGATTGTGCTGAAATTTATTTTTCTTCTTTTTAATCTAATTACTAGAAGAATCACTCTTAAATCATTCTAATGCAGATATATGTTCGCGAAACGGAAGACTGGATATACCGATATCGCGATCGCCAACTCGAACCTCTAAATCAATGTAACCCTAACCTAACCTAACCCGATCGCCGGCGGATGCCAGCTCGCGTTTAGAGCAATGGCGGCGGGGCAATGGATGCGCGGCCTATGTATCATAATCTCGACAGTCCGGGGGTTAGTTAGCAGTTTGTTTGTACCCGAATATCCGGCCGGCCGGATGCCGCATGCCGCGTCGCCGGATGCGGCGAGGCGCGCGGAGACGCATACTAACGGCGCGCGGCCGAATAGTTCGGATGTGCCGCGCTTTTTCGAAACGAGGTTCAAGCTCCTTCGTGCACCTGTTCGTGTCCGGGATTCTCAAATAACGAGAAGCACGAAGAACGGAATACCAAGATAAAATCGAGGAAAATCGATAAAAGCCAGTTTAAACTTGTTTTTAAATTTTCGCGTTTTAAATTTGTGACGTCTCGATCGACGGGAGAAAAATAGAGCCTTGGCGGGTTTCAATTGTTAAGAATGATTATTATCATATTTGGATCATTAATTTATCATATTTATCTTATGACAAATGGAAGATTATGAATTTATCATATGATGAATGGATATATGAATTTATCATATTTGGAAAATAAATCTGACAAAACTATATCGATTTTACTTACATTAGTCATAACGCTGACGAAAATAAAAGAATCGTGAAGCATTAAAACGGGAAGTGAATGTATTTTTGTACATTATATTGCTATAAGTATATACGCGAGGAGAATAATGTTTCTGAAATTAAGACTTCGCTGCAACACGGAGATTCATTTATCTCGCAAGGAGGTAAACATAATTAAAAAATACACCTCCCCAAGCTGATCCGCGAGCGAACTTCTCTCGTTTAGATCTCTCCGGGAGTAGCGCGGAACGCGAATTTACGAGCACGTATATTGATTTTATATGATTCATTGTGAGTTTCAGGATATTCCGTAATACAATACCTCTATATTTGAGGCCACTCTACGATATCATGCCGAACGGTTTATAAAAGCGAAACATCCAGCAAAATAGCAATAATTCAAATGGCACCGAGTGTGTTGACCGTTAAACTTCGCATTCATCAATTTTAATCAACGGCAATCGATAAGTGCAACATGGGCTCTTTTCGCGCGAGCGAGCGCGCGCATTTTCGTTTAATAGACGGCTGTTTAATTTTGCGTTTTTCTCGCATCAATGCTGATTGAATTACCCATCCGGGCGTCCCGAACGCACTGTCTCCATTTCCTCTCGCGCCGTTCCGACCCAACGACCTGTGACCTTCCGCCATCCACCATCCACTATCCACCGGCTTCTTTCATTCGATGCCCTCGATGTCTACACACTCCTGTGCACACTTCGATGCCGTGCTCTACGGTGCGTTTCAAAGGCCGCCTAAACGCGAATTGAGCTAATTAATTTAATTAATCGAATGTCTGTCACTATCCGACGAAACTAATAGAAATTGCGATAGTTGTAAAGCATATAGCTCAAAGAATTTACAGCTACATTAAAATTTGGAGGGAAATATTTAATTATTATTTTATATATATCAAAGAATTTAAGAAAATGCGAGAAATAATAATTCTTCATTCCTAATCTAAGTTAAAATATCCGCTTAAGAGTTTATTTTATAGATTTATAGGTTATTAATTAATATTTATAATAATTGTCATTTAATATTGAATATTTAGAAGTTATGAGGAAGTTGAACATAAGAATTATTTTTTTTATAATTACTTTTAAGTCGATTCTTTATAATGGATCCGAAAAGATTCGTATGACGGATAGATGGTTTTTACGACCTCGTCGGAGCGAGATGGAAAGACACTGCCGAAAAGTGTTTTCGCATTAAATATGAACACGTGGGGAGGATGAAACGTGGCAAAATAAATGGCGGGCGAGTATATCATGGTAATGCAGAGGTTACTCGTAATTCATGGCAACGCGCGCGGGGACCGCGGCGTGATGGGAGGCGATATTAAAGTGATTTTCATTTTTCGTACGATTCATTATATCTGCCACATTAAGGAGTGTCGTTAATCATCGGGGCGTTATTAAACGCCGCCGAAGATAAGACGACCGATTAAATTTCCGAACAAACGTGCGGATTAGCGCGCGCTAATCATATGATTTATACATGTACGATTTGTACACACATACGTGTGTCTGTAAATGTTATAATTTAAACTCACCGCAGACGTGATCTGAATTTCAGATGAGGAATCCGGGGTCTACACGGGGAAACCTTTGCCCACTTATAGACCGAGCTCGCAGTTGGTGCCCCTGGGAGGTACACTCAGACTCTTCTGCGAGGCTTACCTGGGCAAGGTTGACCTGCCCGACGCCAAGAACTCCGTCACCTGGTCGAAAAGCGACAGCAACGTGACACTGCCCGGTCACGGTAGGATAGCGCAGCACAGAGTGTCGCGGTAAGTCGAGAGAGAATAATTATGCGCGGAACATATTTCCACCCGGTAAATAATAATTAAACGTATTTGAATAGTTTGTAAAAATTCTGTAATTAAGAAAGGTACGCAATATTAAAAATAAGAAAGAATTGTTTAAGAAACTATAAATAAAGAATATACATCTGCACCTTAGAGATAAAGAATCGTATTTTCGGTCAGATAAAGTGTTATTGACAGTTGTTCTATGTGAAACATGTCAATTAAATTACTTTATTAAAAACTCAATAAATCAAGTTGCTACTTTTATTTTATATCTAAAAAAATACAGCAAAGGAGATGCTGTATGGAGATATGGTTCTTTATTTCTAAGGTACAGATATAAAGAGAAACTAGAGAGATAACGCAGAAATAAACATCGAATAAAATCATTTCAAGACATTTTCAGTCAAAAATTTATAGATTGGACTCGTATTGATGTCTTGATATTAAAATAAACATAATATAATAATTGAAAAGATGACTGAAATTGAATGAGATATTTACAATAAGAAAACAATTCATTTAAAAAGCTAGTTTTATAACGCAGAGATAAATCGCAAGACTTTAGAAACTTTTAATTAGAAGCGGATTTAGAAGACATGTCGACGTGTCCCGAGAGAAAGATCTGGATATTAAAATTATTAAACATATATTAAAACAACTTTAGAGAGAAAGTATACTGAAATCAAAAGAAATATTTATAATAAATTAAAATAAAAAAAAACTTTAAAGAACTAGCTATAATGCGAGGATAAACTGCAAGACTAGAGACTTTTGCGAGCGGATTTAGAGATCGGAACCGTGTCGATGCCTCGATCTGAATAGGATCTACAAAGTGTCAAAGGCAACGGTATAGCTGAACGCTTTGTGCAAAGCAGCGCGCGTACGTGAACATTCGGCTGGCTCAGCAACGTTCCCCGTTCACCCGGCTCCTCACCCCCGCTGCGTCGGACGACGCTGCGTCGCGTAGGTCGTCTCTCGCGCGCGCGAGAGAAAGAGAGAGCGGAAGAGCTACTCTCTATTCCCCCGTAACTCAATTTTCCCGGCGATGCGGCCGTCACGGCGCATCGCCACGGTAAACACGGGCAAAACCACCGACTCGGCAACATACATCGCCGATGAGGAAGCCCGCCCCGCGCCGCGCCGCGCCGCGGCACCGGCATTACAAGCGAAATTACTCCCCCGTGCTGCTCGCTCGGGAGATCCTACGCGAGCGACGCGTGCGAGAGCGGACGATTCGCCGTCGAGCGCAATTTTATTCCGCCGGATAATTGGATCCTCGGGGCCGCATTGCACTCCGCAGACTCCGAGGCGTCTCGTTCCTCGGTTTCCGGCCCCCCTTCGCGCTCGGTCCCGCACATCTCGGCATTCCCCGCGAGCGCCTGGAGCCGAAATCGTTGTGAGAAAGTCAGTTCGGAGATTTTGACTTTAATTGTATTCTGCGTCTACTTCGTTATTTCAACGAGATCTTCCATGCATCCGGGAAGCGTGAACCGACTTAGATATTTTCGATTAATGAGGTAGCGGGTCTCGGAAGAAATTTTAGAATAGATGTAAAATGAAGGGAAGATTTGAATATTTTGAGAACGATCTGTGTCTTCTTAAAATAAAACATTGTTTCTATTTAGCTTTGATTCGTGCATTCAATGTGTTAAGTAACAAACAAATAAAGTAAGACTGATTTAATAAGTAATGATATTAGATCGTTCCACATTACGGAATTTTTGAGAACAAACTTCCTATTTTTAAACAATTTTCTGTTTTAAGGTGCCAATTCATGAGACGCTGAAAATGAGCGTCAACAAGGTGAACGTGGTGATTTCGCTTTGACGCTAGCGTCAAAGAAATGAAGTTGAATTTGTTTAATATTCAGCGTCGTCGCTGAATCGTTGTTAATCGTCCCAGTACAATCAAACATAAACTTCGAAATACGTAAAATATTAATTATTTTCAAGTAATATCTTCAAATAATAATATTTTATGGATACATATGTAAATAAAAGATATTATTTCTGAAGATTTTTGCTTGCTGAAAATGAGCGTCGAGCGTCAACGTGAAAAGGCACCTTTAAGATAAAACTTTACTCATATAATTTAACCTCGATTTACTTTAACAAACAAATAAAATGAGAATGACCTATAATAATGGTATTAGTTCATCGATTGTCCGCAAACTTTTTATGCTGGCGAACCCTTTAAAAAATTAGGTTGTTTTAATTTATATATATAGGGTGAATTTTAATGGATGGCCCATCCTCTTACCATCTTTGATGGTAAATGGGACATCCATTAAAATTTTATATATATATATATATATATATATATATTTAATACATATAGTTTTTTATACAGCAGTAAATTAAATTGCACATTATTAAGTTAAATACGAGAATTTCTTAAACATTTTTCGACACAGTTTACGCACCATTACGTTAAGGTTAAGTAATAAACAAATAAGCTGAGACTGATCTAATAAGTAATGATATTACTTTGCAATATTCGATATTGCTAAAAATAAAAAAGAAATCAGCATTTGAATCCGGCGAGTCGAGTTTAACGATCGTTTTTGGAGTCCGCAAGACAATAAGAAGTCGTAACATCCTGCGGCAGCGTGTGTCGGGTAACGTAATGGACTCCCCGAAGAATACGTGCTCGCGAAACGAGCGCATTCGTCTCTCAAGGCGAGTGGGAAAGAGAGAGAGGGAGAGAGAGAGAGAGAGACACTATCCCGAATTCCCCGAGCGCGAACGAGCCGCGGCGCGGCGCGTCTCTTAATTAGTGGTCGGATTCGCTGCCTGTACATCTCGCCCTCGCACGCCGCCCGAACGCCGTTGTTCGTGTAAACTAGACTTTACATCAGCGGCGAGCCGGTGGTTCGCGCCGGCACGGGCGGGAAATTGAGTTAAGCCGGAAGGGCCGAGGGTAGTCGGCGCTCCGGGAAAGAGGACAGAGTGAGATTTATCCTAACAATAACCCTTCAGGCACGCGACGTCGTACGGGGGCGTCTTTTAAAAATAAGTGCGAAAGAGGTGTGGAGAGTGGCGCGCGCAAAACGGAACTCCGTTATCCCGAGCTCTTCCGAGAACGATACTTACGAGCCGTTTACTTTTTGAAAGTGGTGTAAGTTCAATTTCGAAAGAAATAAGTTAGAAACTTGTTTCTTTTACAGATTTTTACTTACCTTTTATTTTTTTTTCTATTTTGAAGTTCAATGCTTTACAATATTTTTCCGAATGAATAGAAGTTTGGTTGTTAAACGAAATTACATAAATGCTGTCTTCTTTTGAAAGTGATATAAGTTGATTTTTGACAATTTGTTTTAAACCGCGAACGCCCTTGAGCAATAATTCGAACAAATCGTTTGTACGAGAAAAGATCCTCAGGTAAACGGCCTTAGGCTGTGCGATTCAATTGAATTAAGATATCGTTAACAACACTGTATGCTGCAAATGATAGCTCTGTTTTTTCTAAAAATTATTAATTATTGTTCTTAAATATTTATATCGAATAAATATAATTTGACATAATGTATTTAATAACATATTTTTATTATTTTTTATTACTATTTATATTTTAAAATTATATTTATAATCTACTTTAATTAAAATTTAAATATAAATTTTTGTAAGTCATTTTATAAGTGGTTTTGATAACTCATTATTTTTGCAAGTGGTATACGTTTATTTGCGGTCAACAAAAACATTGTTTTAATAAATTTTTTAATTTTATAAAAATGGTCACATAATAAAATTGCATATGTCTAGGATGTTAAAAACATTAAACAAGCATCTGAGCGTATCTGAAAACAAGAAAACTATTTTTAAACAGAGTAAAATGCATAACATCTGAAAACAAGAAAAAAAATACTTATATTTATTAAAAAAAAAAAAAAAGAAAAAAAAACGGCAATAAAAATTGACGAACATTGAAAGCGCGTTGTGGGCAATAAAAAATAAGATTTGTGGATGATATAGATTTCAATAAATTGAAATATTTATGTGCTAAAGTGTTTTATCAGTTGTTTAAGCAGAGATGGAAGTACGTTTAGAATTGAGTTTAAAACCCGAAGAATATAGTTAATAAAGAGAGATACAATTTCCGGGAAAAGTAACGCTTTTAACTCATTCCACGCAAAAAGTGAGGAACGAGTGAAAAATGGAAAATGGGTATTAAAAGCAGGATGGAAATTTATACAAATGAAATAAAAGATTAAAGTTTTATTTATTTACGATTTAATAATCCGCTCTATTTTCCATTTTCCAGAGAACTTATTTTTCTTTCGTCACTTACTTCTCGGTTTTATATTTCATATTTCATATTATAAGCCAAATCGAAGGTGCTTCTGTGGACGTCTTACGTTTAAAATATCGGAATCGACGCGTTCCAGGATTAATTTTGCTCGTCGCGCAAGAGCGAATCGAAATTCCGCGTTCTTGAGGAACTTGACGGAATTGATGACGCCCATTGTCTTGAGATAAGGATTCGAATTAACTTACAAGGAGGGTGGGCACACATTCCGGAAAACGGAAACGAGGGTGCGTTCAGGAACGACACCCGGCAAGGAGAGTACAAGAAGGGTTCGCGAATTTCGAGGATTCGCGCGCACAAGAGGTCGGATTATTAAATTTAATTAACACCCGTGAAACGGCGTTCTCTCGCGTCGACGAGACTCGGTCGTTGAAACAAAGCCGCGCCCGGGAACACGACAAGAATGTAGTAGTGGTAAGTACCATTGTTAACGTCTTGCGACGATTCTTTTTTTTTTATAGATATATCGTTTTATGTCATAAATATCTGCTGTATCCATCGGTCGGACGGAGAAGAGAATCGATGGTTTCCGAATAGAAATAGACAGTCTGCGATTATTTTCGTAAAGATAAAATCTCTGATGGGGAAATGCGAATTATTTAGCCACTCGTTGCACATTTACAGACTCTCTTATATCTAAATTAATCGATATATCTTTATTACTTCAGCGTGTGCAAAGTGGTGCAGACTCTCTTATCAAAATTTAGGATTCTTCTATTTTATACAGTAGTCGTCAATCGATTCACCGCTCGGCGAATAAATCTTAATGCGCCGCGACGGCGAACGCCGCGTGTCAAAAGCGGGATTTTTGCGCGCGATAATTGCCAAATTTCGTAATCGCGCGTTTGCCGCAGATGCGCGCTCGGTATCGCGTTTCTCACGAAGGTGGGCGGGCGCACGTCTCACGGGGAAATTTCGGAATTGTCCCGCAAACCAGTCCTCCAATTAGTGGCTACGTCCGGTGTCCCGGATCGTCCCTCCCCCCCCCCCTCCCTCCCGTCTACCCTCGTGCCCGATGTCGCGCGGCATCGAGGTGCGACGCAGGCAGGCAGGTATAGATGTAGCCCGGAGAGGACTGGCCGAGGGCAACATTGCGACGTTTATGACAGCCGAATGGAGCGACACGCATATGCATGTTGCATGACCGCGCCATATGGAGACAATGTAGCATGATTAAACAGTCACGCGATGCAAACTACAGCCCCGTGTTCGGCGGGACGCGGTTAGCTGCAACCGAAACGGCCGGCCTGTTTGCGAAACGCAAGCAGTCGTGCGTCTTTAAATGCGAGGCTTTCCCCTGTTTACGATGGCGGGGCACACGAACGGAGGAAATTAAACGTAAAATATAAAACCGACTGAGGGAGAACGCGGGGGAGAAAGTCGGGAAATAACTAGGCGGAAAAGGAACGTAAGAGGATATCGAGAAGTGAAAAGGGAAATTTAACGAGAAACGGGGAAGCTTCGACGATAATCGGATAATAATAAGCAGCGGACGCAGCGAGATTTTATTTGATTTTTTCAGAGAAGGAATGTGCTCGAATATTAATTTTATACGATTGTAGATAGTCCAAGATCATATTCCGGCTTGTCTCAACGGCTGTCGCAACTGCTCCTTCACCTCCTTCAATCGGAACGGAGGAAAATTCCCCCGAGAGCCCAGGCTGATTGCTAATTTGTCCCCCGATTTAATCGCGCCGTCAGTTAGCGAGGCGAGGAAGCTGAATATTTACATTTTCCTCCTGCGATTACCGGCGGATGTGACGTCGCAGCGATCCGCGCGCGCAAAAAGGATTACTCCGCGCGAGATAATGAATCGC
This sequence comes from Temnothorax rugatulus, assembly GCA_035220575.1. Classification (NCBI taxonomy): domain Eukaryota; kingdom Metazoa; phylum Arthropoda; class Insecta; order Hymenoptera; family Formicidae; genus Temnothorax; species Temnothorax rugatulus. Next base: position 211,746 of record JASTWL010000120.1, read on the forward strand.
GGCCCTTCGGCTGATGAAATCGTTTCGCTATTAAAGTCTCTCCCCCCCCCTCCCCCCCGAATTAAAAGCGGATTGAGGCAGTAGGTCGCTTCGCGCGAAAGGCGGGTTTTATATAAGTACTCGGCGAATTTTATTTCGCGAATTAAACGTCCACAAAGTAAACTGTATAATTTTTCGCAGCATAAATTTTCCCCGGAAATATATTATCAGTTTGATATAATTTGGTACATAAATTAGTTTTGGTATAATTTTTATACGCTTTTATTATATTTAGTATAATTTATACACGCATTAAAGTAAAAATAATCGGCAGACTAGAATATAAAAATTGCGGATAATTGAATGATGAATATTTTAATTTAAAGTGTCAAATACTCGAACGGTCTCATTTGGTTGCCCCGAAAAAGTGGAACAATTGATGAACTTCGCGTGAATAAATAATTTGTTAATTTCTAGATTTAAAGCTCTGCTATAATTTGCTCTAAATAATTGAAAATTGAAAATTTGCAATGTCGGAGATACATATCTATTATTAATATCTTCAACAATCAGATTTTTGAAATCTATTGATTATTTTTCAAAGTGATTTCAATTCGTCCACGAAATTCGGAGAATTTTAACGGCCCTTCAAAGACAGAACGTAATAAAAATAAAATTTAATGGACTCGAATATTTACTCGGCGTAAACGTTCCCGCAATTGGAAAGTTCGCGCGACCGATGTCGAGAACAAGGAATTTGACGAGCGGACGACGAGCGCGTGTTGAAAGGGGGTCCAGGCTTCCTTCGAGCGGACGCTCGGGGGCAGGAGGGGGGGTAGGAGAGGGGCCGAGTTGGCAAAAAAGGATGAAGGAAAGTAAATCGCCGAGTTCCCGTCGTTTCAATTGACATCCCGCCGGCCGGTCTGTGTTCCGCGAAAGCGTTTTCGCTCCGCCGCGCCGTCGGGCCCCGCCGGGCCCCACCGACGACGGCGGCGGAGACCCCTCGACCGCAGAAACAGCCGCGCCACGCCTCCGGGGCCCGTCGATTAGCCTTTTTTGCGGAGTCCCACCGCGCCGCGCATTATACACGTAATAACAGCGGGACAAACTCGCGGCCAGGTGAAGCCTCGATTGAGAAAGAGCGAGGGACAGGGGTAGGGTGGGGGGGAGGGGAAAAACGGAGGGACGGAGGGAAAGAGAAACGGATTATTTCGCGTCGCGGGGGGAACGGGCACGAGCTCTCGCGATTCCTCACCGCGGCATCAGGCTCGGATCGCATGATCGGCTTCGTGACTCCCTAATTCTCAAATTCTTGCGTCTGGCGGAACTCCCCTTAAATTACTTTCGGATTCTCACAGATCCGGAACTCGAAGCGCTCAAAATTTCGAATTGTCTGTTTGAAAATTCTCCAGCTCCTCGCTCCCGATGGACTACTACTCTTATTACTCAAATCACGATCATTCCTTCACCCTTAGGAAAAATATCGGAAACCCAGGAGCTCCCAGAGAGGTTCACAGTCTTGCGGAAACGATCGCGGTAATTAAATTAAGGGCATCGCTCGCACGATAATGCTACTGCATTTCTGTTGACGCATGCATAATAACGTCGACGAGTACCACAAGTGTGCACCTCCGAGCCGTTTCTAACATTTCTCCGAGCAATCCATTCCTGCAATGATGACGACGATGACGATGGCGGTGGCGGTGGCGGTGGCGGCGGCGGCGGCCGCGACGACGACGAGGGCGACGAAGGGAATGGAGCGCGAGGCAAGAAACTCCATGGGTATCTTCTCGTCTGTTTCTGCGGTCTCTCCTCGTGGTCCGTCATTACTCTAATGATACCCTCGTGTTCCTTCCCTCACGCTTCCCTCCCGCCTTTCCCTTTGATCGCTCCTTTTTCGTGGGCCGCGCCGGATAGCGCGCCGCCATTTTTAAGTGGTCGGCTGGGTTGCCTTACCAGCGCAGGGGTTACCAGGTAATGGCGATCGGCATGTTTGCGGACGACTCTGCGATTTTGCGTGGAGGAGGAGAGGGAGAGGGAGAGGGCGGCGGGGGGAAGAGGACTCCCCGAGATGCGATGCGACAGAGGGTGCCGATGGGATAATGCAGTCGGCTCATTAAACGACGAATGAATCCGTCAAGGTGATGCCGCGCGATTCTTTCGGCAATCAGCGACCCTTTCCCAAGATCAAAGAAGAGTTTTCACACACACACACACACACACACACACCGTAAATCGTGCATGGCGTCCAATTACCCATTTGCATCTGGAGAACGGATAAAGATTGAAAAGATATTTTGAATTTGCACACGTCATTATAAGCTAAATTTAAATTAAATTCAGTAAGGAGGTAAATTTTTTAAGCGAGTAAGTAGGGTTTCACATAAAAATGAAAGTAACGGAGAAATTAAAAAAATTCGCTATTTTAGAAACTATTCTTTTCGGACTTTTCTGAAATCTAAAAAGAGATTGAAGAGAATAACTGTTTTGCTCGCTTGAAATATAATAAATTGATAAATAGAAAACATTTGGATAAAATTAGGTGAAGAGATAAATTGTTCCAGCAAATAAAAATTACATGTACTTTGAGATGAAATATCTCGGGAAATAAATTAGAGAAATGGAATACATATTTGAAAACCTTTTTCTGTATGCTTTCAAAAGGTCTTTTTCGGTCTCTTAAAATAGACATTTGGTACATTGCTTTCACGAGACAATCCTTTGCGACTTTTTGCAATTTTTTCGCGGAATCACAGGAAAACGAGTTCGACTCTCGGTTTTCCGACTCACTTCGCTTCAATCACGCAATTCTTCAGCGGTGGGAAGAAAACTGCTGACGCACTTCCGACGCTGTTCCTCTTGCTTGCACAGTGAGAGGGAAAGAAAGGGAGGAAGAGAGAGAAAGAAAGAGAGACATGAGAAGCGGTGAAAAGTCCGAGAAATGTCGTCTGGCGCGACATCGATCTCTCGGAAGGTCGGAAAGGCAGCCGTATGTGTTCGCGTCTGCGAAAGCGCCACATAATGAAACCTTATAAGCGTAAGTGCCGTCTGCATTCGTGAGATGTGACGTCTGAAAAATTTGCCGAATCGTCGCGAAGGGACGTCCGTAGGTTATACGGGGTGTCTTGGACACCCACGGTATCTCCCGCAGATTGAGTTTGGAGTCGAATCTTCCTGAGGCAAAAATTTTCGAACATTTTCTTCAATTTTCGACATTTGACGTGCGACTTATTAGAGTAAAATTTTAGTTAATCCTTAAATGCACAATTTTTTTGCAGCATTCTATTTTTTAAATGAATAATAACCTTCTGGGCCTTCCTATCCGAAAGGGAAAGAAGGGCCAGAGAAGCCCCTTTATAGATATGCAAAGCCGCGCGTTTTCAGTTCGGACTCCATAAGATAAGAGAAAATACATCGAGCAACGAAAAGTCGCTTTGCATACATGCAAAGCTGCACATTTAAGGATCAAGATAATAATACAATTCTGAAATAAATGTTTGTGTAATAAATTATAATAATAGTAACAGTGTAATCAAACTAGAATTGAAATAAAATATAATTTAATTTAAAAATGCAGAAGACAGATGAAGACTGAATCTTATTTTGTATAAAAATAAAATGAAAATTTACTCAAATCTAATGTGAGAATAAATTTTTGTTACTTTTTATATTTGTAAATTTTATATGTTTCGTGACTCGGTTTCTAAAATTTCTACTTTTGAGAAAATGGGCGATTTCTGAGGCATCCTGTACATACATCGTGATGTTCGTCGATTCAGGCTCGCCGGAAAGAGTTGAAAAATTCGACTAGGCGATTGCCGGGGGAAATTTCGACGAAAAACATGGAAAATCTGGACCAGTCCTATTCTCATTGAATAGACAGTTTGCTTTTGTTCGTGAAATAACTTTTTCTTTTTGTATGTAGTAAATGTACGGTGTGTGTTTTAGAGAATATATGCAATTTTGTTGGTAGTTTTGGAACCCATTTTGCATTTATCTATTGTTAAATTGAGCAACAATATCTTTTTTTTTACTTCTTTTTGGAAATATTTTAAATAGTAATATAATTGAATATTTAAATACCGCATTTGGAGGAAGAGGAATGCAATTGATATTCTCATAATGCATTTTTTTTTGTTGCTGAATATTTACCTTTTTAACTCGGTTTTTTATTTGGTCTTCAATCAATAAGATAATTTATTATATAGAGTTCTCATTAAGGAGAAAATAATATTTTTATTTGTTATTAATATTCTTTATTTCTTTCTTAATTAAATTAATATGTTATTTATTAATCAAGAATCCCCATATATTTAAAAGTCTATTTATATATAAATAAAATATAAGTTTATTCTTGATTAATAAGAAACTAAATTACTTTATATATATTCTTTTTTGTTTACTGCTATTTTTTTCTTCTCCAATTGTTATAATATTCCGAATAAATGAACATTTTCGGAATATTATACTAACAATTGTCTTCCTACGTGTCGGCAAATGCAATAAACTCGATTAATCGATGTTAATCGCATTTTGGAAAGTTGTGAATTAATAATACGACACGTGAAGAGCATCTCGGTATATAAATAATATTTTCGAATGTACGCTATTCCCAATTGTATATTTCAAGTAAATCAGGACATTCGTCGGAAAATGTTCTCTTTCGCGTCGAGTCGGCAAATATGATAAGCTCAATCCGTTTAAATTGATATTAATCGCATCGCGGGCTGTTAGCCAATGAGCCACCACCGGATTATTGATGGCGTTTCGATAACAAGATACGGCACTTATGCAGTACCATCGGTAGTTAAATTTGTTGTTAATCTCGCCATTGTGTAATTTATTGAATTAATCGCCGTCGCGACGAAAATTTATGCGTCTTCTCACGAGAAGCTTACATTCCCGCGGAAATTTTTCGCTGACTTTCTCGATGCCGCGGAATTATCTCGACGACGCTTGATAAATGTATGGAAAGAAGAAAATTGACTAAGTGTACTAAATCATTTAGCCAAAATATGTATTGGACGCTTAACAGCAGATTTATCGTGACAGTTTGAAAAAGAAATTGTTCATTTTTTCTGTATTTTTATTTCGTTTCGTGATATATTTTGATGATGAAATGTATATATTGTTATATATACATTTATATTTACTATTAGAGGTTATAGAAATATAAAAAAAACACGTGACACGTTATATTTTTTAATACACGGAGAGAATTTTTTGTTATATTTTACCCTTAAATTCACCACAAACTTGGGACAACTTGGCAACCAAGGAATTTTTAAAATATACAAAAGACATTTTACAAACAACGTGATAAAAATTACCAAGCAGATTGGTAAATTTCGAAAAATTATTGAAATTTCCTAGATATATTTTAATAAAATTAATCAAACATATTTTATATATATTTTAATGTAATAGATATTAATATTTTTTATTATGGTAGATATTAATCAGAATAGCTCGCATAAAATTCTTGGTGGTACATGTTGTCCCACAACTTCTATGATTTCAGGGTAAATTTTAAGAGAAAATTCTCCGTGTAGAAATATTTCGTTGTAGAGATAGAGATTCGTGTGGGCTATTATCTTACAAAATTTATTTTACGCTTTAAATTTAGATTTCGATATTTAGGAAACTGGATATTCGTAAAAGAGACACGAGACACGTTCTATTTTTAAATAGAAATGTTTCGTAAAAGTAAAGATTTGTATGGGCTATTATTTATCTTGCAAAATTTATTTTACGCTTTAAATTCAGATTTCGATATTTAGGAAACTGGATATTTGTAAAGTTTATCTTTACCATGTCTCTCTCTCTCTCTCTCTCTCTCTCTCTCTCTCTCTCTCTCTCTCTCTCTCTCTCTCTCTCTACGAACCATACGGACAGGAACTCGATAGGAAACCGATAAGTATTTTTTGTCAGAATTTCATCGAGGGGGATGCACTGTGCGTCGGAGCGACGAAATCGCGTTTCATGGCTGGACGGCCGGCCTTTTCGCGGCTCGGCAAGCAACAGCCCCGCAATGCTGTTCTCTCGTCGATAACGATAAACCTCTTCTGGGAACGGCTTCCTCGAAGAAATTGCAAAATCCAACTCCGAGTTACCCCTGCGAGATGGATCGAGAAAGAAACGACAAGCCAAATCGGTCATTTTATACACTGTTAAATTCGTGGTGTCAAGTTATACTCAATTTTAATCATTTTTAACTTAATTGCAAATAAATAGAAATAAATCTAATTTAATTAATATTTATGAATAATTTATGAATAATAATCAAAAATAATCTAGATCATCTAATCTCTAAATTTAATATGAATCATAGCATTATAAATTATCTAAGTGAATTTCGCGTTATACTGCTGTTATAAAATCCCAAATTTTCAAAGTAAAATGATCAAATAATTTGAAGTGTTGTCGTCCATTCTTCACTAAAGAAAAGACGTCTTTAATAAATACAAATTTTAGATTCTCCCTTTATATTTTTCTCAGGCAGTTCTATCTCTCTTACGTCTCTCCTTTTATATATATATATATACAGTACGATCTTGTACGAGAGAAAGTAATTATTTGGTTTTCATCTCGCGCTCGTACCAGAGCGTCAACAGTCGTGCATCCTCGCGGCGCGCAGTTACTCTCTCGTCAAAGTACTCGCGAGCTCCCTTCCCGGGGACGACAGAGTGCCGTACGTCTTCTCGGGACACCCCGTTACAAATTTCGGTCATAAAGCTCCGGCTCGTCTACTAACCCGTTGCCGGTTGTTGGTAGGAGTCGCACGTAATATCGATAACTCATCACCGACCGATCGGTTAAGAACCCCTCGGTATAGTAATATGCACTCCACCCCGGGGAAATGATTAATGGCGCGAGTTTATGGGCCTCGCGCCCGAGATACCGCGCTATGGGTTGCACAGCCCCAGAAATTTGTAGCTGCTGCCAAACTTGTCCTGTCTACTTCATCACGCGAACCGCCGGGATGATCCTTATTTATCAAGGAGAAAGTCTCGATCGGCGCCTCGATGAAGAGGAAGATTCGATCGGCGACCGCCCGTAAATCGACCGAATCCTCATTGAATTCTGACGAGAAGACGAGAAGGAATTTGCAAAAGTGATTTGATCAATAATAATATACGGAGCGACGATGATAGTAATAATAATATGTCAATAAACAGCGCATCTATAAAAGATTAGGATTACATTATAGAAAAAGGGGAGGAGTTAAACTTGGAATAGAAACATAATTGAAATAATTGACGCAAACTATAAAGGGGCACACGCTAGATGGAGAGTTTCTAGATAAACCTAGCGATTGATCGAGAGCGAAAATAATTTCATCTCGACCGATATACTGAAATACTATATAATAATATTGCCAGCTGCATGTTACTAACAGATTATTCTTATCTGTTCTCGTTGCGTTTCTGTCATCAGTTATCCTAGAAACCGGATTCTCGCCAAGATCCGTTAGGCTGTAAAAATGAAGAGAAATTAAGTCAATTTCGAATCGTTATAGTTATGTTTTTATGGCATAAAGAAAGAGATCCGTCCATATTATTGATAATCACATGTATTTTTCGCGACGTCCCGTGCAGTGTGAAGCTAATACGTCAAATGGGCCGTGATATCCTGCAGGAAAGACATGAATAATAATGCGACAGCGAACTATTGCCAGCGCACGTGACACGCGATGACGTCCGTAATCACCGATTGATTGGTCGCCGTCGTTTGATAACGAGAGCGGAATAATTGTCAGGAACAATTATCAGCGCAGGCTTAATCTCTTCAAGGTCGCTCCGCGAAAACCGCATTGATTTAATTTGAAACGAAACTGCCTGAAACCGAATTTTTAATAAAGCGCTGAATAAAAAATCGCATCATATGTCACAAACTGATGGAACAGGTGACTTCGGCAGATTTACGAAAAATGCGTAACGCCAGTTTGATATATAAATCTAGACCTCTCGCTGCTTTATCGGTAACTAAATATTCTTGTGCTAGACAGATCTAATTGTTACACAGTAGTTTCAGGATAACATCGTTGTATAGCTGTAACGTGCTCGTGCATTCTTTTGCATTTTATATCTTAATATTGCAGCGTACAAACTGCGAGGCTCCATCGAATATATTACATTAATCGCGGGCGCACGCGAGAAAGAGAAAGCGAGAGATCTTGCACGAGGATATCGTCGCAAGAATGCGATTCGCGCGGTGTAATCGCGAACAATTCGTCCGGCTCGCATCGCGTCGCGGCGCGTCGGCGGGGAAGTAATCCGCATTGCATTCCGATTTGCATTCAAATGCAATCTGCGTTAATAGAGCCCGCGTCGCGCGTCGCGCGTCGCGCCACCGGGACCGGAGTAATTCATCTCTATCTGCGGTCCGGGATAAGACAAGATTTATGGGAGCGAGCGGCCGTCGATTTGGCCGTATCTACTCGCAGCAGCCGGTAATTCGGTTCTATCGCCGGACCCGTCGTCTCTTGAGCTTTGCGAAAGGAGGGAGACAGACGAGCGAGGAGAAGGGCAGGGGGGATGGACGGGAGAGAGAGAACGGACCCGGGAACCCTTTTTAGGTAGATTGATGGAATAAGTTTATTTATTCCGGAATCGATAGCCTGGCCGGAACACGCGACGCGATATAAGAGGAGCGAAGTACGGTACAAACGGGCGGAGATTATTGCGAAAAATGGAGAGCTTATTTTTCCGAGCGAGCTTATTTTTCCACCATGAAAATGGAGATTACGGCGTTATAAAGCGCTGCGGGAGGACTTTATGTAACGCGTAATCTCCATCTTTTTTATTAAACGCGGATATAAGATGACTTATTCGCGGGGGATAGGCTCTTTGAATCCGGACTTGATAAAACTGATGAAGAATAATGAAAAGAAACAAGAGTAATATATATTGTAATAATAATGATAATAATAATAATAATAATAATGTTAAATATAACGTATAATAAAATTAGAAGGATAAGAATAGATAAATCTAGCAAATCGTCGAGAAATCGATAATATCCGAGTTTGGTAAAGCTATCTCTATGCCTTCGTGTCTTTAGCTTTTGTTCGCGTTTCATCAGATTTTCATTCAGCGCAGCTTTATATCGACATTGCACCATTGATATCTTTTCCATTGATAAGGCATTCGACGACGCGTGTAATCTCAGGGGGTATTTAATTAATGATCGTCGTACAGCAGAGTCCCGCGGGAGGAGGAGTACGCACGCCGGTCGTCCGAGAGTTTAATTAAAACTCTGCCAACGTACATCGAACTCGACAATGGGCTTAATGCCGGGTCCCCCGTGAAATAAAAAGACGGAAACGAGGACAAGCGAAATAAAGCACGTGCGACGAAACGCCGCGCCCGTGTAGTGATGGGATTGAAATAGGGATCTACATAGGCGAACCAGTGAATAAGCCACCAATGAGCAAATATTCAATACATATGTATTTGCACATGCCCACAAAAATTATATACATAATTTTTCTGATTCTAATATTAAATTAATATTTAATATTAATAAAAAAATTTTGTTACATATAAACTGTTAAATTCGTAGTGTAATAAATTTGAGTCATTTTAACAGTTCCCATAAATCCCCACTGCTCCTACTCAATACAATGTTAATTTAATTAAACCAACGGAGTTAAAATAATATTGTTTTGTAATAAACTTCGACACACATTGGTCAAAAATAACAAAATGTTATTTAGCTCGAGGTATTTGTTTAAATTTCATATTTTAATATTTGATAGTGTATAGTTATTAAAAAAAATTCAAATAGAGGATGATACATATTTTGAAGAATAATACATTTTAGTTATTGAAAAGGATTGCATAAAGCACGATTTATTAAATGATTAAAAAAGAGACTGTGCATGCCGTAACACAGATAATTCTTTTCTTAATTTATAGATATTTACTATTTGAATGAGAATGTCTAATTAAGAATTCATAGATTCTAATCTTCTATCAAAATCTAAACGCCTGACAAAAATAGTTTTTGAAATTTAATTTCGGATTCTCTCACGCAAATCTCGGATTTGTCTTTCTTTTTCGAATATACAATCCGGATACAAATTATTGATACCTTTTCTATACTCGCGCGATTTCGCGGTTGGAATTCGTTATTCGTTTCGCATCGTCGCTATCCCCATCCCTTTCCCCCTCTCCCCCCTGCCTTTCTGCCAATTCTTTCCCATCCTGCTGCGGCTCGTAGATTACGCTCGTCGAACGAAACTATTTTTCTCTTCAATAGGACGAGATTATCGATTGCTCGCAGCGAAAGCGCCACGTAATCCGCCCCGAGGGGGAAAGAAAAAAGCTCGCAAGCAGCGCGAGATTCGACGCGTTAATGGCTGGAATAGGGTCAGAAAAGGGCGAGCGGCCAGAAGAGGCAAAACGCCAGAGTGACGAAAAACGGGAGAGGTATTAACCTGCGATTCGTTATTTCGGGAAAGAACAGTGCGATCGCGATGGCGATTTCTGGGCACGTGCAGGTGAAAAAAAATCGACCGTACGATCAAAGATAAAAGGAATCACGGCGGATTCAATGATTTAATTCCTGGAGGGAGAAAGGGAAGAAGCGCGCGCGCGCGCTTAATCTAGTTCCGTAAATTCGTGCATTGAATCTCTCTCAGCTTAATTGAGTGATCTTGAAAGGTTAACGCGGGATCGACGAAGAAATCGGAAATAGGCGAGAGAAATTAAGAAAGCGGGTATAAAACGGGGAAAATTGTGTTGAACTTAAGTTATAATTAAATATTTCGTCGATCTGACTGCCTTTTCGGCATTTCGCTTTACCAATGTTCATTAAACTCCGGTGAATAATTTCGCGATTGAACGTCACTTTAACTCGCTCGCCCGCGCAGTCGATACCGACCCCTTTAACCCTTTGCGATCAAAACTTCTCGCAAATGAGCGAAATCAAGTATTTCGTTCTCGATTTCGTCTGATCGGTCGATCTAAATGCGAATCAAAGAATTTGTACTACCTCGGAGGAATTTGTGGCGATCTCAAAAACATAATTTACCGGTTGTAATTGCATGCAGATACTCCATTCGATTATTACAAAATAACTTTAAAAGATACAATCTTTATCAAGAAATACATATCTATTACCCGTATTCCATTACGTTTTCATTAATTTAACATGGACTTTTGTCGCATAACCAACTTACCCTACTATCGGGGCAAGTTGGCTACAATGCAGAATATTCGTATTTCACTTATTACAAAGAAACTATACAGTATACAGGAGCGTTCCTGGCATGAAAATGTAGAGAAAGGTTTTCTCTATCATATTAGTATTGTTTAATCATGAAAATTAGTTGTTTAAAGGCTCAAGTGCCGAAATTGTGAAAACAGTGCCAACGAGTCCCGGTCTCCCCTATGCAACGAGCTATGTCGCAACGCATTATGATGTCGAGTCCAACTCGATATATTTCTTTTTCCTGTGACTTGAATTCAACGTCGCAACAGGCTTACGTAACACAAATGTACTCGTATTTTGTTTCAAACTTCCAAAACCAGATCAATCAATCAATACTGAAATCAATTAAAGTCTTTTTACATTTTAAAGTCTTTGCATTTTACTCTGCTTATCTTCTTCACAAACTTATGAATCCAATTCGATTTAAAATTGCAAGGAGGTTACTTTTCATCGCCAATTGTCTATCGAAATCTCGTGCAAATGTGCGCGAATCTCGTTGCACCTAATAAAATAATCGCGTTAATCCGCCGGCACATTTCCTCCAATCCCGGCACGTGCGCGTTCATGAACGATCGATCGGTTTACGCGATCGCGCGCGAATTGAATTAGCGGCGGCGTTTATCGGCGCGCGTACCCCTCTCGGGGTACGGGGGAGAGTAGCCGAGAGCTTATGGGATTCAAGCGGGGCCGGTTAATCGCGGAAATATCGTCGCGTGCCGGCGCGGCGTACCCGCGCGCTCTCGTGAATAATCGCCCCCGCCGCGGACGCGCTAATTCGTCACGCGACGCGTGTCGCGTCCTAACGCGGCCAATTTACTTTCGCACCTCTATACCACGACCGCAAATCGCACGTGCTTCCCACGTGACGATCCCTCGGCGGATCGGCGCGCCACTCATTTTTTATTTACGTCCCTTAAAGTGGGGCGGAGTGCTGAGTACCTTATTCCGCGAAGTCGCGCCAATTTCAATTCAATTTAATCCGCTATCGCAATTGTATCCGATTACGTTCGGGCTATATTTATGAGGGACGCGTGCAAGGATAATATATTCGCGCGAACGAGAGAGAAGAGAGAGAGAGAGAATATGTGTTCTCCAAACGCGTCCGATCTTCGGCGAATCGAGTGTTCAGGGAAAAAAAAGTGAGAAAATAAATGCGACTCGATGGAAACATTACGTCGGGGCTGAGACGTGCTAAAATGGAATACGAATCGAACTCGAATTCGAAAGAGCGTGTGCCGTTCGACGCGGCGCGGCAATTTTCTAGGTAAAAATGCCGCGCGCGCTCCTAACGCACCCGCATCGAACAATCATTGCGACAATTGCGCCGACAATTGTTCGTTAATTGCGGGCGAGCTGATCCCTAATGGGGAAACTGCACGTGCGACGTTATTGCGCGGCGGGCACGTTACGCGGAATAAGAGAAACGGCGGAAAGACTATTATTATGGCAAACAATCATCAATCATCGATAATAATTATTATATTTATTACATTAATATATGTGATCTATCATGTAATTATTTGCAACGTTATATGTCGCAACATACATCAATTTGTGTATTGTGGCGCGTGACGTCAAAAGTAATTAAGTAATTGCATTATTATTACAATTGCACTATTATTATAATATAAAATCTTTCGGTTGCTAAAAAGTCTATACAAAGAAACGCGTAATTGTGTTCATTCGTTATATATACACTCTTTTACTTCACTCTATTCGATTTATTGGCTCTTCGTCATTTATATAAAAAGTAGTTTTTGTCGTCGTAACTTTTATTTCAATTAAAAATCTGAAATGCGGAATAAACCGCTCTACGGATACGTAAAAGCGTCGTTTTTCGATAACGAGAAACGGATTAAAAATGGTTTCAAAGTTCTTCGCAGATTTTTAGTCGTCGAGATTCGCTGGAGTTTTTAATATTGTAAAAATACACGATGTTACTATTAACGACAATCCGTTTTTCATTTTATAACGATCTCAATATTTATACAAGCAAATCAATCAGATAACTTACAAGTTTTATTAATTTAAAATCTTGTACTAGCTTTCAAGTTTTTAAAAGTTTTAGTATACGATTTTTGTAATTAATAAGATTTGTCAATCAATTTTTAAAATTTTACATTAAAAAGGTTTTATCTATCTAATGTTCCAAAGAAAATTTACGTTCCAGTGTCACGCATTCTATTTTCGGATGCGGCGTTTCGATCCGATCGATCGATCAGCGTGAAGAGTTCGCGGGAAAGGCCGCGGCGGTTCGACGTATGATGCCATCAATTGGAATAGTTTTAATCAACTTAACGGGCCGGAATTTATATAGAGCGTTCGTAGAAACGGGTCGCCCGTGTTACCCGCGGCACTTTAATCGAATAAAAAGCCACCGCAATACCTAGAACGAATAACCAATGGTGTCCCTCTTGCCCCTTCGTCTCAATCGCTCTAAATTACGACGATCCTGAATCATCCACGTGTCGATGATCGAGATCGCTCGTTCAGTTCCGCAAAGGGTTCGAGAGTCTTCTTTTTTTTTCGTGGATTTTCGAAGCTCCAAGAGACTTATGTGGCAAGAGTTTCTGACCTAAAGGATGTAAAAAAGGTGATAAAATGAAAGATGATAAAATAAAACGACCACTTTTTCAATATAATCTTATTTTTCAATATAATCTCTTTTTATTTCAATACATTTTTAAAACGATGAATCGATTTTTCTATATTATTAAGAAAATTCTGAAATTTTCTTCTTAAAACAGTTTAACTTAATTATGGAGATCACTTCTTCATTACTGCTCTACTGCCTCAATTTAGCCTCTAATAATTATTTTTTATTTTTATAATTAAAGTCCGATTTGCGTGGAAAAAATTTACCAATGACGAAAAAATGATTTCCAGTGTTCCACAAACTATTTTAAAGACAGAAATTAAGAATATTTTTTGAACGGTATAGAGAAATTAATTCATCGTTCTAAAAAATGAAAATTATTGAATCAAGATGGTTGTCTTATATTATCTTTTTTTTTATATCATGGCCCGGAAACTTTTGGATCTTGCTACTCGGCGAAGCGGAATTGCGGGATGCGTTTGTTATGCATCCAACATCCAACGGGTTGGATCCGGCGATAGTCGAATCCGCAGAATGCGACTCGCCTCGCCTCACATCGCTTCGCTATCGATTGTGCCACGCCGTGGATATCGCGGTCACGCGATTTATTCGGTAAAGGTAAAGCGCGTTTGGCAAATTGCGGAGAAAGCGGCACCGGTCAATGCGCACGATCCTCATGCATAAATGTCATCGCGAGCGCATAAACGTCAGGCACGAGCGTGTCCCGATCCCGTTGGATCCCGACTAGCGGGGTGGAGGGGTACGAAACGAACGGGAGCGGAAGGGTAAAGGACCGTCATTTTTGGCCGACTCGGCCTTCACGCCTTCACGGGTCGGTGCAAATCGAGCGGGAATCGAGTTTTTAATTAATAAACCATACATATGCGCTGAAATCCGGGGACGCGCGCGTATCCGGGGTATTTTCGGCGGTCCTCGCTGAAAGAAAACAAAAAAAACAAAAAGTAATGACGGGTTCGCCGTTCCGCGAGAAAATGACAGCGGCGAGCAGTGAAAGTCAATATTTTCGAATATTGATGGCTCGTACATATTTCGAAGCTATTGTTACGCACAAAGGTCTGTGTCGAAAAAAAAAAAAAAAAAAAAAAAAAAAAAAAAAAAAATGCGAACGATTTATCTACGCTGAACGCGTCTCTCTCGCGTCAGCGCGCGACCTTCCGAAGCGGAATTTGTATCGATGCTGTAACCATATCCGGCCTCGTAGCGATGTTACGCTAAAAGTTCCTCAACTTTTTGCGTTTTCACGAATTCGCGACAATTCGTGAAAGTCGCAGATACTAGCGAAAATCGGGATATCTCGCCCGCGAGACTTTCGACGCCCGAACGATTTTCTTCCATGTGAGCGTTTCGCGAAACTGATCATGAAACCCCGCATTCGCACGCGGCAATATCCGACAGCTCGTATCAAAATCATCTGTTAATTAATTATCTAATAAATCTAATTAATTGTCTCTGCCTCTCTCTCTCTCTCTCATTTTACACGAAATGTGCTCCATCGCCCGTTAATCGGACACCATGCTTATTACCCGCTTCCTCCACTCGCTCATTCCGAAACGCCGAATTTATTTGTTTGTCGCGTTCGCATTTCGCTTTTGTTGCGCCGCGGGCGAGACGGCGCGGGTGCGAGCGGACGGGGTCCGAATGAAATTACGCGGTGAGAATTAATTGTGCGGGTAAGTCGTCGCGGCGTGTGCCGGGCCGGGCCGAATCGGTCGCGCTCGTAATTAAATTAGCAGTTAGCACGGCGAAATGTTCCGCGCGTTAAACGATTGTGTAACAGGGTGGACGGCGCGCGCGGGCCCCTCGCTCTTTCGCGGCTTTCGTTACACCGCCGAATCGCCGAGTGAAACGCGGGACCTTTGTTTTTCTGTTTATTCTTCGCGCGCAGCGGGAAAGGTGGTTTGTTCTCGCGTGCGGTCGGCGACCAGCCGAAAAAAGTAGAACGAGCGCCGCGCGACGCGGAACGCACGCACCTCAATGCATTCTAGATTGCAAAACGCGAATGGGGGAAAAAATGTGCAATAATGTCGCGCTTTTTTACGCGCTGCAATATCCGCGCGAGATGTAACCGGAGATTTGAAAAACGGATGCCGTCGACTACGTCGACGCTTCTCGCGTCACGCAAATGTCTGCGACAGAATTTTTTATTAATTTCTGTATTGGGAAATGGACGTCACAGGTTTTATTCCTTTCCATGTAGATTGACAGATTTGATTGCCGCGGAGACCTGTGGACTCTTGGAAGAATCTTTGGACCATAAAGCCCTTGGAGATTCGGTGACAGTTCTCTTAAAGCTAAAGTTTCGTCCCTCGTGACAGTTTTATTCTTATTAAAAATTTGGTAATTAAACTGCAAAGGAAATCTTTATATAATTGAATTCGATTGAGATTAATTGAAAATTGAGAATTTGATGGAACGATTTTCTTCGACGTGCACGAATGAGCTTTTAAAGTTTTTAAAGTCCTCCGAATCCGAAGGGACTCGAAGTTTTCAAACCGAATTAATCAAAATTAAGATTGAATGGATCAGATAGATCGATAGGAAATAAGTGTATCGAAATTATATTTTTCAAATCTCTCACGCACAGATGTCTTCTATTTTTCCTTAAAGAATTTTTATTTGTTTTAAAGAATAAAAAAATTTATATCTTTAAAGCATTAAAATTATTTTTCTTTAAAGAATTTTTCTCTTAGGGACAGTTCTCTTTAATCCACGTGCAATTATTAAAAATCCACTAATTGTTTTTATCCGCGTTTCTGTTTGCAGGGAGAACGATCAGATAATCGGCTCCTACTTGGAGATTGTGGACGTCACTCTTGAGGATTACGGCGAGTACAAATGCGAAGTCAGCAACGGCGTCGACGAGGAGATCACATTGGCAGCTCACGTGTTGCGAGGTCAGTAAGACTACGCGAAATCTCTTCAACTTCTCTTTGTCATCGTAAATTTTGAATAAAAACAGGATTGAATAATCCCGCATTGAATTAATTTTTTTATTTATTAATTTGTATTTATATTTTTGATATTAATTTAATACTTTTACGCGTTACGTGAATTTATCATTGAACGATAATTTCTGGCGTTTTCAACGTAACATTTACTATTTTTTTTTAATACTATATCGAAATCCCGAAAGCTTTTTATGCGAAATGAGATCTGAAATATACCCGGCGGATGGAATTAAATAATTCCGTTTGTTATTTACTGGTCGTGATTGTTAATTACGGCTCGACGCAAAACGCACTCGATCAATCTGAATACTTTATTATTCGCGTATAAAAACGGACTAGCGTCGAATTCATTTTAATAATCGGTGGATGTCCGGGAAACATCGGTCAACTAGCAAACCGCGCGCACGCTGACGACCCGCTTTATCGGTTTTAATTATTACAAATTAGTTTCGCGGACAAATTTGTTACAACGCGATGATAAAATCTTGTTTTTAAATTGGACTCAGATTTAATTCACCGTCAAATTTAATAGCGCGTGCATTTACACTGTATTGTTGCTATACCTTAATATTATTTTACGGTGAAAAGAAAGCAATGACTCTTTTATCTTTGCGCAAAAATCTCTATTTGTATTTTTTTATCAGAGTTAAAAAATTTTGGGATTAAATCATCCCTTTATTAAGATTTATTTATAGACAAATATTTCTGAAGTTCGAAGAGAACTTCGATTTCTTTTGATTTTAATATTATATTTATCATTATTAATTTGAACCATGTTTTTAGGATTTATTTATTTAGAGATAATTTTTGAAATTTAAAAAGAATTTTGGTTTATTTTTCTAATATTTTTTTTTTATATTTATTTTACTGATTTTGCTTATAAACAATTTAATTGAGTTTGGAATCTTTTTTTAGAATTTGTGCAGTTTTATTATTTAATCGGATTGTATCACCTTACAGATTTTGTTTTATTACTACGCACAGTTATATTTACTACTTTTGCTTTTCCGATAAAATCTCGAGCTTTCTCTCTTTGATTTGCAGAGCCCCAGTTCGTATTGAGTCTTCCGAATGGATCCTGGCGAAAGTCTCTCCTGCTGGCAGTCCTCGTCCTCGTGCTGCTGCTATCAGCCGGTGCATTTTACGCGCGTTGCTGGCTGCCACTCGCACTGTTTTGCAGAGACAAGTTCGGCCACCTCGAGGAGAGCGGTGAGCTCACAAATCATAAATAACTTCCCCGCGCGATCTCCGCCACTCAGTGATCGCAGTAAGAAATCCTCGAGAACTGCGGATATTCTGGAATTCCGTAGAAATTTGAAAATCGAAGCCCGAGGATCTGTAAAATCCCAGTTCTCCGCTCGTATTTCCCAAGAGCTTAAAGATACCGTAAAACCAACGACTGGAACTTCAACTTTTTATAACTTCTCGGGGTTTGATCGCTCAGTCGCGCGAATTCTCTTTTTATTCTTAAGAGTGTTCCAAAACGCGAAAATCTTATGATTAAAAAATAAAAATACGCTTTTACGAGACAGAGAAATCCTCGAACCCGAAACTCCAGGGTCCCGGAAATCTCCCGGGAAACGCCAAGGAGCAGAATTTAATTTTCTCCGTCTAAGACCTTACCTTCCACCCTCCTAGGCTATCCTAATTTAAAGGCCTCTAAAACGGAATCTCGTTATCTAAAGACAAGGATACGGCTTGACATAAAATTCGAAGTCGCATGAATCGCGAGGATTTTTCCTTAATCCCGAGACTAAGGGGGGATCCTGAAGCTAGGCTCCTCGCTCCATCCTCCTTTTATCCCTCTCGCTGGTCCGCCTTTTTTTTGCAACGACAAATTCGCCGCGGCAAGGTGGGCGGGGAGAAGACGCTGTCGGGATAATTATCAGCAACGCTTTTTCGTCCACTTAATTGCGACTCTTAATTACCGCGAGAAGTACCGCGAGACTCCGGCAGGGAAATTGAAGTGGCTGTTCCTTGATCTCTTTCTTTTTTATCGTATTTCCTACCTCTCGCCGATCGCCGTTTTAATCCTTGAAGAGCTTTCTTTTCTTCCCATTTTCCCTTCAATTTGTTTTAATATTTTAAATAATATGCTGATAGCGGAGCGCGAGATCCGCGTAGGAATCCATTCCCAAGCGCTTGCATTTCAAGATCCCTCCTAGATCTCCAACCCCTTGTTTCTCCAACTGCATCGTCCCGGGATCTTATGTATTGCAAATTGAAAGGGGTGGGTTTTTTTTCATAGGATTGCTTATCTTAAAAGAACACGAGACTCGGGAGGATAATTTTGTAGGTGAGAGAAAACGCAGCAGCCTTTGTTTCGCAGCTGCATAATTTCAACGCGCCGTCTCTCGCGCACACACAATACACCAGAATAAGAATAAGAAATTAAATCATAATGATGACCTCATAAGAATTCGTCTCATAAGAATTCGTCTAGAAAGAGAAGTGTGAGAAAAATGATAATCTCGGTCCTGGAAAATCGAGTTACAGTCTTTGGTAATCTTAGAACTTGAAAATTTTAGATTTCACGGAATTGCAAAGTTGTGATTGTGAAATATTCTGATTTTTCTAAAAGCAGTCGGAAAATACGAAAGAATCTCGCAAGACAGAAATCCAGGAATGGCGGGAAGGGTACGCGCGAGAAAAGTCTTTCGAAAGTAGAAAATTCCGCCGAATTTTAATCCCTCTAAGAGCAAGGAAAAGAACAGGAGGAGTAGAAAGGAGGAGGGAAAAGAAGAATTTTCGCAGGCACAAAAGACGACGGCGGCGTCGTTTTATTCCTCTAGGACATTTTCCAGGAGGAAGAGTTCGCGTAAATAGGAGCCTCGATCTAGTTGAGGCTTAATGAGCTGCGTCCTTCCTTTTTTCTCTGGGTTTTTTTTTTTCGTTTCCTCCTCTTTCCTTCCTCCTTTTTGCTCACCTAACCGATCGCACTTTAATTCTTCCCGCCCTTTCGCAATTTACTTAAGTAACGCTAATTCCGCCGGGGGCAGGAACTTTCAAAGGATTTTACGCGGTCCCTTCTCTCTTTCTCGGCGTCGCCCGTCGTTGCGCCGGGCGCTTCAATACTGCAGACACGCCGTAATATGAACGATGTAACTCGTTACACCGAGGTTCTCTCTTTGCATATTACGTTTAACAATTACGGCGGGATTATTACCGGCGTTTAGTCGTGCCTCACGATTAAAAATGACGGAGGTAGAGAAAGATTTAGTTCCTCTCCTTTCAGCTTGAAAACAGGAAAAATAAATACATGGAAACGCATTTATTTACGGAGGAATGATAAAATGTCATATTAACCACGTTGTCACATATTATTTTAAATTTGTGGAAGAGAATTGTTTTTACATAATTTTTCGAACTCTGGACTATCTGTGGAAAAATCGAAATCCTATAAAAGACTTCTCTATTTGCGCATTAGTTTAATAAACACCACCGCACTATTACCGGCGTTTAAACATAGGAAATATATGTATAAAGCACGTTCAAATTCTGCATCAGTTATGATAAAAAATGTCATATTAACCAAGTTGTCACATATAATTTTAAATTTGTGAAAAATAATTTTTCACATAGTTTTTCTAACTCTGGGCTATCTGTGGAAATATCGAAATTCCATAAAAGACTTCTCTCTTTGCATATTGTTTTAATAGGGGAGACCGGGGCTATTCGTCTACGGGGGCTATGTGTCCACAGTAC
The DNA here is from genome assembly GCA_035220575.1 of Temnothorax rugatulus. NCBI lineage: Eukaryota > Metazoa > Arthropoda > Insecta > Hymenoptera > Formicidae > Temnothorax > Temnothorax rugatulus. Next base: position 232,212 of record JASTWL010000120.1, read on the forward strand.
TGCTATCTCAAATTTTAAGAGACAGATGTCTCTACCATTGTAACAAGTAGTTGAAAAATGCCCTACGTAAGATATTTAAATGTTGTTTGTTTTCTAGCGATGTCTCTCACAGACGCTATATACGTTAAAAGAAAAACGAAAACAATTATTCACATTTTTCGACGGTCGAAAAATTTGCTATGCGACAGTAGTTTAACTCAAATTAAAGTAAGCAATTCATAATATTATCAATTAATATATAGTTATCAGGTGTGAGAAGCGTCAAATCTTAATTCCGCATTATCTAAAATTGGCAACATGTTAAAGATTGAAAAACGTGGTCGGGGCTATCTGTCCTATTTTTGATGGGGCAAAGTGTCCACACTTCAATGACGAATTGTTCTTTTATAAATAGATAATGATGCGTAACTACAAAAGAAAGACTTTCCTTAAGACGAGTAAAGTAGACATATCCAATAAAATTATATTTAGAATATTATAAATTATAGAGCGATTAAAAGAATAAAAATTGAGAGTCTTTTCGTAAAAACGAAAACGAGAATCTTTTCGTAAAAACAGCGTTAGACTTTGGAATAATTGTTCGCGCTCTCACTCGCTACTGTAAAAAAGTGACTTACGAGCAACTACTTGATCCTGCGATTCAAGATCGTCACCAAATTTTTATTTTAAAAATACACGTCAAGTTAAATATATGAGTTTGTCTTAAATTATTGAGTATTTTCTATTTCAAAGGCTGCCGAGGATAAGGTAAAGGTTCCAAATAAAAAAAAAAAAGATTAAAGAATTGAGGGGACAAAAGAAACTCATCACATTGATTTTGCAACGGACTCAAAATCAGTTTAATGCCACCGTATATGAAGAAAAGTCAGCTCTACGCAGGAAACTTGTCAAAAAATCTACACAAAGTGCCTACTACTTCTCTGACTCAACGACTAGGCAGTTTTTTCAATATTATATATTAATAATAAATAATATTATAAATAAGTAAAATTATAAATTATTACTTAAATTATTAATTATTAATTATTATAAATAAGTAAAATAAGTAAAAATTAATATAAATAGTGTTTTTATTATGTAGACAGATAGCCTCTGTAAAATGTTAAAAGATGAACGATTCTAATTATGTTTTTTTTTTTAATAGCAAGGTTGAAAGGTTATACCATTAAAATTTTAGCCAAATATCTTTATTAGTTTTTTAGTAAACTTGAAAAAAGAGTAAAGTGTGGACACATAGCCCCGGTCTCCCCTACGGGATTATTACCGGCGTTCAAACACGCCTCGCGATTAAAAATAATGAGATAAGAAAAAATTTAATCCTTGTTCTTTCAGCTTAAAAACAATAGGTATAAATACGTGGAAACGTATTTATTCATGAAGGGATATAAAGCATTCAAACTCCGCACCAATTATGATAAAAAATGTCACATTATCTACGTTGTCACATATCATTTTAAATTCATGAAAAAAAATTTTTTCGCACAGTCCGCACTATGTATGGAAAAATTGAAGCCCCACAAGGAACTTCTCTTGTCACATATTAGTTTAACAATTGCGATAGCATATAAACTGGTTTCACGATAAAAAATGATGAAAGTAGAAATTATTCAGTTTCTTTCCTTCCAGTTTGAAAACAATAGATATAAATACGTGGAAACGTACTTTTCATATAAATGCGCTTTCAAATTCTGCAGTTATAATAAAATATTAACCATATATTATTTGTGAAAAAAAATGTTTTGCCACTGTTTTTAGAATTTCGAGCTGTCTTTGGAAAAATCGAAGTCCCAGAGTCGCGTCTTGTTTTTCTAAATTTACGAATTTGTCGGGCTTTTCTCGTACACAGCTCTCGTCCCGTCCGGAGAGTTTCTTCGGTTTCCGCCCTCTAGAATTTCAAATAAACGTCAGGGGATAGAGGGCGACTAAAGAACACGTCGTTCCGACCTAAATCTTCGCGACAGCTCCACCTCCTCGACGTCGTTTACCCTCACGCGCGCCGACGAGGGGAGCAGAGCGTCGTCGCCGAGCTGCAGCGTCGCGTCGGGCCCAATTACGGCGGGGCCGGCAATTTGCGGCATTAGCCATGCAACGAGATATCATTAGCCGGCCGGCTGCTCCGCGGTCGGGTCCGACCGAGATGATACCGTCACGTCGTGCCGAGGATCTCGGCCGGTCGAGTAAACGAGCACGCCGCCGCGACGGATCGCGCTAATGGCAACGGCCGACGTCTCGCGCGCCGCGAGTTCCCGGAATCCGCCGGTAATCGTCGTAATTTTCTCTCTCCGCGTCCCCGTATAAGGCGGCGATGTCGTGGGACATTCGTTCGCTCGTGAGAAATCGAGCGCGACAACGCGACGTTTCCGCCGCGCCGGCCGGGGACACTTTCGCGAGAGAAAAAGAGAGAGCGGGCCGCGCTGGTGGGCCTCTCCGACTCGATCAGTCCGCTAATTGCAAAAGGAGTGTGTAAGATTACGTGGACAAATGTAAAAATCACACGATTTCCAGATCGTGTGATTTTTAATTGTCGCTTGTATAATTTTACATGCTTTCTTGCAGCATAAAACGTTTATCAAAAAATTTAATCCTTCCAAAACTATACAGTCATGATTCTCTGGAGCTTGGATCTTTTCAAAAGTAATCTGAAATTCCCAAAGTTACAGGAAGAAAATTTCTACAAATCTGAAAAAACAGCGATATGTAGGATAATAATACGCATTGCTACGATATTTCACGGTGACAGAATTTCGATATGCCTTATGTACGTTTTTCATAAATAAATATGTATTTGTGTATTCTTAAGGCTCCTGGGCTCTTTCCCGACATCTCATGAGATGTGACGTCAGAAGCGAGAAATGTTGAGAATTGACACGTTGAGAATTTTTGCGTAGTATTTCCAAATAAAAAGATATTTGCTTAAAATAATACTACAGATTACTTCAGCACACTTCGAAAATACTCCGAGTTGAAGTTAAGTCTATCCCTTTCTCTTGACAGTTAACAAACAGCCGTAAAATGAATGTAATACGAAATCTAGTCATGCGCCTGCGCACAAGCCTGCATCGTATCACATTCGTTTTATTACGGCTGTTTATTAACTGTCAAGGGAAAGGGACTTTCCTTAGACTTAACCTCAACTCGGAGTATTTTCGAAGTGTGTTGAAGTGATCTGTAGTGTTATTTTAAGCAAATATCTTTTTATTTGGAAATACTACGCAAAAATTCTCAACGTGTCAATTCTCGCTTCTGACGTCACATTCCAACATGGCCGCGACGAGTACCCACACAGAGAGAACGGTTTCTTTGGATTTAGTAATCCTATTTGTTTGATTGAAATTTCTTTCAGTGAAACAACATATGCTTAGACGAAATAATATGTTTTTGAATGAAAAATTTTTGTGTTTAATCCAAGAAAACTCTATTATTTAACGGAAAAGACACTATTCTTTGAAGTAATATCTCCCAAACAAATAATATATTATTTGGTTACCATAAATGTAATAAGTATTTTCACCGCTAGGCGGCTGCTAAACTCGTAAGTCAAATTCGACCAGAAATTGTATATAAGACCCCACGGCGAAAGCGTCTATCACTCGCAGTTGTACACATCATTGGAATCCATCACACCGGTCACTCGAGTGATGGAGATATGACAATTATTTATTATTTATTTATTTATATATGTAGCAGTCAACCGACTACCACATATATCATATATAAATAAATAAATAATAAATAAATGTTTAAGACATTTTTTATAAAGCATTGAATAAAACAATAGTATTATTAAAGCGATAGAGAATATGTTTTTCGTTTCAAACAATTTTTTTATTTAAGACAAAGATATATATTCTTTGAAAATCAAACAATCGTATTTGTTGAATCAAAAATTTGTTTGTTTGGACTATTCCAAAAGATAAATTTGTTTGAATCTAATAAAATTTATTAAATCCAAAGAAACCGTTCTCTCTGTGCAGGAGCCTTAAATGCGCAAAGAAATTTTTAATCTAAAAAGACAAGATCTAAATCCTATCTCCATCATTTTTAATTATAGGACACGGTTAAACGATGATATTTTATGTTCTGTATTAAAAGAAGATAAAAACATATTTTATTTTTTAGTTACTTTGGACATTTTTGTTGATGAATCGATGCGGATTTTTATTGTCTTGAATAATTTGTTGCGGAAAGGCTCATATAGCGATCGATAAATAAAGTTAAAAATAAGCGAGAAAGAGGAAATACGATTCTATATGGGAAAAAGAAACTAAAAGTGGCCTTGAAAATAATTTATAGAAAACACACCGTGATCAATATGGATGGCTGTACCGAATTATTCACGACGACGAAAAAATTGCATTGATCCGCTGGCGGCGGATGAATATTTAAGGGAACGAAATTTACCCACTAAATATTTGTGCGTTTTTAATTTAAATTTTCAAGCTGCGCTTCACGAGTTGCTCGAAAAAACGATTATGTTTACTTCGCGATGAAATACGGAATTACTGTTGAACATCTAGCTAAGACGTTGATACGCTAATTTCCTAAGCGGTGTGCAAATGCTTTCGTTAACGTTACGTTTCGCCTTAACATAGCGAGGCGCTCGATTAGGCGACATTTTGCAATTATTTAAACGATCTCGGTAACGATCGTGGTCTTAATTGTCGCGGAGGCTATTCCGCGTTCGCCGTTTCCTTCAAGATCCCTCCCCCCCGGTATTCCGCGCGCGCATACGATCCGATAAATAAACGTCAAAATTACGGTAAAACTAAAGGGCGACGTCGTAATCGATTCCCTTAACCGCCGTTTCCTCCCGCGCCCCGTCATACAAGCGCCCTCGCCCATTACGGCGCACATTATTTACCTCTATGGGACATTTTGCGCGCATAGTGGCGGCGCGCGGGCGATAACGATTTAATCTATTTCTCGAGTGAACGGTTACGCGCGCGGCTCCGCGACTACGCGGAAAATAAATTTCGAGTAAACGGAAGCGATAATGCGCGAATTATTACGCCCTCTCCCCTTCCCCCAACCTCTCTATCTCCCACCTCATCATCCTGTCCCACTTAAACTCGTTCTCGGGATCGTACGAGATTCGCGGAGGAACGCCAAATTCCTGTTTTATATTCATAAGGGGCCGCGAATCTTCCCCCTTCCGACAGAGCTCAATTGGTGCCCCTTATTATCACGTCGGAAACTTATTTAATTTGTTCTGAACTTTGTCCGATCGATTTTGAGTGGTTCGAGGATCGATCGAAAGAAAATCAAAGACATCAATCTAAAAATCCCAATATTTATTGCACATACCTTGTGTTTTCTAAAAAGGTTCATTAACCCTTGAATCTGTGAAAGAACTCGAAGGAAGATTCTTACGAACTACATTCTTATATGAATACACATTGCGAGGACATAGTTTAAGGTTTCTACGAAAATTATCCGGAAGGGTTAAGGGAAGAAGGAAAAGGGAGACCGAGAGGGATACATGCAAACTCATTTATCTGTCCACGAATTGAACTAACTGTTACGACCCCGTTTTGGTTCAGCTTGGCCCAGTTGACGGGGGAGCGCGAGTAATCACGAAACCGCATGACTATGCATTGCAGACGGGAAGGAATGCGACGCCCTGGTGTGCTACCACGAGAAGGACTCGAGCCTGGTGATCGGCATTGTGATACCCACACTGGAGTCCAGGCATCGGTACAAGTGCGCGGCGCTGGAGTTGTCTCAGCTGAATCACAATTGTAAGTACCCCACGGCTACTACCGCCGTTAATTAGCGGCGACGACGACACCACTCCCCCTCTCCCTCCTCCTCCCTCCTCACGTCGGTTAATTACGTAGTCTCGTAGCGACAGCTACGGAAATATCCGCGGAATACGAGAGTACCCACTTCGAGGATACACCTGTGCTCCTTCCCCCCCTCGATCCCTCGAGTCATTTCTCAATCTTTTCCCTCAACGATACTCATGGCGCTTTCAAGAATTTCAAGAGGAAGAGGTTTGTTCAAGTTATTTAGTCTCTCTTCTTTTGAACGGTCGTCTCACTTCCTAGAATCGCGAGAAGTCGTTCACGTAAAGTTCCAAATTTCTTTTGAATTTACGCGTTATCGAATTTTTCCCATAAAAACGTTGCGAGAGAGAAAGAAAGATGAAGAAAGGAAGAAAGAGAGAACAGAGTATCGAATTCAGTAGCAGTGACACGAAAAAGATCCTTATCGTGTTATATAAGGAATGAAGACTCTCCTTTAAAAACAAAGAAGAACAGAGAGACAGAGAAAAAGGAAAGGGGAAAAAGAAGAGAGAGAGAGAGAGAGAGAGAAAAAAAAGACAGAATAAACGTCGTGCACTCGATGGGACTCCCTACGGGGTTTATTTTGCGGTGCATCCCGCGGCGATGCGGCCCGTATGCGGCAAATATAAGCGCGGGGCGGCGAGGGGGAGGGACGATGGGGGGTGGATATTTCAGTAGCGGCGAATGTGGGCCACGAATTGCGGTTCGATATAAGTAGCTTTACGGGGGAGGTGCGCAACTTATGAATTTGAGCTAAATAAAAGCCGCCCTTCTCTCGCTCGGAATCCACGAGAGCGGTCGCGCGAAATCGGATTAGCTTCCGGCGATAATACGACGGAGGTATTATCGATCGCGGTTTCGTCGAGAGAGACGAGAGGCGGAATTAGAGAGGCGCGTGATATATATGGACGCGCTGCGTCTCGTGGGCGATTTAATTAAGAATGCGGATGCAAATTAGGACAAAGATCAAACGCGACGCATGTATTGTAAGAGGCGTGGGATGGGGATCGCAACCGTTATTATTTACGTGAAACTGAGTTAAAGATTACAATATATGTCATCGAATTGCGATGTGCAAATAACGTAAGAGGAATATAATTTAAATTGAAGATTTGAAAATGTAGAATGTTATATTGGAAAATGTCCAAATTAAAATAATTGTTTTTTTTTTTTTTAATTTAAAAGCAGTACGGAATTGCAATCGTCATTATTTATATGGGATCGAGTTGATTGTTTTGATACAATTTTTTAATTTAAAAGTCTTTACGGATCTATCGTTTCTTTTTTCTCATTATTTTAGTGCTCTCAGCTCTCACGCTTTAAAGGAAATCGCGATATTTTTGCGCGAAGGCTCGAGTCTATTTCTTGAATTTCTAAAATTACGGGACCGTGAAGGTACCCAATTATGCGCGCATAGATAGGCTAAACCACAAAGGCACGCAATTGGATCGAATTGCGCGTTGGAACAGGGAAGCCAGCAAAATACGGGTCGTTCTCCTCTCCGTTTTTGTTCTGCCGCTGCCAGTCCGATTGTAACATCGAAACCACGTGGGTAACAATGTGGGGCAATTTCTCTTTCTCTCTTTCTCCTCTCTGTCGCGTCTCTTTTTCCGCTTCTCACGCGACGGCTCGGCTATCCACGTGGTAGCGCGGGGCATTTGTCGGGGCAATTTATTTCAGTACAAAGACGATTTGCAACCCGGCGGACCCGATCACGGAAAGATCGTTATTCTCGTGTGGGGACGCGCGGACGGACAGGGGGTGGGGGAGGAAGAGGTGGTCCTCGCGGTACAACCGGAAGCGATGGGAGACCTTACGGTGAATCGTGGGAATCACGGCAACTTGGTAACTTGGCAAATTGAATTAGAAAGTTCGCCGCTCTCTCGGCCGCGGAGTGTCTCGTTTGTCTCCGCGCGGTATCGAATTAGGCGCACGGGGAATCCCATGTGTACGACCGCGATATTTTCGGGCCGCGAAATTGGCGAGGGATAGGACGTGCATGGGTGCCGTGGAGTCACGTGAATAGGAAGACGTAGCGTAACGCGAATCACGAGGAATAACCCTGCATTTCAAATCTGATTACTATGGCATAATGGACGGGAGTAAAACTGATACGAGTAAAGCGAATTGAAGTAATTATCAAGCTAACAAACGGGATGGGAGATATAATTAGTATCTTGATTCGCGTTGGCAAATCAATAAAATTATAGCCAAAATTGGTACGAATAAACTATAGTAATTATCGAGCTGAAGCAGCTATCAACCGGGATGGGAAATATAAGCCTACGGTATCTCGATTTGCATCGTCAAATCAGATGTATTATATTGATTTAACTGAAAGTGACGAAACTGACAAAATGAGATAATCACCAACCGTCAACAGGGACAAAAAATACTGAAGAAGAAAAGATATTGAAAAAAAAATCTACAAAGCAGAATATAAGGAATGTAAGGAATAAACGTAAGAAATGTAAGAAATTTGAGGAATATAAGGAATATAAGCAAGAATCTTGCTAAGAACAATTTTATAGCCGACAATTTTTTCTAATTGTTCAGCTTGTCATTCCACCCTGAGCCGATCATCCCGTACGCGGAGTGCGTACTTTGTACACGCGCATCAAGCTGCGAACAAGCAGCCAGCTCCGTAGCTCTCTCCCAGATTGCTGCGCTTCGCTCTCAGACAACATTAGCGAGCTGATTACAATCGTCCGATTAGCCGACACGCTCGTTACCTTACTGCTCTAAGCCGATTGCGCGGAGCGCGGAATGCGCGTTCTATCGTTCTCCAATGGGGTAACGTGCACGGGTCAAACGCCCCGTCGCCGGTTCTGTATCCCCGACCCTATATACACACCGTCGCGCACGCCTTGGCACACCGTGTACTCTGCTAATTACGGCATCCTGATTACATGGCTTATGACTTTGCCTACATCCGGTCTGCGCATGATGGCCGCCGCCGCCGCCGAGTTGTGCTTCGAGGTAGCGAAAGGGGGGCTACCCCGCAGGATTTAACGCAATGAACTTCGGCGCGGCGGTGGTCCAGCAGGTCAGCCGGCCGAACGTTTGATAGTCAATGAACAAAGTTCGCTATCAAAGCGACCGGGATTTCGCGTGTCCGCAGGGGACCGCGTGATTTTCTCCCGGTACGCGAGGTACCCAGGGACCAGACTTCGGAAAGTTTCGCCGCCCGTTCACGAGTAACGATGATGAGCCAATCAGCCCTCGAACCTGGGTCCTCTACTCGCGGTTCGATTAATCCCAACACTTACCACGGGGATCTTCGTTGACCTCGGTAAATTTGAATTTTGATGAAACTCCGGGACCTATACGCACTGTACCCGATCGGGAGTACTTCGGTGTCCGTTCCCGGTTGAGTAACTCCCTTCGATCTCTCGCAACGGGGATTTTATATCAAGTTACGTTAACTAGTTTCGCGGCGTAACCAAAGTTATAATTCGCAAATCGATTCTTCGGACTGTACATAAGAATAACGCGCCCTTAATCGGAAATGACTGATCAAAAATTTAACTCTTTGCGGTCGAAGCTATTTCCAGTTTCGTAAATTCGTGCGTTGAATCTCTCGGTTTAATTAAATAATCTTAAACATTACTGGTTGCGGAAAAGAAAATTAAAGTTTATTTTTGGGCTCGATGAAGAAATTGGAAATAGGCGAGATAAATTTCTGATATAGCCTTTTCGGCGTCGTTTTATCAAATTCTTTAGACGCCAGCGAATAATTTCGCTTTATTATAAACATCGCTTTAACTTCTCGCTCGCCCACAGTCGATACCGATCCCAACGATTACTCGCAAATGAGCGAGGATCAAGTATTTCGTTCTCAATCTGATCTGATTGATCCAACGTGAATCAAAGAATGTTTATTACAGAGGAATTTATGGAGATCTTAAAAATATATTTTGCTGATCATAATTGCATACAAATTTGAATACTTAAAGACCTATGCAGTACACTGTGACAAAGTACAACTCGATAGGATCGCAAAAGACTAAAAAGCGAGTTGTTTCCAATTCTTCAGCTTCGAAATCGAGAGTACAATTTTGTTAAACGGAGACGTGAATCTAAGGAATTAAAAAGGATATAACAGCACAATTGAATTACTAAATAGATTACTTACATGTTCGCACGGAGATCGAATCGTGTCGATCGAGTCTCCTCCCTCAAGATCCCTCTCTTTAATCCCTCTCGGGCTTACAATTTGACGAAACACGTTTCCCAAATTGAGTTGCTCACCTTCTCGACAGCTGTCTGTCAGAGAGAGCACCTCTGGAGAGGGAACACCATTTTCTCAACGGTTCCTGATTTAATACCGATTTTAATCAAACTCGGCGTATTTGCGCGCGCGCACACACACACGCACGAACGCACGCATACTTCGGCTCCCCGTTTCATTCGGAGTTAACGAAGTTTTCCCGTGGAAACAACGGGGCGTAACGCCGGCATCTATTCGGTCGATCAGTTTTTGCTAAGCTCGCCTGCATCAAGGCCGGATATACACGGTGGCGCGCGGTATAACTCATACATTATCCCGGTTGGCAGAGGGAACCCCCGGGCCTTTTTATTGCTTGCGCGCCGCACCGCCGCCGGTTTGCTTTCACTTTATCGCCCGTGAAATCCAGCCGTCCGCTCCGCCGGCGGACAATATTTCCAGAGTACCTCTGGGAAAGTGTATACGTGCAAAATTCAGCGCGACGCCGCCCGAGTTGACTCTGTAATCGGGCCGCGAACAAACCCCCTAAAAAAACAAAAACAAAAAAAAAAAAAATATATATATATATATATATATATCGCGACTCCGACGCCTCTGTCGAAAATTGAGATTTATCTGCGCTTTCGATAGTATAATCGTGCAATAACGCGCACTTCTCAAGTGTCTCATTATCAAGAAAGTCTCATTATCAAAAACTTGGAGAAACCACTCTGTCCGAGTTGTCAAGAAAAACCGATTCTAAAGGATTTGGGATGATTTTCTTTCATCTATGAAAGGATTTTTTTTTAAGATTCTGAGAATATTGAAATTTCCTTCTCTGAAATTTTCCGAAGCTTGCGAATTAAAATTTCTGTTTTTAATTCCTAGTTTGAATCTTCCGATGCAACGCGATGTTTTTTTTCAATTCTTGCGAGTGATTTAATTACGTAAAGACGCAGAACTAGAACCATATAAAAATAGAATTAGAATCGATGAAATCAAGATTATATGTAAATTATTAATTAAATATAACACTAATTTTAATAATAAATATTAAATTAATATTAAAAGTGACATGTTAATTGTTAATTATAATTTATTATTTTATATTTAATCATTTATATAATTTAATTAAATAATTTATGATGTTTAATCAGTGTAATATCATATAATTTCAGCTTATATAAATATGTTTTTTTTCTTTACTTTTATTAATTAATTTATTTTTATTAGAAATGAAATAGTTTGTTCCATCAACAATGATTAAACCAGCAAAGTTTATTAATTTCGATGACAATTGGCAAAATATATTGAAACGTTACGACGTTTCGACTCTTCGGATCGGGTCCTTATCAAGCAATCTGGTAACTAATCTTTGTCACGAACTTAAACATCGGCATTATCGAAAATTTTACCCGAAATAATCATAAATTAATCGATGTATAAGTCGGTGACAGCAGAGAATGCGTTTTGACCACCGCGATGAAGTGCTGTCGTTATTGAGCACACAAGAATTTCGGAGCAGGACATTATCGCGGAGCGACGACTAACGCGTGTTCACATGTCGGAGTTGAGAGGTATACCTCTCATAATAAAACGCATTCTCCGCTGTCACCGACTTATACATCGATTAATTTATGATTATTTCGGGTAAAATTTTCGATAATGCCGATGTTTAAGTTCGTGACAAAGATTAGTTACCAGATTGCTTGATAAGGACCCGATCCGAAGAGTCGAAACGTCGTAACGTTTCAATATATTTTGCCAATTGTCGTCGAAATTAATAAACTTTTCTAATTTATTTTTATTCCTCACTTTCTCATCCACTTTTATAACTAAGTTATTGTTGCTGAAGAAGACTAAATACAATCGAAATGTTCGAAACGTTCTAAATACTTTGTGGTATTTCGCAGGGAGCCTGGAGATCAGTCCGCACGCCAACACGGCCCGGCGAGTCATCGTCGTGCTCAGCCCCGCTTCCCTGGACAACATCTGGACGGACGCGAGCGTCGGCGCGGTCCTGAAGCAGCTGTCCTCGCTGCCGACCCAGGCGATCGTCGTCACGCTGAAGAGACTGCCGAGCACGACGGCGACGATCGCGAAGCGATCGCGGCGTGATCGCCGCGACGCCGACAGCATCTCCTTCGACCGGCTGACGATCCTGTCCTGGCAGGACGGCGGTGGCGGCGGCGGCGGCAGCGGAGACGGCAGCAACGGCAGCACCACGTTCGGTAGCGGCGGTCGCAAGTTCTGGTACAAACTGAGGCTGGCGATGCCGGCGATGCGGCCGGTCGCGTCCGAGACCGGCTGCCAATCGGTCGCGATGATAGTGCAGGCTAACGGCAAGTGCGGACAGCAAAAGGCACGCTCGCGCGAGAGCCTGGAGGTCCTTGTCTAAGGATCACGCGGATGAGAGTGCGAGACGCTCATCTCAAGCCGTGGTTCCCACGAGAGGGATCTTCTCGACCGATTTCCACACCAATCCGATTTGCCAATCTTGGAATTCCCCTCGAGGCGAGAGGGTCTCGAGGTCGCGTCTGTGCGATTCCGATCCCGAGGATCCCCGCGCGAGGGGAATCCTTTCGCTTTTGATATCGATTCGGCGGAAGAATTGCGAGGCGACCTCGACTTCGGCGGCGGCGGCGACGGCCTCAGAAGTCTCAGGATCTCCGTTCCGATCCCTCTCGAGAATCCCGGCGAGAGGGATCTTTCGTTCGTGATACTGATTTTCGGGGAAAAAAGCCGCGAGGCGAGACATCGCGATGCCGACGATCCGAATCTCGCGCGAAGGGCCTCGAGGCCCTTGCTTAGGACGTTTACTTTCAAGACGAGAATTCCGCAAAAGGTACGATCGTTGTCCTCGATAAGAGAGAAAAAAAATCGCGGAGCTCCTTTTTGATTTCGGTCGCGAAATTTGAAGCGAAACTCGAGAGATTGGAAGGCACGGTCTTCTTCGATCTGGAGATGGTGCGAATTATAAGAAACAGGCGAAAAAGGCGCGTCGCGACTTTGTGACGTTATCACATCGCGATTGATTTTCTCGCGAATCGCGTCGAGATTGGAAAGCAAATTCAATTTAGCGTCGCGACGCGAGGGAGAAGCTGCGGGCGCGCGGCACCGCGAAATAGAATCAAACGTCAGTTCCGGAATCTTCCTTAGATCTCCGGAAGCTTGATTCTCTCGCCCGAGTTTTTGAGCTCGAAATTATGAACTCTTCAACCTTAGGTCGCGCGATCTTCGATCGAAGAGGCTCGATCTTAAATTAGGGAAAATAATTTCGTTGAAATCGCGAATCTCTCGTACCGAAATACGCGATTTTTCCACGCGGCAAATCCGTTCGCGACTGCCTCTCGAACATCCGTGTAGCTGGCGGACTATACAGTTGGAATGCAGTTACGTAAGGGGGAACGCCTAAACGGGAATTTATGCGAGGTGCAACTGCTTTCAACTGCATCGACGTGGCAGTGCGAGTCGGCGGTGCGAAGCGTGAATTTGCTATACTCGTGATAAGTTCGCGGCTCGTGATAAGTTCGATGGAAATATTGAAGACGTAGGGACCTTTGTACAATTTTTTTTTATCGTCGGACGAGTGAACTTTTTGATAAGATGTAAAAATTGGGAGGTATTCCCCGTTAACAGGGACGGCACAGAGACAGAAGGGACGGAGGATTGTTCGGCGCGGATGTGCTGATCATTGAAAGTGAGTTCGATCCTTTGTGAATGCAATGTTTTTTAATGCAGCGGTTTCTACGCGATTGAAAGTTTTAATATCGTATTACGTAATATTTATTTCAAAATGAAGAGATCGCGACTTATTTCCTTTCACTGACTGACACACATTGCGTGAAAGAACGTAAAGAAAAGTGACTGAAAAGATGTGTACTGTGATCGGAGATTTTTAACCCTTGAATTTTCGGATTCTTTGCATCTTGTGTTCTTAAAGTTTTAGATCCTAAACTTCTTGAAACTTTGAATCTTTAAGTCTCTTCGGGCAAATCAAGATTTTTCTATTTTTTGAATTTTTGAATTTCTCGAATCACAAATTCTTATTTGCGAAAAATAAGAAATTGTCGACAAGCCTCTGTGAGATTTTAAATAAACATATTAAGGCCTGATAATCAAAAAGACGAGGACCCTCGACGAACACAACTCGACACTTATCTGCTTGCTGAATTGACGATGTGAAGGATACGTAGCCGTCGGAGATTCTTTAATCTTTGAATTCTTATTCTTTAAAACTTATATTCTTGAAGATTTGATTTTGGTAATCTTTGGAATTTAGAGATTATTTTTATTTAAAAATGTATCGAAATTAAGTTTTGCAAAAGAAATTCGATAAATACTAAATTTTGGTAAATTTGAAAAATTAGGAATCAATTTTTAAAAAATTTAGTAGTCAAATTTTGTAATGAACATTCTAAAGTTTCGCTTCACGTAACATTTCAACCATTTGTTCCAAATAGAGAGCTAAAGTAAAGTCTTTCTTGCTTAGGAAGTCCGTTTTAACTCTATCTTCCTTTATTTTATAATACTTTATTCCGTTTCTGCATTTTTATTTTTATTTTTTATTTTTGCATTAATTTCTTGTTGTGTATTCCTTTCTATAAATAGCCTACATAAAGGAAATATACTTCTGCCAACATTTTACAAATCCTTGTAAAGGCTATTTATAGAAAAGATTCAACAATTAGCCTCAAGATTAATATTAAAAAATCCGATGGAGAATCTAATGTATAAAATTGTATAAAATTGTTAAATGATTCAAAATCATAAAATTCCAAGTCTGGCAATTTAAGGATATAATCCTAATGATTTTTTAGTGCATAAAATTTTCGCAAAAGTTTTTGAGCGAGAGTGCGATTACTAACTGTAACAGTGGGGCAGATTTAATTAAATCTTTTGCAGGCATTTAATCAACTGAACGAGGAGACGAAATTATAAAAATGTGTCATCGTTATGTACGTAATCATGAAAATTTCTCCGTGTACAAATAATTTAAATACTCCCGGCAGGGAGTCTATTTGCTTTCCACAATCGACGATCGATTTCGTTATCCCAGCATTCCGACTGTTCCGAAGGGCGAAAAGAATGTGGAGAGATGGAATTGCGCAGTCTTCCTTCTCGCGTGCGTGATGATAGCTTCATTATCGGCGTTCCGTTATCACTGGCGTTCCATTGTCCTTTCTTTTTTTAACGCGGCGCTGTTCTTTGTACATATATATTGGGAGTTTATATTTATTTAGCTAGTTACGTTATATTTATATATGTACCTTTGCGTAAGTTTTAGCCAAACCCTTTAACCGGTAAAACCAGCTTCTGAAGTTTCGCTCGAAGGCGACTGAAGGATCTTATTCGAAGAAACTCGAGGGTCTGAAAAAATTCAAAACGCACACGCCGTTTAGGTGTTTAACACATTGCCATGGTGATCACTTGTGACTGACGCTATCAAAATTTTTCAAAACGCTTGTAAAAAGTAAATACCGTTTAACATAAAATTATTATTTAATTATATCACACAATATATTTATCATATTTCATCATATTCTTTATATTTTATTAATTTTATCATATTTTTATAGATTTGTGATAATGCAAATTCTACTTTGGCGTAAGTCACATAAAAATCGCTGGGCAGGCAACGTGTTATATATCTGAATATTCCTAAATATCCGATGTATAAAAATCTCGAAGTCCAATTATCGAGATATATGCAGAGCACACATTGTTGCATTTATTTATATATTTTATAATATGTAATTTATATCGGGAACTGCATGCGAATACTGGTTAAAGGGTTACGCAATCGCGGATTTACGCCGCGGTGCTTTGCGCCGTTGACACCGTCGGCGACGTCTTTCTAAAGATCCGGTCTTGTCTCGGGGGCCATAGCGGGGCGATTCCCCGTTAACGCTCGGCGCAAGCCCGGATCAGCTGCCTCGGTACGTTAATGTATAAGCGTTTTATACTGTTTTATATATGGGGACGCTCCTCGAGACTGTCCTGGAACTCCCCGGGCGCGCAATCGGTGTCGGTAATCGTCGCTTGTCGCAATTCATCTCCCGGGAGCGAGACGGGGGGGGGGGGGGCGGGGGGCAACACGCGGTTTCTCGGCCCCCTCCCCGAATATCCGGACGCTCGGTAAACGATATTTTCTCACGTGTCCTTGCGCGTCCTGAAATTTTTATCACTCCGGGTATTCTAAATTTAGCTCGTACAACGAATCAGTAAAATAAATGCAGGATTCGATAAATTGAGGTCCTGAATTCGTAAAATTTTAATCGCCGAAGCTCCGTCGTTTATCCGCGAGCTTCGCGAGTTTAATCATTGTCCCATATCTCTCACATCGCAATCGCATTTACCGAAGAGAGGATTCATCCCACCCTCATCCAGTAGTTATATAATTTAACTGTTGGTTTATCCGTAACATGCACACGTTTCCTTCCGCGAAGAGGAAAGGTTTGAAGCTCGTTACCTCCGTTAATATTTGGAGATTTCTGTCCTCCAAGGGACGCAGTACTACAATTTATTTATCCTCGGTTACCCTTGGGATTAGCTTATGCCGCGGGAACCCCGAATCGGGGCCCCGGCGCGACGCGTACGAAATCCGGAGGAACTTTCGCACAGGTGGTACCACGCACGAGAGAGCGACGGGCAACAATAAAGATAGATTAGGGGATAAGTGTTATCTGTAGTTATTATCGTGATTATAACTTAGGCGATCGAGCTGTGGTAAGAGAGGGGTGGGCGGGAGGGAGGGAGGGGGGAAAATAAGGGATGAGCTTAATTTTTAACGTTGATAGCGATTATTCTCTTTACTGTCAGTATTACGACACACTAGTGTACTCGTCTCGCCGGGATGCCAGCAAGGATCATTGCAAAGGATAATCTGCGAGCCGAGTAAGCAGAGTATATAGATGTAGAGCTATATTTGAACGGCCTGTTTCGCGAAGGGGAGGGGGGGGCAGAGGGAGACCTCGAATTGATTTCCCGGAGGTAGGACGCGTATCGTCCTCTCCAATATCTAGGGTACCCTGAGAGAGGCCGAGAACTTCTCGCAAAGCAACCTCGCGGCTGCCACAAATCAAATCGTTTATTGGACTTAGATGAGAGAGAAAAATTTTCAGCCGCAGGAATATAGTAAATTTAATTGAAATTCCTATTCCAATTCCTAAGGAAATTAGTTGTCTAGGGATAAAAAAAGTTAATTAAATTCTCCGTTCCAATTTCGAGAAATTTCAGAGACTTTTATAAAACTTTTTCTCTGACTTTTTTTTACGTTGAACGCTGCCCACTGAATCTAATAACCGCAGGGCAAATAACGTGATTTAACGGACTGGATAATTTAAAAAGAGGCTCAGCAGATTGAAAATCAAATAAAGACAATAGGGGCGTTTGAACCAAGCTAGGTTTCAATGCGTAAATTTATTGTGAAATTAATCTGAAACGTAAAAAACGTTTCGATCTAAATCAGGCCGTCCTCAGTGTCAAAATATAAACGTTTCGAGCTGAATAATTTAATAAGATCTAACAGAGATCTGACAAACAGACGAGCCCTCTTTCGCAAGCGAGCCGTTCATTTTTCTTCTTTTTTTTTTTTGTAACTTTTCTTATCGGTATTATCGTTGCGCATTGCTCTTCGCCGATAAGGCGAATTAGCGAACGATTTACTTAATTAATTAGTCTTTGTATTTCGACAATAAAGTCTCTCTCTCTCTAGAATCCTAGGAGTAGCGCGGGATTTGCGTATACATTCTTCTTTTTACTATAGATAGCTTACTCGACGAGGGAGGACGAAGATATAAGTTTGGGGTCGTATAATTCTAGATAGATGTTTACGTACTGTACGCCTGACTGATTGCGTCGACTGTTTGACGGTTGCGAGTAATAAAATGGGCACGTGTAAGACGTTCTAATTGTTTATAGCGGGGCATATGTGTGTGTGTGTTGGCGGCGATTGAGGATAATTCCTTGTATATGCTGTGCGAGGTCCTGTCCAAGGGCTACCCAGATAGCTGTAAGCGACCTATTAGAGGAATAACTCTAGTTTACCACACCTTGTTTATCATACCTGTTATCCCTTGCGCTTTAGGTTTAACGAACGCTTCGATACCTTTCTCTCGCTCAATTTCGACGGAACGGCTCTCGTCGTCGAGAGATCAATCGATTCGACTAATTCTATTTATTGATTCCACCCGCTGATAGCCGCGGGTACTTTCGAAACGAGTAACTTTACGTAGTCCGTTAAGTAACGAAGAGCATCGAGCCGCGTCCAGTTGCGTGTACTTACATACCTTTAATTAGAAGCATATCCTAATCTCTTTGCCGCTTTGAATTCCTTTACTCGATCCGTCGATATTCGTTCGACTCCTTTTTTTGTAATTTTAATTTATTATTTATTCTGCGTTTTTGATAAGCACGTGTAATCTTGTTCTTGGTGAGAAATAAAGAGTGTGAGAGACCTACGATCGGTGTGCAATGTAAGTTTACGCATATCTCCTTGTAAAGAAGAAAAAAAAGGAACTTTGTAAGGCAAGCGCGTTTTGTATCGAGAATATAGAGACTCTGAATGTATCGACTTTGATTATCATCGCCGTAACGTATATACATAATTGATGGGATCCTCGTTTTTAGATCGACGATGTAACATGTTGACTGTAAGCTATCGTTAAGGTAATTAAAGGACAATGTAATTAAAAAAACAGGAAAGTAGAAGAAAAAAATATATATATAACGATGGAGTAATTATCATAAATAATCATTTGTATCTATATTTCGTTTACAATGTTTACGTTACATAATGTAGGCACTTGTATGTAAGGTACTGTAATTCGTTTTCACCTAAAAGTACAATACACCTGTCTACATACATTAATAAATATTGATAATGATGATTACAAATACGATTGCGTTTCATGTAATAATGTACGGAACACGTACCCTGGAGTCCGTCGTGAGTAGCGCCTTTTCAATCCTTTTCCTGATACTAGTATTAACGCAGCTTCGAGTAATTATGTTAACATCGACTTCAATAATTATTTGAATAATATCAAAGTACAATATATATATATTTGTATATCATATACAGCAATACTATACGATATACAACATATACTTATGTATCATATACAATAATACATAATTGTACTATATGATATATCGTATAATAAAATGATACGTAATCATAATCATATTACATCGTACAATACATTTGTATACAAACATACAGTAACAATATAATGACACAATAATTGTACTACGATATACAAAGTGATCGATACTTTAGTGGGTGAGCTTAAAAATAAGAAAAAAACACTCCTTTAAAAATTATGCTAGTTTAAATGATCACTTGAAGTTCCTGACGATTGCAAATATTAATAACAGAAAAGGGATTAAAAAACTGAGCGCGATGCCATATTCATTTCCAACTTCTTGACGGAGTGTACCTACTGTTCTTACTAATACTGTGGTACAGTATCGACATACATGGGATGTCTCAGATCGACCACAATTACCTTCATCTGTTCGCTATTTCGTTGCGTTTTGACATAATACACATAATAACTCGATATAACTAATATAATATTAATATAATACAAACAACATAATTAACACAATATTATTTTTGGAGGGCACATAAAGGTTCCCTGTTCAGAATCCCAAACAGTCTGCGATTTTTACATTTAAAAGGATTTAAAAATATACATTAAAAAATAAATCAATATGTGAATAAAAGATTCTAAATAACAGATTAGCTAAAAGAAATTGAGATTAGAATATTTAAGTATCAAGGATGCTAAAAATTGGAGAATCAAATGCAAGAACAAATAAAGGGAAGTAAAAATTTAAAGACCTAAAAACATTAAGGAATAGTATATTAAAAACGCAAATTATAAAAAATAGACATCAAGAATGAAAAAATAAAGACATACGATATGAAAATGCAAGGAGAGACAAACTGAGATATTAATTGCCAATACTAATAACTATCACAAAATGGATAAAGAAATTAATAATAAGAAAAGGATGATACGAAAAGTTTAAAGACTACATTTGCCGAGGACAGTAATCGGATACAAATATCTTTGTACAAATGTCAGTTTGACATCTAACTTTAAAAAACAATTTCTTAACTTATTTCGACGTTGCATTTTGCAAGCAGTCGATCGAGGATACTCGCTCGTTACTTTCTAGGCCCGGCGAAAAATTCTCGACTATATAAAACATGATCTTCGAGTAAGGCGTTAAGTACTTTGATTTCGCTGCTTTTTTGATTTTACATTGCTTACGCGAAGATCGAGTACAATGCGCCTCGCTATTTTAATAATAACAATACAATAATAAGAGAACAATAAGAAAATAATGTCGCAGCACGATTTGCATTTAAGTATTTCGCATTTAAATCTAAGAGCAGAGGCACCTTTCCTTTTTGGTCTTCCTTGTACTTGTAGCACCAGTGTGACAGGAGGAACATTATAAAATCCTTGCAAAATCGCAGATACACAGTGATCTGGACAAAGACGTACAAGGATGTACGAATTATGGACCTGCTACTGCTGTGACTTGTTTTTTTTTCTAAACTCTGTTTACGTCTATTTATCGGAATATACAATGAGTATAAAAATCTGTTTTCTGCATCTGCTATCTTACATTAAGTACAATTCTCTCGACCCGTTGGTTCATCGATTCTTTGCGGCGATTACATCCTTGAGAATAATTTCTTCAAGATTGAATTAAATTAACTAAATCACATTTTCAAGCCTGGAGTCTCAAGATTCCAAACAGTGATATCAAAATTTGTGGTTCTTAAATTCTTTGATTAACAATCACAATCAATCGAAGATAATCCAGTTTGGGGATCTCTCAACATTTAAATTCTCAGAATTTTGGGAGAAAGCCTGAGAAACTCGACAATTTATTCTCTCCAAATGTATTTATCAATTTATTTCCAAAAATTTAGATACCATTTACTATTTATTCTCTCCAAATGTATTAATTTATTATTTCCAAAATTTTACTATTCATTAAGTTTTTGTATATATACAAAAAATTCTTTCTAAAAAGCGTTTATGACAGTTCACAGTGACGGTACGAGAAATCAGTGATCCAACGAGTTAAACTTTTCACTCTTCCTGATGAAATATCTGGGTTAGGCTGATACAAAAGTGACGTAATAATACTGTAACTACGGTTGCACCGCGATCCACGCGAGTTTTACTGATTTTCTGATTGTTCGCTGCACTGGCATGCATTGGCGATATAATCGTGCATTACATCAAAAAAAGACCAACTAGATGGAACTGTGCAGCTTGCAGTAAAAACGATTATTAATCTATTACTCCGCTGACGAAAGTTTCGTCAGTTTCTGCCAATTTCTTATTCTCTCAGCGTTCCTGAAGCCTTCTAATATTTAGCTCCTTGGAACTTCGAGTTCGTAAATCCCGAATCCGAGGGATTGTTCAAGCTTTTATTTTTCTCTATGTTTATTCACCTCTATGTTTATTCACCTCTTTTCTTTTTTCTCTTCAAATCCGCTTTGGATATTCTTAGATTTCCATATTCCTCGATTTTTTATACCTCTTAATATTAATTTTAGATTTTATTCATTCTAAACTCTGACGTGCCGAATTTTTTTTATTTCCAAATCATCCTCGTATATTTGTTTTTCTCGATTTTCCTTTTTTAATTCTCCAATTCACGAATGCTGATGATTCTAAATAAAAGTCCTGAAAACTATAACACGTCGAAAGAATACAATAGAATTTCCATGTGAATAGAATACAGAGGACGAAGATAAGAATGTAGAGTAAACCCTGACAATTGTAAATTCTAACAAAATCTCAGACAGAATATCACCCTGCAACTCCACCTTTCCTGTTATTTTTCGAATCCCTAGGATTTTGCCTAAGAAATAGTCGCAAACACTGACGAAACTTTCGCAGCAACCTATCACGGTGTCTGTCGGACGTAATTGCGAGAAATTAACGTCGATGATGTATCAAAGCGCCGTGAATGCGCGATTCTGATAGCAGTCGCGGGCAACGCCGGCCAGAGCCTCCGCCATCGCCGTGCCGGTCTCCTGCACCATGCTCTTCAGGTAGCTCGTTTCCTTCTGCAGCAGCACGTGGGGATGATCGAATTCCTGTACACGATAAAAGTACGTCGTTGAAGAGAGAGAGAGAGAGAGAGAGAGAGAGAGGGGGGGGGGAGAGAGAGAGAGAGAGAGAGAGAGAGAGAGAGAGAGAGAGAGAGAGAGAGAGAGAGAGAGAGAGAGAGAGAGAGAGAGAGCTCACGATTTACGATCCACTCTCCTTACGAGGGCTATATCCTTCGCAGCTTGATACGTGCCGCGTATAAAATTTTTACGCCAGAAATGATGAAAATATGATCATTCCTGCTGACAGTTTATATCGCGGAAGGAAAGAATGGGGTACTACCAGCACTTTCGTATTGAAAACAATTAACGTTATTTTAAACATAGTGTTTTGCAATTTTTGTCGCAGCTAAGTGACTTATTCAAATAAATTTACATTAATAAAACGCCACAAGAATGACCAAAGGATAAATTCATAGGAAATAAAACATTCTCATATAAATTCGACAAGCACATATAATTAGGGGCTATTTGAATCAGTTAAAAGAAAAAATCAAAAAATTTTCAATACAGGACGAAGCTTTTCAATTTTCAGGGTAAGAAGGGGCTTTTTGATTTTTTGTCTTGAAAATCCTTTATCAATTTTTTTCTTCAACTAACTCAAATAACCCTTCCTTACTCTGTTGTTTAAAAAAAATGATAAAAATAAATAAACTTAATAATCTGGAACGAAAAGTAAAAACGCGTCGCAAGAATAAATAAATTTATAATTACATTCTCCATGATCACAGAAAGAAAAAAAGATCTCATCTCCGTCATCTACCGAGACCTTCGATGGTCCACTCTATTAAAAAAAAAATACACAGAAAGATAAAATCATAAAAAAAATGACTTACCACCGCGCTGCCGGCATCCATCACCAGAATGCGATCGCTGTCCATGACGGTATTGAGTCGATGAGCGATTGTTAGCACTGTACATTTCTCAAACTTCTTTCTGATCGTCGTCTGGATCAGCTCGTCCGTTCGCGGGTCCACATTCGCGGTCGCCTCGTCCAGCACGAGTATCGGGTTGTTTCTGACGATGGCGCGCGCCAAGCAGACCAGCTGCCGCTGGCCGACGCTGAGATTGGAGCCGCCCTCATTGATGTGGGCCTCCAGGCCCATCTCCTTCAGCTCGACCTCCTCGAGTGCCCGCCACAGCGGATCGTCCGTGTACGAGTCGAACGGATCGAGGTTCCGTCTCAGGCTGCCGGAGAACAGGAACGGTTCCTGCGGGATTATGCTGATCTTGGAGCGCAGATCGTGCAGGCCAATCTGGCCCGTGTTGACTCCGTCGATCTCGATCACACCGTCCACGTCGGCCAGGCGGAAGAGCGCCTGGATCAAGGATGACTTGCCGGCGCCGGTCCTACCGACGATGCCGATTTTTTCGCGCGGGAAGACGACAAAGTTGAGGTTCTTGAGAACTGGCGGTTCCAACGGCGCGTAGCGCAAGAACACGTTCTTGAACTGGATCTTGCCTTCCTGCGGCCATTCGGACTTGGGCTTTTTATCGGGGGCGCTCTCGAGAGGCGGCTCGCTGTCCACTTTGCTGAAAGAGGATTGAAGCAGGCAATATTAACGCGACGTTCAATATTAACGCGATTCAATAATTAAAGATATAAAGATAAATCAGAATACTCGGAAAAATTCCATACTCCCAATTTTTTCCTGAATCTTATGAATTAAGTGTCTAGATGAACGCAAAAGTAGAAAAATATTGATATTAAAAGTAATGAACCTAAACAAAAAATATCTAGGAGACCTTTGCTGTCTTAAATCTAAAGATTTACAAGTTTAACGCTCTCAAAGATCTAAAGTTCCAAGCCGGTAGGATTCGAAGAAATTAGGGATTTAAAAATCTAATAATACACGATCAATGATGAGATGACGCATAACTCTGTATGAGAACGGTCGACTCGTAATCGGTAGATCGTGGATTCGACCCCACGTTTATTTCAAATTTATAAAATGTTGATTGGAAAAGTTGAAGATTATGAGTGAAGGAGTATGAGAAGAATGTAACCCGTATTTTAATAAGATAAAACGATTAATAAAGATAATAATGCAACATCATGCCCAAAGAATAGGCGAGTACCTGTACTCAAGAATGCGCTCCACCGAGGTCATCTGGTTCTCCAGCTCGGCGCTCTGGCGCATACCCCACTGGAACATGCCAGTGAGGCCGATACTCTGAGTGATCGCCAAGCCCACGTATCCGCCGTCCATCGAGCCGCGACCGTAGTTGTCCAGCACGAGAAAACTTAGCGTGACCAGCATGATGTACAGCACGCAGAAAACATCCAACCAGAAGCCGAAGGCACGCGAGGAAGCGATGAAGATGTACCACGCGGACGAATGGAGATCCTGGTGATTATCAAACTCCTTCGTGAGAATCGTTTCCGCCCCAAACGCGCGGATCGTCGGTAGTCCTTGAAGAGTCGCGCTCAGGTGAGCAAAGACCGGCGAGCGGGCTGAGGAAAATAAGAAATTTAATTCAGTTTATCAGAAGAATTAAAAATCATCGTCAATTCGATAAGATTGACGACTTGACTTTAACGTGATCGAATTTGTCTTATTTTATACTAGAGGAAACTGTGTCTATTCTACCGAAAGACGAGCCTAAGATACTCACTGATGCCTTCGAGACGCTTGACGCTACGACTGGTGGCCAGGTAGAAGATTCTTAGGTAATAAAAGACAATGCCGACAATCACCGTGGGTATCAACAGCCACACGTTCGCGATGGCGACCACGACGATGATGCCCAGCAGCGATAAACCGATCTGGATACAATCGATAAGCGCAGTCGGGAGCATCTCGTCTACCGCGCCCATGTCCTTGGAGAAACGATTGAGCACACGTCCGGACGTGTTGGTGTTGAAGAATCGCATAGTGGCGCGGCTGATGCTGCGGAACATACGATCGTGCAAGCGCATTGAAGCCCGCATACACGTCCAGAAGAAAGCCCACGAACGAGTCAGAGTGATAACGATTGTCAGCAGAGTCAGCCCACTGTAGATGTAGATGCACTCCATGCGAGTGAAGGGACTCTCCGGGTCTTCCACGACGCCCTCGTCCGTTTGATTCATCTATAAAATTATGTAGTTAATGATATAATTAACGTAAATCATATAATTGTAGTTGGGACTGCAATTTTTTATTTAAGTTCGATTTTAATACTAATTAGTACTAATATATAATAGTTGATACTAATAAATATATTATTTCCTTCATATACATAAAAAATCTATTAATTTTGAATATAATGTAAAAAGTATTATTGTATATAAATATTCTTGGCTGGAAAATTTTATATTTCTCAAGTTTTATATATATATAAAATTACATTATATATATTATATTATATTATATATATATATATATATATATATATATATATATATATATATATATATATATAAAACTTGAGAAATATAAAATTTTCCAGCCAAGAATATTATATATATATATATATAAATTTTTATAATAACATTGTTAAACAAATAGAGTAAAAAAACACAAAAAAATTTGAATATCTTAAAAACCCCATTTTCTATTTTTTTGAAATTTTTAAGGAATATTGTGGGGAGTATTAGAAAAATTTTAAGACCGGTCCGAAGTTGCGCAGAAAATTTGGAAATTTTTTTATAAAATTTTTTGTAAGGCAGACAGAGGTACCATGGCTTCGCAAAGAATTTGCGCGCGGCCTCGAGCAGATTCGAGCTTCAACATAGTATAACCAGTAAGTCAACTTGACTAATTATTCTGACCTCTGTGAAGTTAGCCGGACAACTTCAACGTATCGAACTCATGAGTAAAAATGTCCATTCGAAAAACGTTCGATGGAACGTTTCTTTTCCGATAAAATAACGTTTAAAAAACTATTATAAAAACGTTTTGTTTTAATGATAAAGCCATTTTAGATAAAGACATTTAAAATTCCTACTTTTCACGTCTTTTGAACGTGTTTATGACGTCTTTGAGACATGCGTGAGAATGTTCTAGAAGCTTTATGCATATACCCAGGTAGCACATATTAGTTTCATATACGTTTTTTGAACGTATACATAGTTTCATAACCGTAAAGAATCATTAAGAAACGTTTGAACAAAAATGTTTTTGAAACCATGATTTAAGAAACATATTTTTTACGTTTCTACAGTTAACAAAAATACCTATTTGTTAAATTTTTCCTTTCAAAATTATAATTTGTTTTATCTATATATATAACAGCTTTAATAGCCTTTTTTGAAACATTTAAATTTATATTGCACTAATTATTATTGCACAAAATAAATCATTTTATCCATGCACATATATCCACTTATTTACTTAAATTAATTTTGTTCTACCCACCAATCGAATCCAATTAATGAAAGTTCGATACGTTGAAGTTGTCCGGCTAACTTCACAGAGGTCAGAATAATTAGTCAAGTTGACTTACTGGTTATACTATGTTGAAGCTCGAATCTGCTCGACGCTGCGCGCAAATTCTTTGCGAAGCCATGGTACCTCTGTCTGCCTTACAAAATAATTTATAAAAAATTCCCAAATTTTCTGCGCAACTTCGGACCGATCTTAAAATTTTTCTAATACTCCCCAGAATATTCCTTAGAAATTTCAAAAAAATAGAAAATGGGGTTTTTAAGATATTCAAATTTTTTGTGTTTTTTTAACTATTTGTTTAACAATGTTATTATAAAAATTTTGAGTAATTTTTTTAAAAAATATGATCGAAATAGCGTATTTTATGTTCAATGAATTTTTTTCTTAGACATTGTCTAATAGGCGAAAAAATTCATTGAAAATCTTGCAGTCCTCATTTTGCGCAGGCTCTATTGCGGAGAAACGATACATTTATTATAGAAACGCTCTTACATGGGTATAGTACTCGTAAAGACCTGCTAAAAAACGAGCCGCCATCAAAAATAAAAAGGTCGAGGTCTGACCCCTCGCGAATTGGCGTGGAATGCCCCATATATATATATATATATATATATATATATATATATATATATATATATATATATATCCTAATGTAATTCGCGGATTATTTTAGCAATGTGGTGACACTTACATAGTTTTCCTCTATATCAACCCATCGCGCAATAAAGAAGTCACCGCCACTGGCTGCTAATTGTGTCATTATGCAAAGCATAACCACCATAAATATAATGCACCAATTGCCGCCAGCGCGGAAGTAATCCGTGTATACTTCGCCGGAAACATTGCCTACTGTTCGCATCTCAGCCACCTGAAATGAACAATAAACATGTTATGATAACTTAGTGTAAAAATCTAAAATTATTCTAATTAAATTATAAAAAAAAATTAAGACCCTCTCATTTTCGAGACATCTGTATTTCCAAATTGCGATTTACGTGAAACTCGTTATTTGATTATTAGTTATCAATAGCAGCATTTTTCCAATGTGTTAAAATCTAGCTCTAGAAAAGATAAAATATCTAAACTAATATCTTGCTATAACTTAAAATACTTAAAGTTATCCTCAATCACAATTTATCTGTCAAATAAGATATGTACTAGTAGTTATTTCTCAGAAAATAAGTTAGAGAGAATAAGTTAGAGAGAATATGTTAGAATTACCTCATCAGGTTCTTGTTTCGAAGTTTCATTCGTCATGAAAGAACTCAGCGACGTGATGCTGGCGGTACGTGAATTGCTACGGCTAACGGGAGTGGAGGGGGGTTGAGAGGATTTCTCGTCCGTTTTCACGTGATTCTCCAACAGCCGACCGAAATCCACCCCCATAGAGCCCAACTCGTCATAGGTGCTGATGAACAAAAAATTTCATATGAAGCAAAAAATGTGACGATATTCTAAATATCTGTTTGAATTTGTAAGCGAGTTTTCTGAAAATAACGGAAGATGTTTGATTTTGTACGGTACGGACACACCAGCATTCGAACGTTGCATATCAATATTTGTGTTTTTTTGTGCAAGGAGACGATTTCTGACATGTTAATAAATAGTTAAATAAGAACTCTTGAATAGAACTGTTTTGCTGTATCGGTAGATAAATAAGCCGAAGCAGTTAGTTTCATGAAGGCCAAGTATTGGCCAATTAGCAGTGTAACTAGTGTATTAGCCATACATATCGTGGTCTATTTATAAAGAGTTTTAACGAAGATATGTATTTCCCGTTTCGGTCTACAAAATTATACTGTCATCCTTTCATTCCTCCCCTTCCTTAAATTCAAAGATCCAAGGATTCAATCATGAAGCTAAGAATCTACGAAGCTGTAAAATAAATGTATGATTAAATGATGCGAAATATTTACGAACGTCAATCTCATTGCAATGTTATTCCAACACAAAAAATATTGATACACAACTTGTAAAAAAAGAGTAAAGTTGATACACAACGTTCAAATTGTAGCAAGATTACAATAAGATATGAGTTAAAAAGATAGAGAAAAAAATGCTCTAGAATCGTACCCTTCAGCCTGGACGGCCCCGTCCTTCAGAACAATAATTCTACCGACGTCGCGCAGATATTGCAATTGATGAGTCACGAGAATCCGAGTCTTGCCTCGTAGAAATTTGTCGATGCATTCTTCAAACATGTGCTTGCCCACATGGGCGTCAACGGCGCTCAGGGGATCGTCCAGGAGATATATGTCGGCATCGGCGTAAACGGCTCTGGCCAAGTTTATTCTGCCAATTATCAATGTTTTATCAATATATATAACTACCATACCGTTCAATTTAGGAAAGTAAAACCTGTTTTAAAACCCGTCTAATTCTTCACAAAATTAATTTTATTTGGATAAAAGTTAAGTTAAATTGTATTAATTATATAAAAATTTAATTAAAACATTACACGTATATATAAAATTTATTTTTTAACGTTAAATATCAAAATCCTTATTCCGTGTATCAAAATAAATAGATATAAATTTTTAAGCAATATTTATTTTGCATAAGAACTTAATTTAGAAAGAAAATAGGCAAAAAATATTAAGAATAATCATAAGAATAATTGCAATAAAGCAAATAAAATAAATTAATTGCAAATATACCAAAAAATGTTAACTAGGACAAAAAACGTTAAAAAATTATGTAAAAAAAATTAAGATTTGAGAGTCTCTAAGATTATGGGTCGCAATTAAAAATTTGAATAAATTTCTGCATGTTTTGCCTTATCGGGAAGTTCTGCAACACCAACCTTGCACGCTGACCACCGGAAAGACTGATACCCCTCTCGCCTACGATCGTCTTATCGCCATAAGGCAGCAGGCTGAAATCCCTCTTTAATTGACACACTTTAGTCACGCGATCGTATCGGATCTGATCCATCTTTCGTCCGAATAGAATATTCTGTCTCACCGATCCGGCGAACAACCACGGTTCTTGACTGGCATAGGCAATCTTGCCGTTAACCTGAGAAAAAAGAATTTAAGAGAATATAAAAACTATATATATATATATATATATATATATATATATATATATATATATACATATAATTTAATTAGTTTATAAATTTTTTAATTAAATTACACAATCAAAAGAAAGAAAATAATTATATACTTGAATTACATTTAAATTTGATTATAAACCATTTTCGTTTAGAAATATACACAGGTATATATTTTTTAATAAATTAAATAATTAATTTTTGTGAGTAAAATAATTTATTATTTATCTATTTAAATTTCTTAAATATTTAACATTTAAAGATTGTCAACATACTTGAATGGAGCCTTCTTGCAAACGTAGTTCTTTCAGGATGACGTTTAACAGGCTGCTTTTGCCCGCGCCTACCTGGCCGACGATGGCGATCAGTTCACCGGGGCGCACCTTTATGTTGATATTCTGCAGGGTGTCTTCTCGCTCATAGTCCACCCACTTGGCACTGCCGTTCTCGATGGATATGCTGTGCTCGATATGATTCGGCTGATCTACGATCATGTAGTTACTCTTCTTCTGCTCGACCAGATCCTCCGTGTTCTCCTTGTTACTCTCCTTCGCGTCTTCCTTATTACTCTCCTTCGCGTCTTCCTTGTTATTTTCCTTCGCGTTATCCTTGCTGTCCTTCTCCGCTTCGATCTGGGGAGGTGTCAGTTCCTCATACATCAAGAACTTCTGCAGCCGTTTTATGGATACCATTGCTTCCGCAACCTGCGTTATCCCTGAGTTACCACAGACAAAATAGATAAATAAAAAAGAATAAAAATGCAAAATATTTCGCCTAAGATACTTTAACGGTAAATGTGTGATTGTTAAATAGAATTTTAATTTATGATATTGAAATAATAAAGTGCATGACGTATAAGATTATAATTATAGATTATAATAAAAAAAAATAAAACTAAAGAGAACACTAAAGATGAAAAAGGGAAAGAAATAAAGATAAAAAGAGAGAAAGAGGGAAAGAAGAAACGAAATAAAAGAAAGAAAGAAAAAAGGAAGTAAGGAAAAATAAAATATTGCCGATACCGTATAATCATTGCATATCATTAACATTAGTTACCTTGTGGAAAGAAAACAGTCATAGTTGTGCGTAAACTGTTGTAATAGGCAGTTATCACGAAGACTTTTTCGGCCGTTATCTTGTAGCCGAACAACACGTAAGCCAGCACTGTAATGAACAGCGACATCCTTGTGGAAAAGATGATGAACGACATGGTGACACCCCTGATATACGACGCCCATCGGATGACATTAACTTCCTTCCTGCAAACAAATTTCGTAGTGTTAAACTCTCACTTTTTTCTCTTTTTTCCCTCTGCCGCATTATGTTCATTTTTTCTGATCCGCAAAGTATAGCCAGGTTCGTTAAATCCATAATTAGTTAATATCGAAAATTGACGAGGTAACTCAAATGTCAGAATTATAAATAGATAACGTGTGGTTTTTGTAAATGGCTATGAAATATTTATTAGCAATTAGGAATGTGAACAGCAATCGATATCTGGGACACTCGATACTGAGCATATCATTAACATTATTCTATTCCAGATTAAACGTAATAAAAATTGTGCATATAAACTAAGTATGCACAAAAATATCTATATTGGAATATATCTAATATATCCAATTTAATATGTTCAAACGCACAAGATATCAAAAAATGAGCAGAGATCTCTATTGTGAAATCTTCAATTAAAAGGTGTCTCTTGAAAAGAATACAGAAATATGCAAGCGCAAAAGCGCAATAGAAGCGACAAGGCCGTCACCGTCGCCGTCAGTTATCATTTTATGCGATCGTATCAACATTGCAGCGACTACAATTGAAGTACAAGCAAAGCAAGTGCCGCGATTCGCTCTTCACATGTCAGATGACTCAACTCGGTGAATACACCGCGAAAGTAAACGAACATATCCGCAAGATGTTCCGCGACAGTTTGTAGCGCTCCAATGTCATAATATATCCGTTTTAAATGAAAAATATCGTATAATATTAATCGTTCGGTCATATGACTATTTATCTCTAACGTTGGAATTTTTATTATCCCTCGAAGAATTAATTGAGAAATATAATCTAAGATTTTAATCATTAATCATTTAAGCATTAATTACGTTGAAATGTTCGTTTCCATTTACAAAGGCGCTGCCAGGTGCGTTTTGCAATGGACGTTTTTCCCTAATAAACATGTTGCTCAACGTACAATTAATACAAATGCTTGCTTGTGTAATCAGTGTAAGCGGCAGTACTCACCTCCTTGCTTTTTCTATGAGCGCGCTAAAGGGATTCTCCCAGGTATACATCTTGATGGCTTGAATTCCGCTAATAATCTCATTCGTCAATCGCACCCTTTCATCAGTCCTGATGGCGGTTCTTAATCTCAGCTCCGACGACTTTTTGCCCAGCCACGCTGAGAAATTCCAAGAAACGAGGCGTGAAATAAGATTAAGGAGTAACTCTCAGTGATTTGCCGAAATGAGACGTGTTAATTAAGCAGAGAAATATACGACTCGGTAATTGGAAATTTGGCAATAAATTAAAAAATTTAGAAACATACCAGCGAGACTTTAGGAATTTAGAAATTTTAGTATTTAAGACGATGTAAAAAGCCGCCAGTTTAGAAATGTAGAATCCCAAGATTTCAAATTAAAATTAATTAAAATTAATTATTACTTATTACAATCCATTTGTAATTTATTATTTACCTACGTATATTTATATGCTAATTATTATTTATCAAAATCAATTAAAAATCAAGATTTCAAAAATTGACTATTTAATCGAAGCAAAAAGACAATTTCAGGTCAATGGTCACGCTTCTCTAATTTAAACGTTTCTAAACACGCATATAATACATACATATCATTTTCAACTCGATCGCTCGATTATACTCTTATCGCCAGAAACCTGACCGGTCAGAGTTGTGGCCTTTCTTACCTTGTAAAGGGATGAACATCAGCAAAGAGGCGACACCAATGATAGACGACACTCCAACGTCGATCACGTGGTACATGACATACGTGATGATGATGGTCTCCAAAGGTCCGAGCCACAGGTAATGGAGAAATATGATACTGACGTCGAATCTGTTGACGTCGTTGGACAACAGATTGACCGCCTGGCCGATCGTCGTCTCGCCCAGCGCGGTTCTGGTCATCTTCAGCATCTTACGGTAAATAAGCGAGCAGCAGGCCACGCGGACCTTCATGCCCATGTGCAGGATACCCATCATATAGGGATGGACGACGAACACGTTGAGAGCGGAGCATAGAATGACGCCACCGGCGCAAAGGTAAGCATAGAACTTGTCAACATCCATGGTGTTAAAATAGAGCAGCATCTGGCCCACTAATAACGGTTGCAGCACCCTGCGAGAGAAAATTCGTTACTAGAAATATTATCGGTTACTTAAATAATTATTCAATGTAATCATTAATTAGATATAGGAGATTTTGGAAAGGAAATGAATCGAATGACTGGTTCGCCTAATGTAACCAATGAATCGGGTTGTATATTTCTTTTATTAATTTATACGAGACATGTTAGAGCATTAGGGATCGATAAAAATGGATCGGGGATTTAAGGAAAACCGATGTCCTCCTCTTCTGTGTGTCATTGCGAGTAGAATTTTGCGAGGGCGGCATTTTGCATCGATAAGAGGATTTCAGTGGGCGGTAATAGCGAATCGGCGCGCCGATAAACACGTTAATATGCGTCAACATGCAGCATCCCAAAGAGAAATCTATAAGCTCTGATATAACTCCTGATGAGTTTCAAGTTCACTTTTTTCTTGGCTAACATCCTACAGTCTTCAAGTTACGAATTCGGGATTTTTAATTTATAAAGACGATCGCACCACAAATGTTTCTGCGGAAGGGAGAACTTGCATTTCAATTGCGATTTTTATTAAATATATTTAATTCTAAATGTTTGAAATGAATAACAAATAGAAGTTAAATTAGTGCTTTAAAAAATTCGTGAAATAGGAGTTTGTCTCTCTCAAAAATTTATATCCTAAAGTATGAACCTCAATGGAAATTAAAAATCTGTAAATTTCAATTCGCTTTTAAATTCATAATCATTGCATCCGTTCGTGAAGATCCTGAACTTACAATTCTACAAACATCTAATTCATTGAATTAGACAATCTTTACTTGGTTAAACTTTTGTGTAATTAAAAAATACCGTGAAAGAGACTCGTTAACAAAGATTGCTTGGTCGTGGCTTAAGGATTTAATTTCGTAGGATTAAATCGCCAGAAACTTGTATCGGTTTTTCATACTCGTCATGACAGCACAAATGCAGGGAATATAGAAAATTGGGTTGAGACTTCACAGAGGGATTTTCAGGAGAGAAGTGAGGGAGGAGATTATTACCTGAGCAAGATCTCCATAACGGCCATAAAAATCCCGTACAGCAGGGTCTTGAAGCCGAAACACCTGATGAGGACCTTCATCAGGCTGGGCTCCTTGACTTCCTTCTGCGACCCGCTCTTCGTGTTCTGCTCCAGTCGACGCTGGTACGCCTCGCATTCTTTCTCCCAGGCATTCGCTATTTTAACACCAAGAATACCACTTGTATGCTCTTTAAGCGGGGTGTACAAATCAGTTACTTCAAGATCCCTGCGGTAACCCACCCAGAAAATGCGTAGGACCCAACTGCGAAGAAGAAAAGCAAAGCACACACGTTTTACTCAACCGCAACTCGTCCAGCTCAAATTATGTTCCTTTCACTAATGTACTATAATCTCTCCGTCTGTCTTCCAAGATAACTATTTGTTTTATCATCTCGCAAAATTGATTTGCATCCTTCTGTCTAATTTTAATTCAAAATCGCGTGATGTCTACTTAACATCAAATAGAATCCAAGATAACAACTAAGGACAACTTTCTTTAGGCAAAATTTGACGTCAAAATAAAAATTTATCTACAAAATTAAAAATTCTTGGAAAATACATTCAACATGAAAAATTGTATATTATTAAATATAATGAAATTATTATGACAAGATAATGTTAGGTAATCACAATTAATGTGAGAATGCTTCTCAATGTTTATTGAATTCGTTTATAATGCTAACATGGAGTTGTTGAATTTAAAAAGTCTTCAATGATTTGAGGACTAACCAGAGAGATGCGACTAGCGAAAATAAATCTTCGGATTTAAGTTGCGATTCAAAGATAAGAATGCAAAGAACTTGATGGAAAGCATTTCAATTGACTGCGTGTGACTTTCGCGTTATCCGTTATCCGAATAAAATTGAATAAAATTGAACCAAGACAAGGTGAAGATGCGAGCACAAACGTTACTACGCATAAAAACCAAAGTGAAAATAAAATAAAACTGTTTGTGTTGCCAGACATATATAAAATTTCATATATTTCCATAAAGCAATCGAAAATTATCCCGACATTATTTATAGATTCTTATTCATCGACAACTTTTCCGATAATTCGCGTCAGTCCGCTTATCATATCATCCAAGACCTACTAATATGTACATAATGATGCGAGGCAACGAACGTGAAGAGCATTTATTCCTTATCTATCTGTTTGTCTATCTATTATGGCTGATTCTTCCGAAAAGCAACTCTAGAAAAATGCATTGTAATCGAAGAGATAATACTATCGTACACTCGAGCATCTTGTACATTCACAAGTGTGTAAAAGATTTGATACTATCAAATCGAATACAATATTCCGTTGAAGCATGAAATCAGACAAAAATGTGGCCAGATTAATTCTGACTGAATTGATCGGAATTTAATTGCAAATTTCACTTCTCCGATCAAGATCGTCTTAATTATACCTTTTCATTCGTCTATAGTGCGTTCAATCGATCTATAAAAAAAGATTACATTCGCGTCCAGTCGAGATTCGCGAGACTGTTAATTCGATTTGATACGTTGATGATATTTCACGAAGCTACGTAAGGTCCAAAAATTTCCGGCCCAAGGATATAAAAAAGGTGATAAAATAAAACAATATTTTGAACAAATTTATCGTTCAATATAATCACCCTTTATTTCAATATATTTTTTAGAACAACGAATTAATTTTTTTATACTACTGAAAAAATATTCTAAATTTTTTAATCATGAAATTTTTCAATACATGCGGAAACCATTTTTTCATCAAATTTAAATTTGATATAAATTTTTTCCGCAAATCGGATTAGGAACTAAATCGGAACTGCAAGGGCGATGAAAAAAGTTGTTAGTGTTAAATTATTTTAAGAACAAAAATTTAGAATATTTTTTTAGTAATGCAGAAAAATTAATTCGTCGTTCTAAAAAATGCATTAAAATAAAGGGTAATTGAAAGATAAAATGGTTGTTTCATTTTATCACCTTTTTATATCTTTGAGCCAGAAATTTTTTACTATCATATTAAATTACAGACCGCGCTACCTCGTCTTCCTTAGTTATCTCTCTTCACCTGATCTCTCGCAAGTGGTATCCGTCGTTTGCTTTTCATACTCACGAGAATGTCAAGACGCTGAAGATGTTGGCGCCCGCTCTGGGATTCTTCACTTTCTCGGTGTACACTTTCCCATCCATGATGATGGCACACTCTCACAGGACTGTTCTGCAATAATGGATCCTCAGTGCACACATACATGCGCGTATCTACGTACACAACGCGTGCGCGCACGCCGCATCCGATTACATCCGAATGACGTTACTTGCAGAAAAATAGAGAAGAAGACGACGAAGAGACAGTAACTACAACTACACGACGGTAACTACATTGTGTACCAATCGTGATGCAGCTACCACACGCTCCTCGCCGTCGTCTGTCTCTTCTTCCCTCGCTGAGGGAGATTTGATAAAGTCTGAAATATCTTATCTGTGTTACGCAGAACAAATCAGGTAACGCCAGTGATCCCCAATATCGCGCTTATCAGCGACGCATGTGCTTCCACGTAGACCGATTGTAATCGTAATCGAGTCCGAGGAAGATTTTCCCGCTTGGCGAGTTTCACATTATTGCGCATTGTTACGACTCGTTACGAAAAGCAGGGACAGCTGTTCGACAGCGTAAACACCTTGCCTCCATAAATCTTCTCGCGATACGTTTCACACTTTTCTTATCGTTCTTTAGTTCAATATTTTCATACCTTTCGCATCAATGCTCGCTGTCATGTGTCCAAATATTTTATCCGCGATAAATTTTAATTAAAAATTCTCACTTGAAGGTTTTGTATTTTATTTTATTATAATTATAAATTAAAAATTTCAGTTTTCTCTCTAATCTAGGTAATTAAAATTAAATTAAATTCCTTTAATTTATCATAACTCGCAACTAAAAGTTGCAAATTTCCCATTTTAAGTTCGTAAAAACTAAGTTTCTCTTGCAATTTTTCGACAAGGCTCTTTCTTCGCTCATGTTTTTAGAAAAAAAAAATTCACACCTGAAAATATTTTAACTTCGGAGCTCTGCTTTATTTTTACTACAATTAAGTTATAAATTTCAACTTCTTCTAATTTAAGGCAATTATAATTCAATAATATTGAAAATTTTGCATTTTAACTCTAAGGCATAAAAATTCTGATTTAACTTATTGCAATTCAATTATAAATTTTTCAACTTTCTCTAACAATTATAATTCAATTTTAAAATCTAATTTATCTCGGTTTAATCATGTTTAATTATGTAACTCGGTTTCATAATTTGTTAGCTATAAGATAAAACGACTTGTATAGTAATGACAAAATAATATACCTATAAATGTATGAATCCGCGGTTATTTACCCGATACAAGATAAGATTAGATCTAGAAAGACTATAGTCTTTTGTAACTTCTGTACTCGGGCTGTGATTGAAATCAGTCTTCTCTTACTTTTCCTTTTTTCCGTTTAAATTATACAACCGTAAAGAGATGGTTTAAGTCACGAAAATCATTTGCATATGAACTCGATGAACTATTTAGGGACACGTGATAAAAATATTCGACGAAACTGTATCTAGAGCACAGAAATAAGTATTGAAAAGTGTGCATACAATTTTCAAAACTTTAGCTTTGCATCAATTTTTACTTGTCATCCCGTCTTCCCATTAATTTCCATATTATAATCCATACTCATCATTATATCATTAGATTAACAATCACGATTCAATAAGCAAATGGTCGGTAATTTCTTTGATTATAGTGTGAATTTTCCAAAAATCAAGTAAAATCAATTAAATCATATATGTATAAAATATCCCCAAAATTCTTTTACAAAGATATCATATCTTGAAGCAATCGCTCCTCAAATCACAACTTTTTGAAAGACGACACGAAATGCAAACAGTCATGTTTTAAGAGAAGATAATATATTTCAATATCACGTTAAGGTTGAGTATCCATATTATAAAATGAATTGCCAAAAACGGCTTGTGCAATATTCCGTAGCGCT
The DNA here is from genome assembly GCA_035220575.1 of Temnothorax rugatulus. Taxonomy (NCBI): domain Eukaryota; kingdom Metazoa; phylum Arthropoda; class Insecta; order Hymenoptera; family Formicidae; genus Temnothorax; species Temnothorax rugatulus. The sequence continues at coordinate 270,172 of JASTWL010000120.1, forward strand.
TCGATAACGAAACCATGCATGACAAAGAAGGTGAATCGGAGTTAAGCATTGACTGAAAACAGTTGCAAAAACACAGTGTAATTTTTGTGACGCGGTTACGTAATCTGCGACACTTGTTAAAACATGTTCCGAGGACGAAGAAGCCAGCAGACGTAAACCGAATTATATACGCTTAAAATTCTCAGACGTTGAAGCGATGTTTCCGGACGATTAAGCTCGGCGTGATTCGTAATTTGTGATAGCAATTCCCTAATCGTATAATATTCGTGAATAGTAAAGGCAAATTTGTCGCCCATTCCCGTTGGTTATCAATCGTATTGATTCGCCGATAGAGCGGTATTTAAATGAAATCAAAGGGCGTGAATCAGTCGATTCGTGTTGATTCATGTGTAGCGCTACTCCACGCGTTTATAGAGGCTCACAATCCTCTCTCGTACTGAAAAGCCTATTACGGTAACTTAATTACACAATCAATTAGATTAATTACTGGACTAATTACTAGACTTTTTATTATGGTAATTAAGCTAATCGAGACTCCATAAAGTGGGAAGTGAATAGATAAAATCTCAAGTGAACAAAGATCACAAAAGTTAACAAAGAAATACCTAGAAATAAAAAAATTATAAATACCTAAAAAATAAATTATTGTCGAATTATCACGATGAATTATTAACAGATCGAATAATGAAGTATATGAATTGCAAACAATCCGGCGTATAGTTTTGCAGCGACAAATGTACGCGACGAACTTCACGAATAATTATCATTTAGGGCTGACGATTATAAACACGACAAATCCTGCGATAACCAAGAAGAAATTTGCAAAGACTTTCGCCGACTGATAAGCAACTTCGAGCAAATTCGACGAGAAGATTTCACGCGATGTAAACGTGCATGTACACAATGGCAAATAAAAGGTTCTATTATACAGGTGCAAATCAGATTGTAAAACGTAAAGTGACGTGATACCAGGAAGTAATATTGTAATATTTATGAAACAAAGACAAAACTTAACTTGATTATCAAATAAGATATCTTTAGCCACTTCCTAAAATTTCTAAATAATAAAAAAGAATCAAAACTTGCTGTAGTAATATTATATTAATGAAATATAATAATATAAAGTTGCAGATACAAATAAATAAAAATATAAGACTGTTGCGAAAAACGAGGAAAAATGTTTCTCGTGTTTTCCAACGGTATTTTTCCAACGAGAGACACTTGAAGCGTCCTTCGTCGTCTTATTAAAACATCGTTCTTTGTTAAATGTACCGTAACGAACAAAGTCCTTCTCGAATTCGCAATTTAATTAAATTACTCCCGTATACGGTGGATTGGCTTTTCCCGGAGCGCTAATTCCCTTGTGTACCCGACTCTCTCGCGTTCACGTGTGCGGACGTATGTATGTGCGTTATCGTATAGCTATTCCCAATCGACGCATCCATTACTCGGTGTTGGAACATGCGTTATCAGAATATTAGCGAGTCTATTATTTGCAACTCTAATATATCCGTTGTCTGCAATGTAGGATTTAGCCGAGACAGTCGCGAAGCGATAAGAAAACCAAACTGAGAGATTTCCGAGTCCGACAAATTTTTGCCGAAATAAATTTCCGATTATCCGCCATATTCCCCGTCACAAAACTATAAAATATTTCTTCTTTCTTAAGGTGGTTCGGCTAGTACCGTATAAGTCAATATAAGGTCAATATAAGGTCTAAATTAAAAAAAAAACATTTTTATGGATATATTCTAGACACTTGTATAATTAATGGTTTCATAATGTAACTTTTCATTCGATTATGTATCAATTTATCTATACTGATAAATGTAAACAGTTCAAGATTTGACTTCACTTTTGACATTCGTAGAGAAATGCCGCGACATTGCATCTCTTCGCTGTAGGCAGCTATCATGCCAGTGTGTTTGAGTGAGATTATGTATTGTGTTTCCGTTGAAAATAATGGAAGGTAACAAACAATTTCGATAATGGAGATTTGCTTGCAAAAAAATAGTGCTGTAGAAAGAAAACACTACACGGCGCGGCGTTGCCACATGTTCATGTCGCGTACAGCTGATCGAAAGGCCGACAAGAAACGCGACAATTCGTCAACTTTTGATTGAAATTTTGGCCTTATTACACGTCAACGTCGTTTTGTCTTATACTTAACAAGTGCTAGAAGAATTAAACAATGTTATTTTCAGTTTTTTGAACTTGTTTCTTTACAGTGAAATTCTCGAAAAATTGTATGTTTTCGGTACAATTTCCCATAAAACCTATGTTAAAAATGCCAACTTTGAGATTTAATATCTCAAAAACTAGACGTCAGATCTTCTCAAAATTGCAAATTTAAGTGTATTTAGGTTTTCTTTATAACATATTTTTAATTCAGATTTTTTTTCTATGACATGCTCTGATGGCCGAACCACCTTAAGTAAAAAATTAATATTTTTTACTTGAAATTATTTTCTGTTTTTCAGTATATTTGAATCAATTTTTGTATGCCATAATATTATTACATAATATTAAAACAATGTTTTGTACGACAAAACTTACTTGAAGCTGGTTTTTTAAGAGGTAATTATTTCATGGTTTCTAATTATTGCGACATTCTGCCGGAATAAAGTACTTATCTTTCGAGTCGTCCAATTTTATTGTCGCGCAGTTAATGAACATCTCTTAAGGTAGTTCGATGATGAAAGGCCGAAGTCAAAACAATGTTTATGATATTTTTATTTATATGATTATAAAAAAATAGGATAACGCATTGCAAAGCTTCGTAACGACGTAAAAAGACCATTAGTAAGTAATTTTTACGTTGTAGAATAATATTTTGCCTGAAATAGATTAAAATAAAGTGTGTGTTAACGCGTCGCTTGACTAATAGTTTTCAACTTTAATTATTAATTAAAAAAAAACTGTACGGTGGATCGTGTTTACCTTCAACTATAGGCTTTCTCACAGTGTCCTCTTTCCATCGATATATATTGTTCGGACATTTTTGGCAAAAGATTTTTCGCAAACTCGTGTTATTCATAGGAAAATACCTCTTTTCCTATTAGACCAATGTTAAAATCATTAAAATCACCTAATTTTGAAATTAAATATCTTAAACGGGGCGGTGAATTATCTTTTTTCTAGGGTTAATCGATTCAAGAGAGTTCCTTCTTTCGATATAAAAAATAAAACCCATCACTTTTGGCAAAAGTTGTTCCATCATCGAACTACCTTAACTTGGAAAATGTTTACGTTACATCGCAAAACTTTTAAATACCTAAAAAGCAATTAGAAAATATTATATAAAATTATTATATAGTTTTCCGAGCTGTATCGAAGGATACGGACCGCTACTAAAACTTATCTCGCGTTCAGTAAATTGGTGTGGAAGCGCTAATCGATTCCAAATCGTCCCAATCACATTTTTCCCATCCATTCCCTTCCGTTTCCCCGTTACGTTGCTCTCGTTACACAAGAGGCAATTAGGATTAATTCATTGTTGACGCAATGGCGATCGATAAGGAACGTGGCGTAATTTGAACATCATGTTATGTTAACGCGACGCGTCTCTTTCATCGCATTGGTAAAGACACGATCATTGTTGATGTATTCGACACGTCTCCCCAGCGGTCGCTTTTCGCTTGATGAAAAGCGCGATCAATTTCGTAAATTAACCCGTAAAAAGCGAGCGCCGATATATGTATAAGTACAACTTAATGAAAGAAAATTGATATTGCTGAAATAATAGCTGAAAGTAAATTTCCTCACATTACGTTATTAAATTGCGGTATTAAAATACAGCGTCACACATATAGATATCGTTCATAATTGTTATGAGTATAGAGAAATAGTATAACAGTGCCTTCAAAAGTGCCTTCGATTTATGCGTAGTTTATAATTAGAGCGATCATTATTTTTAAATTACTGTGCTTTAAACACTGCTCGGACGCAATTTTACCGAAGGAAAAGCCTTCTTTTTTTCTTGGCACGAAAAATCGCATCATACATTCCGTGTGCGCACATTCTGGGACACTATGTCTTTAAACAAAGTTATAAACAATAGAATCGTGACAACTAAGTGCAGCTTCTTAATTTTCAGTAATAAAAGATCTACCAATTACGTACATTTGTACTAATGTAGATTAATTTTAATCTCGGTTTAACTTATTTCTTATCTTTTTCTAATTGTAAGAATTAGAAAAGGATAGTAAGTTAAACCGAGATTAAAGTTAATCTCCGCGTTGATAGAAATGGACATTAAATACCAATTACAGTGTCTGTTGTCGATATATGTATATAAAATGGCTTAAAACTCCGTTGTTATTTCGTTCGTTATCACGATCAAAGGGAACGAAGATAATATAAAATAAAGACAAGCTATAATCGAATACATCTATATTTATGTCTAAAATGGAACAAAGATAACATAACTTATGTATCATCGAAGATTAAAGAATTGTGACTTTCAAAAGAATTGTAACTTTCAAAATATTACTCAATCTTACTCTTATTAATTTTCTATTAGAAAGTGTTATTAAAGTGTAAAATAATTATTGTAAAATAACCATAACAATTATAGACAAAGAGACAAAAAACTAATACGTACATGTTATAAAATATAGTTTCTAATATCACATTTTTATCTAATAATTTTTGTCTAAATTGAATATTTTATGTTTTACTTCATCTCAAATTGATTGTTTAATTCGGATAATATTTTAACATTTAATTATTAATCTACATTCTACATTAAAACCGTTCGGTCATGTAGCAAAATCCGACAGCTGAACAAATACATACATTCCCGCATAATGTTCATAATGTTATATACTTTGGCTGCATTCCGGTATTTACTGTCAGCGACTGTCAGTACTGAAAATCTGTAGTATATGTAACGTAAAATATAGAAAAATATAAATTTTTCAGTATCTACTGACAATGAATATCGGAATGCAACCTATGTAAATAACTCTCTCGTCGCGTTTAAATATATGCGCAATAATTTAACCGTGCATATAGCGGGCACAGTGATTTCTTTTCACCGTCGCTTCTCATCGAAAAAATCTGACCTTTGCCCAACGATATTAGGCTTAATTTGTGGAGGCAAGCAACGGACGTGCAAATCAATAAATTCTAATGTTCGGTCTCCTTCGCTACCATTTCTCCGAATTATCTATCGACTCCAACCGCTGCACTGGCTCGCTTCTTTTTTTTTTCCTTAGAATTTCGATTTTATGGCGAGTGTAATGAAAGCAGTCGCGTTATCCATGCACGATTTTGCAGCTTTATTATTTTTAAGTCTCGACATACGTCGCAATTTACATAAATTCGTTCGCGACCTCGGTACATCGGCGTTGTATATCAGCGCGCTTTAAAATAAAATCTTTGAACTGCTCTTAAACCTGTGAAGATCGAGGTTCTTTTATCTGTTTTTCAGTATCCGACAATGAGAATTGCTTATCGAAATGCTTATTGTCAAAAGACCGCGTTTTTACTTCTGATTATTTATAACTTGGTCATGACTATAAATATGCTGAATGCTGCGCGTTGAATAAAAAATTATTTAAACGAAGCACGAAGAAATTTCTATCGCAGGCAACATATATTATTAAACTATATTAGGATCTATCAATATCATAATATATTAAAGTCGCAACTTTGACGTCGTTATATTGATTCTGCATCAATCATAATTATATTTTTAACCATAATCGACAGAACAAATTCTTTTTAAGGGATGAAAATCCTAACGAAAAAACATACTTGATTGTGATTGCATAAAACTTTTCCAACGCGTTCCATACCGTAGTTATAATATGTCAAAATATTTGCAACTTTAACCGCAAATTTCTCAGAATTGTGACGTGATAGAGTAATTTAACTCGTACTCAGAGCGCAAAAAAAAATAATGAGAAATGATGAACTTCATTCTTGCGCATTTTTATTTCTTTGTTGGACACCGTAATCATTTATCATTCATTAGAGAATTAGATAAAATATCTTTTATATCAATACATACATATATACTCACGTATTTTTAAAATAAAGGATAAATTATTACTTAATTATCTCCGTCGCAATGCATTACACTCTCTCGATACAAAGTGCGTTGAAAATAAAGGCAAATTGCTTGCGATATCTATAAAAAGCAGTAATTCCGGGACCTTGCTTACTCCGCGCGTAAATCGTTTTTTTTTTCCGCGTAGTAATCGTGAACGGCTCCATTATTCGGCGTTACGCTCGTTTGAGTTCGCGACTAGTCGCGAGACTTGAAACTAATGATCGAGATGACTCGACCGAAGAACCCAATTCCCGCGATTCACGCGGTGACACACGAGGTATAGCACCGCCACACCGCACGCTCGACCAGCGCGAAATGCAGACAGTGATAAAAGCACAATCGTTACGTAACAGGCGGCAACGGAGAAGCGTCGAGGTCGCGGATCGGTGGTTTAGGGTGACTGGGCGCCTTGATCCCCAGGGACACGTCCTCTTTTCTGACGTTATCCTTCGAGAATTCCTCGGGTCCGTTTTAGGATACGGATTATACGTGTGACTTTGAGATTTCAGTGCGGCTCGGTTTAATTTCGCGACGTTTAAAAATCTCGGAAGCAAAAACGGGCACTTTGTGCAAACTTTGCGATTCCGCAAGCCGGTCAGGTGTATCGGCGATGTTTTTTATGCAAGTCAAGTCGAGGAAAATCAAGCTCTTCAAAAGTTTCACTGAACATATTCTCCGTTGTTCTTCTGTTCGCATCCGTTAAATTTTTATAATGATAAATAAATGACAAACAGTTACTGATATCGATTACTGAATATGTATGTACTATTATATCAATATATTAATATTATATATATAATATGTAATACATGTATGTAAATAATGTAAATTGAATGTTGATAATGTATTAATATTTTATATATTTTATATAATACATTATATCAATGTATTATTTACATGTGTGTTATTTATATTATCTTATTATATTCCGAGATCCAGCAGCGCCAAGATTTTTGCATTAAATATTTTTTTATTTCAAATTAAATCTTTTCACTTTAAATTGTTACTTCCTTCGTTCTTTTCGATTAAGTCTCCAATTCCATTGAGATTATACTTCTTGTCCCTATTATACATATATCATAATTACAATTGTGTTTAACTGAATTTGTTAAAATGTTATAAAGTAACAAAATAAAATTGGTAGGTTTAAAAACGTTCAATTTTTTTAAAACATTTATCAGATTTCCTCTTTTCATTTGACACACTTTTCTAATCTCAACACCTTTTTTAAAAAATAGATTTTCAACATTTTTTAAAACTATGAAATGTTAAATAATACTTATTATTCACCTAAACATTCTTTTTACGGAAATCAGCACCAGTTATGTTGCAATACACAATTATTTTATATCGTTGATTGGATTAAAACAATTTTGTACAAGATTTTTTAAATATATAAGTTTTTCATACTGGCGCGTACACTTGGCGTGCACTTGTTTTTCAAGTTTAACTTATATATGCACATATTCATATACTATTTATATATATACTATTTATATACTATTTATATATACATATATTGACATGTTTATAATTCATAAAAGCAGATTAACAGATATACTCAATGTATGTTATTATACATTTATATTATTCGTACTATTCGTATTATTCATATACATATATCGACATGTTCATAATTTATAGAACCAGTCATACTCAATGTATATATTACATTATATTACGGAAGTAAAATAGCAAACTGAAAAGAAATTAAGAGATACTTCCAAACTCCAGAACTAATAAGGGAGCAGAGAAATATTTGCAGTTGACGTATGTACTATACGCTGTAGTACCTGTTCGCGAAAAGGTCAAAGGCTCGTCGCATGTCAATCATATATGCGACTTCTTGCAAAGTCACGAGCGTCCCGGTTTCCCTTGCCGCGCGTTGCGGCCGGAGCGAGGACGTCCGTCAAAAAATGTGCCCGCCTTTATGTAACCCGAATCGGAGTCGCGGGGATCAGCGGTCCTTAGGCTGGCCGTAATTCGCACGGGGCAGACTCACCTCAAGGTTGAGAACCGCTTGCTGCCTTCGGACGAGGGTATCCTCGTGCCCTATCAGGATTCCATGACGCGTCCCGGTCCGTTGAGCGTGCGTGACGATCCCGACGACGACGACGACGACGACGGCGGCGGCGGCGGCAGCGGCAAGCGAAACGACATCCACTCCGGCCAAAATCCGTTACTTGACTGAGCGCACGGCTGTCTTATTGGTTAACCCCAACCCCAATGCGACACGTGATTCCTCCCCCCTCCTCCCGTCCACTATTTCGCGGAAGGAAGTCCGACGGCCGACGGCCTCCGTTCTCCGTACTCTCCGTGGAGCTCTCAAGCAAAGAGTTTGAACACCACTCTGTCCGCCATCTTCAGGCAATCTCTGGTACGCTTTTCAAAAAACGTTCGAATCAGTCTGGTACCTGTGCAGATTGTTAAGTTAATACATTGTTGACAGAGTGTTTTACGCAGAAACGCTGTGGCCTGGTATATATTTTTCATACACAAGTCAATATTTCGACAACAAAATCTCGCTCATAATGTAAAAGATTAAAAAAAAAAAAACAATGACAAAAAGTAAAGGATAAACACAAATCCTATAATGAAAGCTCTATCAATATTGAGCTCCGATACATTTCTGGTCATATGTATCTAAATAAATAAATAAAAAAAGTATTCCATTCGCTAATCCACAAGTACAAAATATTATTACTGTAATAAGTAAATCTAACAAAAATAAATAAAAGTGAAATAATATTAAAATATAAAAATTGTCTAACGATATCCAAACTCTTACTTAAGGAATTCTATTGGCTTCGATCTTCAGAACGCGGGGGGAAATACCTCCTTCTAGCCTTACATATCGACGATTGGTAAATCATGAGGTCAGACGAAGGGATTACCCGCTCGTTTTAAACATTTCGGCGCGAAATACTTAAAGTCGTCGTTACAGATCCCACTCGATTGTCGAGCCAAGCGTGTGACAGCCAGCAGCCAAGAGCGTTAATTCATTCTACTTCAAGGCCGCATCGCGCGCACAAAAAGCAACTCGCATTTAAAAAAGAAAAAAACAGTTTATTTCTGTACCGTACTCTTTTCAAAACAGCGTTATACGTATATTGATGCATCATGTAAAAAATATTATCCTAACAATTTTTGTCTAAGCTACCTGCCGCTCGTGAACGCGCCATTCATCTCGGCGTATTTGCCTATTCTTTTTATTTATATACACTAATCGTAATTTATTAACATATTACCTAATTATCAATAATTGTTCCGCGCATATTATATACCTAACTTAACATAACGTAACGTCATTCGCTAAGCTAATATTGTTCCTTCCAAGTGGCACTTATTGATTACGTGTTATCGTCTCCCGTTATTATACTTAAATCAATTTCGTTATATGATAACTATACTCCTCTTTTCGTCCAGTCTCCTTATAAGAGTTCACATCAAATCTTTACGAAAGTTTCCGTCGTTCTTTCGACACAAAATCGCTACGATCTCGCTCTCGACAATTCGATCTCTCGGCCGTCAAATTATCGGTTCGTCGGATTATCCAGGAGATCCGTGAACCCCTCGGCTATTTAAATACTCTGATCGTCAACTCTTCGCACCGCGAAATCCACGAGTATCCGGATCTCCATTCTCTCGAGATTCCCTAATCGTTCTGGAGTTCCTTTTATCCAGACCTTTCGATTTCTATTTGCCATCATTTAGCTGTCTTAATTAATCCTTAATCAAAATCAGGATCATGCACTGCTGAAAAAAAAATACGGGAACTCTCGTAACGATTCGATGGTACAATAATCCTACAAAAATCGACGTATTATCTGTCTGTTACAATTTAATATTTCAAAAGAGAATCTTACAGTACAACACACCGCGTTTATACGCCGCTCGATTCAGTTATAATATGCTTGGTCAGTTTAGCTCTATAAAAAAATATAGTCTTTTTGTATAATCGTCTCTCTATCAGGCAGAATAATCTCCATGCATAAAGTAACTCGATACAATTGACTCCGCACTCTTTCGTACTATTCTCTAACCGATCGAAGCAATGCGAGAAATCGTAAATCACTCGCTCGTTGAATTTCTCGACAGAAAAAGTCGCCAATCCATTTCTCTCACATTTCTTTTTCAATTCTAGAAAATCTTCAAAATTTCTAGACGAATTAATAGCGATTTACTGTATGATATCCGATCTTAGCAATTTCACGGAAATAACGACTGTTTATGCTTAATTCTTGCTATAAAGATAATTTCTACAAAATAAATTTCAAGAGTACTCTTTATGGGATATCTTCGACTTCTAATTTAAGCTACACAAGTCGCTGCTAAAAAGGGTGGAGTTTGTAAGATGTACATTTCCCAAAATATAGAATCCTACGTTGTTCGTCTTATACAAGAAAAATTAGCTTTACCGGATACGTGAAGTGTATGTAAATAAAATAGTGTGAAAAAGCAAAAGAAATAATCATGATATAATTTATTTAATCGTCATTTGTTATTCGTTTCTGTATTCTTTGAAGTGGTAAACATACTTTTAATTATCGATACGTCACAACTGAAATAATTAAGCTTTAAGCAAGTCGTTACAAAATTTGTCTCGAACAGTCTCACCTCGAACAATACTTTCTTTCGATAAACGCGCGTAGATCTGCGCCGCCGTTGTTACTAGACTTTAACATCTAGTGTTCGGGGATTAAAAATCGCTTGTAGTCCAAGTCGCACTGCTTCGAACGGGTTCGCGAGCGAGTTCTCGGCTTCAGCAAATCTTCAGAAGCGAGGAATAAACACATCAATCAGAAGACTAGCTTTTGCAGGCCTCTCATCTCAGCTACGACAACGAAATCGGACGTTGGATTGCACCACTCAGTCGAATCACGATTACTCCTGTGCTCCGCCTCGCTTTTCCTCTTTTTTTTTTCGTGGGGAACGCGGCGCGACACCTCTTGATCGAATCTGATTCAATTGCAAAGTTAGAGCAAAATACCTTTTAAGCAGTCACTGCGGATTAATGAAGATGAGGAGTCTCTTGCAAGATTCCTAGTGGGAATTGAAGGAAATAGGAAATCAGGCCGGAGGCTAACGTGGATATACGAACAAGGGAGTTTCACTTTAGGGTCCTAGACATTGGTTCAAGTTAACCGAGATTTTAGAAATTGCGGTTCTAGTACTATTTTTGAAGATAGACGGCAGATCAATGATACCCGATCAATTAACGTTAAGTAATATGTACGGCATACCTAAGAACGATGGGATGCCTCCTCACAAAATGTTTCACCTTCGTTGCGCAATTGGTCACCTTTCTCTCTCTCTCTCTCTCTCTCTCTCACTCTCATTCTCTCTCTTTCGTAAATGATAAAAAAAGAAAGAAAAAAGATTACTTAGCAAAATTCTACACGTCTGTATAAAAATCGGGCAAAGGAAGAAGGAAAATCATGCGTGACTTCCATTCGCCCGTTTCTCTCTCTCTTTCTCTCTCGCTCGCTACAAAGACAGCGCTATTAGAAAATAAATACATATGTCGCGTTCCTCTAAAGTTAATTTATAGTGCCAAGAGAGGCGCGGCACTCGCTATTTTTCTTTTACTGTCGTTGTTCCTTTGACATAAATGATCTTATCGGGCTTGAGAATTCGTTAGCATCAGCCTGATCTTCTCGTACGCGTACGTCAGCTTGCCCGCCAATTCCTTACAGCAACCATTTTCCTGAATGGTCTGGAATCTGTAAGTCTTGAAGTTCTTGTCGTGATCGATATAAGTGACTGCCGCCATCAACGGGCACATGATGATCTTTGCGTGGTCCAAGAAGTTGATCTAAGAAATAAATAGACAATTTTATTTATCCCAAAACAAAAACACTGTAACAAACAATATACTTCGAACAATGTAACAGTAATAAAAATGGTACTAAAAACAAATTATATCTTCTCATTGTTTAAAGTGTATTAAAACAGAAAAAAATATATAAAAATAAATAAATAAAATTATGCAAAGAAAGAATAAGTTAATACACAGTGTAGCAAAAAAATTATAAAAAGAGCTTAGAAAAAGCAAAGAATATTAAGACTAATAAAGTATTTAAAAAAATTAAAAAATTAAGATACAAATAGTTCATCATCAAATGAGTGTACATGTAGATAAGAATAATATAAGAACTATACAGAGGGTATTGCATGGCTCCATATAGAAACGATTAATTTATAACATTTTCGAATTCTACCCCTCATCTCAAATATGTTTCAGGTATAACAGAGGCAAAAGAGTAAAATGAAGTGGTACACGATGTTGCAGTATGAGAATGTAATTCATTTCAGAAACAATAAAAAATATATATATATGTTAATAGCATTATATTACACACACATATATACATATTAACATAACTTTAGAAATAACTGATTAATTAACACTTACTTGCACTGTGCCATTGCTCAGTTGCATCACTACAGCTGTCTGAGTCCTGAACCACTGGTGTATATAGGGAATTCTGGAGAGTTCGTCACCGCGTTTCATCGAAATAGAGCCACCCGCCTTCATCAGATGCTCGTTCATGTATTTCAAAAAGAAGTTCATCAGTTTCATTTTCTTTTCAAGATGGGACGGATAATCCTTGACTGTGTAGTACAACTCATCGCCCTCGCGATTGATATAGTGAATGTTGTAGCCATTCGACATCATAATCAATCGCGTGCCATCGTTGTACATCACGCCGACGCTATCATCGGACAATTGATATCCAAAACCGTATTTATCGGAGTAGTCCACCCACTTGCTGATCCAAATCACAGGCTGCGCCGCTGGATCAGTGAATTCGTCTGCAAATTTTCAGAGAAAACATTTTTATAACATCATACAGTAATACTGAATATAGCAATTATATTTAATCCCAGTTATTTGCACATCTCGAGATTAATTAAAAAAAAAATATATATATATATATAATATAACATTACATGTATATATTATATAAAATATATGTAATGTTGCGCCCGAGCTGAAATGCCCGATAACTTCGGGTTGAAAAAGTCGTGAAGGCGCTTTCTTTAATGTGTTCATTTTCAGAAGGTAATATTTTATGCATTGCAAACTGATAAATGGCATAATGATATGCAAAAAAGACTATCAAAATTGGTTGGATTTTGTGGATTTAACATTTGTATTAAAATGGAATAAAATAAGTTGTATTTTTAGTGTCTAATGCTTTTTTATTTCCAGAAAAAAAATGCAACGCAAATCCAAAAGATATGTGCTGTGTATAGAGAAAATGCTGTAACAATCGCATGTGCAAAATGTTTGCAAAATTCCATACGATACTTGAAGATGATAAGTGCTCTGGAAGCCGATGACAACGAATACCGATCAAATCAAGGCATTAATCCAAAATAATCAACACGCAACGACTAGAGATAGCAGAGAGGTACTAAAAATATTAGATAAAACTCTTGCATTGTATTTAGAGAAACATGATTATATAAATCGACTGGATATTTGGCTGCTACACGATTTATCAGAAAAAAATAGTTTGCATCAACGTATAAAACTTACTGCTTCAGGTCCTTATCACACAACGGATCGAGATTGAATTGAAATTTAATCAACCAGAATAAAGAAAACTAAGCTCAAATTTAGTGAACTTTGCTCTGATTGGTAAAATTTCAACCTAAATCCGTAGTCCGATATGATTACGAGCTTTTTCCGCAAACGCTTGATTGTAACAAATACTGTGCTCAACTCGACAAATTGAAGGAATAACTGACCAACGTCCAGAACTGACCAACAGAAGGAATGTCATCATGACAATGCCAGACCTCATGCTTTTTTGGTCATTCGGCAAAAATTATTACAGTTGGGCTGGGATGTCTTACCACATCCATATTTCGTCATATTTCGTCTTCAGATTATTATTTATTTAGATCACTAGAAAATTCGCTTAATGGAAAAAAAAATTGATTTTTAAGAAGTCTGCAAAATCACCTAGAGTAATTTTCTGTCGAAAAATTGAAGAAGTTACTTTGAAAACGGAATCATGAAGTTATCCAAAAGATAGCAGAGTATCAGAGATCAAAACGACTCATACGTTGTTTGATATCGACATAAACATGTAATTATATATAAATTAAAATAAGGAAAACGCTGTTAAACGGGTAAAACCGGATCTTGGTTGCTTAATAATATTATTCGCGTGAATTTTACGTGCAATTCTTTGCCTTACCAAACCACGCGCACCGGTACTTTTGGACTGAAAACGCAGTCTCAACTAAAGACTACTAGAAAAGCACTATTACGTGATTAAATTGATAATCAATTTAATCACATTAACATATTAGAAAAGCTGGGAATATATATATATATATATATATATATATATATATATATATATTTCCCTTTTATTAAAAAAAAAAAAATAAAATTAATTATTACACAACTCAATAGTTCCTCTTCTAACATACCTGATGAAGAAGCTGTTTCCCTAGCAGGCTTAGTTTTCAATACAACAGCTATTTGCTCTTTCAGCGTTTGAAGCATCTTTCTAATGTCGAGGTTGCCGCCTCTTTGCGGTTCAATGACTTCGTTATTAAACTTAGCCTTTCGCGATGGACTATTCGGCACTCGGGGGAAAATCTCCTGTTCCGAATAGCCGTTAAGGTTCATCTCACTGAGTGGTTTACGATTGCAGTGTAACTCGAGTGTATCCAAACGTGGTGCCATTGTCAGACATGAAAGCGGTAAACTCGCCGGCAAGTATCCTGCAATTGTTAATTAATAAGAAAATTAATTTACTTCTTTTTCATTAACAAATAAAAAGGACAAAAAATTGCAAATTATTTATACTGTAATTTGCTCTGATAATAGAGAAAATGCAAAAAATTTTGGCAGAGTTTCAATTTCTCTCGTCTAATTTGAATTAATTTAACTTTTCAACTTCCAAGCGGGACGAGCCGTTTGCCCCATAAATAATTTCTTTAGAATAATCAGGCCAGAACATTTTCACAATTTTTGTGGATTTTTAAAATTTATTTTTAGTTATAAGCTTTTATTTATGACGAATAAATGCATAATATATACAATTTTCAAAAAGATATAACTTATTTACTCGGGACGAGCCATTTGTCCCACTTGGAAGCTTATTTAGGAAATCAGCATGGTAGTTAAAAGATTAAATAACTTATATCACAGAAACATTACAATAAATCAAATAATATAATTTATATTATCACATTATCAAAAAAAGCTGTTGTATAATCGATAGAATTATTTTACAAGAAGAAAAAATAATTATTGAACAATTCCACTTTTTTGAATTGTTGATGTGTCTTACCAGAACTAAAGAAGCTGTCTTTCATCAGTTTGGCAACGGACGGACGTTTTGAGGGACTCAGTTGCAACATGTTCGCCACCATGTTCATGGCAGGTTTACTAATGTGTTGCGGTGTCTTGTACTGCACTTGTTTGATCCTAGAATACGTTTCCCTCAGGCTTGACGTCTCGAAAGGCGGCTTGCCCACAAGTAGAGTGTACATTATGACACCAATACTCCATACATCAGCCTCATATGAGTGTCCGATCTTCGTGAGCACTTCCGGTGCGATGTAATTCGGAGTACCACAGACAGTTCTGTTAAAAAATTCGTCAATCAGTCAAATCATATACCAAAATTTCGTGTGTAATTGATAAAATTAATTTATCCCTGATAGAGTTTAAAAATTTTATCCAAGTATGTTGGAGTGTAATTTATGTGGGTATGATTTTGAAGTAAAATTAAGTTTAAACAAATAAAAAATATCACATTTAAATAGAATTTAAGAATGAATAAAATATAATTTAATCTTTAGATTTAGAATGATTTATCATAATTACTTTTTTCTTTCACCGTCGTGCTCCAATCTGGTTGCCAATCCGAAATCACCGATCTTAACTTGCAAATCGTCGTTCAAAAACAGATTGCCTAACTTTAAATCTCTGTGAATTATTCTATGCTGATGCAGGTAAAAAACTCCATCCAAGATCTGCTTCATGAAGTATCGTGTCTCGCATTCCGACAACGCTTTCCTGCGCTTATGCAGCTCCATCATCGACTAGAATGTTAAACAATTGTAAGCACAATTGGCAATTGAAGTAGCTACTGCTGCTACTTACCCTTTTACGACAGAGTTCCAGGATGATATAAATATTATTAGTATCGTCGAAGAAACCGTGAAAGCCAACGATGTGTTTGTGATTCAAGGTCTGGTGAATCGCAATCTCCTGGGTCATCTTCTCCCTCTGATTGCCTTTTGCCATCAGTGACTTTGGCACGATTTTCCCAGCGAATACATGATGCGACTTTGACTCTGTGATCTCGTAACATTTTGCAAATCCACCCTATGAAGCAACGGACATAAGAGCAGAGTAAAGACAACTACAATAAAAAAAGGGAAGGAAAAAGCTGACGCTTTAATTATAAAGTTAATTTCCTGCAAGTAAATTATGTTTTAATACCTACTGGCTTTAATAATGGTTCTTTAGTAATTAATATATTTAACGTTTAAAGAATCTGTAATTCGAAAGGATTCACAAGTTCCAAGTTAGGTAACTCTACAGGTATCCCTCTTCTTTTTGGTGAAAATTTGGAGTGCCTTCAATTCGGGAGGTTTTTAAGGTTTTAGGTAAGACTTAATCCTATCGCCGTGTCTCCAACTGGTACCTGACCGTAAGGTATCAGTTATTTGACACAAAACTTCTATACCCTATTATCCTTTTTCTTGAACTGTTCTCCTCCCCTTAAACAAGGAATCTTCCTCTTATACTCTACTCTCCATAAATGGGAAATCCTCCTCTTAATTGAGGAATATGTGGAATGAAGGCCAGGATTGAACCACGGACCTTTCAGTTACTAATCATAAATGTCTTCAATTCACTAATAGGTGGGTTATACATATATAGCACATAAGTCAAAGGTATGCCTTCACTTGCAACATTCCGAGACTTTGGCCATAAGTTGAATTCATTGTAAGGCAAATAGTAACATGACATTAAATGCGCCAACATCGCTATACATATTGTTTGAACATATTATTGATATTATTTCATATTAAAACATTATACAATACAATATATAAATAATTACATAATAAATCTTTCTTTGTATATATACAGGATGTCCCATGACTCGAATATTGAAGTCATTTAGAGTTGAAATTGTTTAATAAACGTATGTCCGTAAATGCTCCCTAACAGAACTACAACCATTGAAAGTTGATGTAAATATTTAAAAAAGGAAAGAAAAGAGACATTTAACTTGTTTATAAATAACTTGACTTATTTCATTTGTTTGTAAACAAATTAAATTAAATGTCTTTTTTCTTTCCTTTTTCAAACATTCACATCAACTTTCAATGTAGTTCTGTTAGGAAGCATTTATGGATATATGTTTATACAATGTAAACAATTTCAACTCTAAATGACTTCAATGACACGCCGTTAATGTATGGACATGAGACTTAAGTCATGAGACACCTTGTATATTAAAAAAAAAAAAAATATATATATATATATATATATATACACAAAAAATAGTAAAACAAAACACTATTAAAATAATGTCAATGAAGCTAATGGCAGTGCTCTTTAAACTGCTCAGTTACAATAATACATCAACAGTATAGTTTTCATAAAAAAATGCAAAAGCTCCACATACACAGTTAAAAAAAGAAATGTAGTTCAATACATTTAATTTGGCATGATAAGGACATTTGAGCAATCTTCTTTCATGAAACTTCCTCATAAGTTCTCCAATTATATTTCTCCATTATAGTTCCACCAATGTAGATTAACTCTAATCATGTGGTTTATCGTACTTTTTACCCTTTTCTAGTTCTAAGAATAAAACAAACCGGGATTAAAGTTCACCTGCATTGATAGAAATGGAGACAAGTCAAATTGCCAGTATATTTTCGATCCAAACCTCTCTGGAATCCCCAAAGAGGAGCTGAAACAGTTCTTCGCGAGTTTCTCTCACGAATCATACGTCTATCTGTAAGACGCGTCTTCGACACGAGTGCAACAAGTGTCGGGCGCTAAAGGATCACGTTTACACGTGTGTGCGTGTGTGCATGTGTGTATATATGTACGTATGTCGCGGGACAGAGACTCGCGCGAATAACGTAATACGAGCGTGACCGCGCAAGGTCAGGGCGAAGGCGCTGGAGAGGCTCAAGGACGGCGCCGGTCGTTCTTACCTTCCCGAAGAAGCGGCCCTTCACGTAACTTTTGCCGGTGTTCGAGTCGTAGATCACGCTCGGTATAGTCTCCTCCTCATTCGACATCGCGCAATGGCAGTGACAATGGCAGTAGGACCCGCTGTCGTCCGACGTATCGTCACACGAGGTCGTATCGCAATCCTCCCAGGACGACGACGTATCGCAATCCTCCCACGATGACGTGCCGCCGTCGGACGCGGTGACGTTACCCGATGTTGTCGCGTCACTGTCGGACGTTCTGTCGCACCTCGACGCCGTGACTGTCCGTGATCCTGAATCCGCGACCGCTTCCCAAACCAAGTTCGCCGGCCGGCGAGAGGATTCGCGCGTATTCGGCGACCGATGCGTTCACGTTTGAACCGTTCTCACGCAGCCGAGAGAAAGAAATCCCGAGGTGAGGACGCGACGGGAAAATAAGGGAAAAAGAACGAACGGCCGTGAGCGCGCCACGCTACCGTATCCACAGAACACCCGCGGAACTCGCTGCTCGCCGTACTTCTGTTCAAACCGCCTTGGCTCACACACCAGTCTCGCCAGTCTCGCCACCGTCGCGGAAAACGTGCAACGGCTCGTTCGATTTAAATTACGAATGGCCGACCAATCGCCAGTATCGCCACGGCGCCGGGACGGGTCACGTGACCCGGCGGGAGGTAGCGCGCGCGCCACCCCGCGGTCGTCGACCTCGTTTCTCGCGCTCCGCGATTTCTTCTGCCCGAGATTTTGGCGGATCGGCCGCGATTGGCCGCGATCGAGCTCGATCGGTTCCCGATTGTCCACGTTTCTGATTGGCGAATTGGCCAATTCAACATTCTGATGGACTAATCCAATGAAAAGATCGATTCACGTGAATTAGGGCCAATGTACAATCAGTCATATATCGGAGTCCGGATGTCGGAACTTCTTTTTTCGAAAACGAATTAATTTTCCTCATTGGACGATCATCGGCTACGTTCCGACATTCGACTCCGGCTACGGTCAACGTGACGCTACAAATGCTTCGAAGCATTCCTCTTCTCTTTTCTTTCAATAAAGAAAGAAGGAAAAGAAGAACGCTCCGAAGCATTTGTAGCGTCACGTTGACCGTAGCCTCCGACAGCCGGTCTACAATGGATGTCGAGTCATAAGAATTGACCAATCACAGTTCATTATTCTTCGATTGCAAGGAAAATAATAGACTGTTAAGGCCATCGCACACAAAATGCATAGCTTAGCATAAGCGTAGCATAAGACCGCTAAACCAATGAGCATCCAGCATAAAGTCGCCATATTAATTTACATAAAATGCTCATTGGTCCAGCGGTCTTATGCTATGCTTATGCAGCCTATCCAATTTTGTGTGCGACGGCCTTTAAGGCCTTTACACATAAAATCCCGTAAGGACGTAAAACATAAGCGTAAGAAAATCGACCAATCCCAATCGAGTATTTTCCCCGACTGGGGTTACAGACAGCACAATACTCGATTGGGGTTGGTCGATTATCTTACGTTTATGTTTTACGTTCTTATGGGATTTTATGTGTGAAGGCCTTTACTACGTTTACGCGAGCGTTACTTCTAGTAACTTACGATAATTCCTTCGCGTAAACAGGATTTTGTAGTAACTTACGATAATTTATTCCACGTAAACGAGTGAATTATCGTAAGTTACTACAGAAGTAACGCTCGCGTAAATGTAATATGTGATCGGTCAATTCTTACGAATCAAGCGGGGAGCACACGCTTCTGCATAACGCATAAAGGTGAAATTTCATGGGCAGTGAAAAGAAGCAGCAGTCGTACTGATTGGCTATAAAATAGAGAAGTTGCAGAAACTCGAAAACTTCTCTATTTTGTAGCCAATCAGAACGATCTGCTGTTGCTTTTCACTGCCCATGAAATTTCACCTTAATGCGTAAGCATAAGAAAATTGATTAGTCCACATACATGTGCATAAGGAAATCAACCAATCAATTTTCTTACGCTTATGCCATTATGCGTTATACAAAAGTCTGTATTTCCCGCTTCACGACTTACGACACCCTTATAGACCGGCCCTAAGGCTGTTTCTACAATTAGGGCCTTGACACATAGGCCGGTATTCACAGGCCCGTATTCATAGTCGGATCTTATTCCAAGGCTGTCTTAAGTAATGTCTTAAGTTGCTAATACGGTCATTTCATTGGCTGAACGGAGTCTTAAGACGGCCTTTGACCAGACTTAAGACGATCTTAAATATAAGATCCGACTATGAATACGGACCATAGTTATTTAAGACCGTCTTAAGTACGATCTTCAAGTGTTATGAACCAATCATAGAACCGTATTAGCATCTCAAGGCATTACTTAAGACAGTCTTGAAATAAGATCCGACTATGAATACGGGCCACAGAGCCGTATTAGCATCTTAAGATATTACTTAAGACGATCTTGAAATAAGATCCGAACATCTCGTCGGCCGCAGGGGGAAGTGATCCGCGCAGTTCCTTGGGCTTAACGTACCTACGGCAATACCGAGTTCCCAACACCGCGGACATACACGAACAAATATACATACATTCATACACTTACACGTTTTCGAGTTCGAAGTGATACGAGTGTGCGAGTTTTGTTGTGTGGTTAACTTCTGTTTGGGACGCTTTTATTGAGGCGTCCATGTTGATTTAGTCGAAATGTCTTTTGTTTAGATGAGATTCAGTTTAGATTCGGTTTTGCTACTATGACCACATGGGTTACCCCCACGGCCTTTCTTTTATTTGAATAAAAAAAAAAAAAAAAAAAAAAATAAGATCCGACTATGGCCGGTATTCATAGGCCCGTATTTATAGTCGGATCTTATTTCAAGGCTGTCTTAAGTAATGTCTTAAGTTGCTAATACGGTCATTTCATTGGCTGAACGGAGTCTTAAGACGGCCTTTGACCAGACTTAAGACGATCTTAAATATAAGATCCGACTATGAATACGGACCATAGTCAGATCTTATATTTAAGATCGTCTTAAGTACGATCTTAAGATGTTATGAACCAATCACAGAGCCGTATTAGCATCTTAAGATATTACTTAAGACAATCTTGAAATAAGATCCGACTATGGCCCGTATTCATAGTCGGATCTTATTTCATGGCTGTCTTAAGTAATGTCTTAAGTTGCTAATACGGTCATTTCATTGGCTGAACGGATCTTAAGACGGCCTTTGACCAGACTTAAGGCCCGTATTCATAGTCGGATCTTATTTCAAGGCTGTCTTAAGTAATGTCTTAAGTTGCTAATACGGTCATTTCATTGGCTGAACGGAGTCTTAAGACGGCCTTTGACCAGACTTAAGACGATCTTAAATATAAGATCCGACTATGAATACGGACCTAAGACGATCTTAAATATAAGATCCGACTATGAATACGGACCTATGAATACCGGCCTATGAATACCGGCCATTGACTAATGGGATTTTTACAATTCAAGAATAATCGACTGTGGTTGGTCAATAGCTTACTACTTACGTCTTACTGCATACTCCTGCTGCCATTGTAGACGACGCTTAAGGGTGAAGTCCCATGGAGCCAGCGTACGGCGTACGGGCGTATGGCGTAAAGAAGCTTGGCGTAAAGAAGCTAATCACAGGCTTTAAGCCCCGGACACACACTTTTTCGTAACAATAACAGTAAAGTTTCGACCAATCGCGTTGCTCGATTCGGGAACGTACGGCCGTACGTTCCCGATTCAAGCAACGCGATTGGTCGAAACTGTACTGTTAAGGCCTTGGCACATAAAAAAACTTTAGCAGTAAAACTCAAGCAGTAAGCAAATCAGCCAATCACAGTCAAGAACTTAAGGCACGGCCCTAAGCGGTAGCGAATCCATACTGTTGATTTCTTACTGCTTAAGTTTTACTGCTTAAGTTTTTCTATGTGCCAAGGCCCTTACTGTTACGAAAAAGTGTGTGTCCGGACCCTTACGCTCGTTTTCGTTACGTCAGCACAGGAGGTCGATTTGGGGGTTGATTGTCTATCTTGAAACGAGGTGAAAATTACAAAAGTGAGATCATTACAGATTTTACTAGATTTCGACAAATGAAATCGTAGATACACTAGTAAATTTTCTCACTTTTGTAATTTTCACCTCATTTCAAGATACACAATCGATCCCCTGTATCTTGGGACGAGGTGAAAATTACGAAGGTGAGGAAATTCACTAGAGAATCTACAATTTTATTTGTCGAAATCTAGTAAATCTGTTCACTTTTGTAATTTTCACATCGTCTCAAAATACAGAATCGACCTCCAGATGGTGCTGATGAAGGGGAGGGAATGTTCTTCGTGCAGTTACAAGCACAAGCACGTGGGCGTGGGCATTCGCAATTCACAATTCACTGCAATTCACATTGTTCACAAGCCGCTCCGATCTCAGATCACGAAGAGACAGGGTTGGGACGGTTGGGTAAGTTAATTTTTTTTCCAACCAACAAGGGAATCTCGCATACCCGAAAAAAGTATTCGACATCAAAATATGTTTTATATTAAAAACTTCTATTCAATATTTTTAAAAAATAATTTTTTAAACAAAATTTTTATTAAAAATTAGAAAAAAAATTTCAAAAAATATTTTTGTAAATTGTTTCAAATTTTGTTACTATGTTTTTGTTTGTGATGACCTACTTGTGTGGAAAATACTATATTGGTAGCATTTTTTAATGTTTACGCTTTTCTATAAAACTCGGATATTCAAAATTGATAACTTTGTATCTAAATTGTGAAACGATCTGAAATTTGGCCCCGAACATTGAAAGAGAATACAGAATATGATATTAAATTTTCATCAACTTCGTAGCATTTTGACAAAATCGATCCAGAACATTCTTAACGGCTGCATGATATGTTTTGAATCGTCGATATTGATGTACATACGTCGTCGTTGATGTACGGTAAATAACTATAAGATGGAAAACCATTTTCTCGTACCGTCGTGATTCTACGATAGATTACGAAACGTTTTCTGTTGCAACTTTACGATAAGATACATTTTGAATCATCTATCGTTGATACATGATTAATAATTATAGGTTTTTGTTCGTAATTGTAGTCGTCGATAGAAAACTTTGAGTTTCCTTTATTATGAATACACAATTGATTGTGATAGATTTTCAAGGCCAAGACAAGTTTGTTTACACTTACAATAACTGCAAGAGTCACGTGAAGATCACAGTTTGTGACATATGTATTAGATTGCTTTGGAGAAAAATACTCTTACCACTTTTCATAACTTTCGTGCTTACTGTAATTCCGACTTTATTACAGGATTTCGATTTATGTGTAAGTTGTAAAGATAAGGACGGTCACCCACATCCGATGGAGAAACTTGACTTTGATTTGGATGATGGCTCTTTGCCTGCGGATGCGAAACAAACAAATCCACAGGTAACTTATCGCCTTATTCTAAAAATATCTATGTATTGTAATTACGATAAAATAATGTGCTCTTATCATTGTTGTTTCTACAACGTAGGAGGCCAGGAAATTATCGATACAGAGATGCATTCAATCATTGGTGCATGCCTGCCAGTGCAGAGATACTAACTGTCGTCTAGCGAGTTGCCAGAAGATGAAGCAAGTGGTGATGCATACAAAGAAGTGCGAGAGAAAGACTAATGGCGGGTGTCCTGTATGTAAACAGCTGATTGCGTTGTGTTGTTACCATGCGACACACTGCCAAGAGACCAAGTGTCTCGTTCCATTCTGCTACAACATCAAGCACAAGATAGAGCAGCAACAATTACAACAGGCAATGTTCAATCTCGATCTCAATCCCAGTCCGTAAGTTTGATACGGGCTTAAAGGTGCCTTTTCACGTTGACGCTCGACTGACTTGAAGATATTACTTGAAAATAATTAATATTTTACGTATTTCGAAGTCGTATTTTTGATTGTATTGGGATGATCAACGATGATATTCAGCGTCAAGGCTGGATGTTGAATAAATACAAATTTATTTTTTCCGAAAATTTTTGCTCGCTGAAAATGGGCGTCGAGCGTCAACGTAAAAAATGACACCTTACGACCATCTAAAGTCGTCATTTTAAAAATGTCTTGAAGTCCAAATAAAGTCTTTTTGTAGCTATTTTTACTTAATGTTGTATAATAAAATAATAATAAAGACCACAAAATTAACTATATTTAATTGTTTCGCAACTTTATGATTGAAGAAATGAATTTATAGTATAAGTTGATGTAGTTGCGTAAGATTAGTGGTTTCATGCAATATTACAACGTTTACGCGAACGTTACTTCTGTAGTAACTTACAATAATTCCTTCGCGTAAACGGGATTTTGTAGTAACTTACGATAATTTACTCCGCGTAAACGAGTGAATTATCGTAAGTTACTACAAAAGTAATGCTCGCGTAAACGTAGTATATGTTAACCATTTCCCTGATGAACATATTATTTGCATGTAATATTATCATTTCGGTTTCGTTTCCGTTAATTCCGATTGCGCCCGCATTCCTGGCGGCCTATTAAGCCTTGTGTCCACGATCTATAGTGCACTCTGTGGTGGATTTATTTCTATTGGTCAATCCTGGTAACATTAACCGTCGGTTAAGCTAGCCGTAGTTAGTGAAATTGGCTCTAAAGCCTTGTGTCCACGATGATAGAACTGTGTCCAAGTTTCGGTTTAAGCCAATGGAACTGCTGCTTTTCTGTAAGAGCTGCAAGTTGATTGGCTTAAACCGAAACTTGGACACATTTCTAGCATCGTGGACACAAGGCTTTAAGCCAATCAACTTGCAGCTCTTACAGAAAAGCAGCAGTTTCATTGGCTTAAACCAAAACTTGGACACAGTTCTTGCATTGTGGACACCGGGCTTTAAACCGAAACTCGGACGCAGTTCTAGCATCGTGGACACAAGGCTTAAGGGTGAAATTACGGCTGCGGTCCACTTTACGCTACAAATCCTTCGAAGCATTCCTCTTCTCCTTTCTTTTAATGAAGAAAGAAGGAGAAGAAGAACGCTTCAAAGAATTTGTAGCGTCAGGTGGACCGCAGCCTACATGAGTAGTGAAATGCTGCAGCAGTGAGCAGCAGTTTAGTAATTTCTAGGATTTTTCTTATCGGGGTATACTTCGGAAAAACTTTGTTACGCGATAGTGTCTGTCACACGTGTATATAGATACAGATTACTTTCTCGTTTTCTTTGTATTGATATCTGACAACAGGCAGAGCCAAATAGTGCGTTCGAAAATAGGTTCGGCTGGTGTTGGGAAAAATAATAAAGTTGGCAGTATTGAGAATTGCCAACACTGCGTTCGTTTTCTCCCAACTGGGAAAAGTTGGAGATTGATAAAATGGGGGCAACTAGTGCAGATATTTATTTGTATCGGTCTCAACGCCTTTTGTGAAACATAACCTATTGCTAGTACTGAGGCCCGATTCTGAAACGCATACGAAAATAACGCTGTGTGAACATTGATTAGTGTATACTGCATGCTTAGATCCTAAGCAGTGAACATTGATTAGTGTATACTGCTTAGATCCTAAGCAGTATACACTAATCCTCAGTACTAGCAATAGGTTATGTTTCACAAAAGGCGTTGAGACCGATACAAATAAATATCTGCACTAGCATGGTGTTAGAAGACAGGTGTAACATTGCGCATAATGGCGGCCGGAGAATACGACAGCCAATCAAATGTTTATCCAAAATGTGGCGCCACATTTAAATGCAGCATTAGTCAGTTTGTGACAAAAATGCAAACAAAAATAAAAAATTTGTAAATATAATACGAAACCTCACAAATTAATAAAAAAAATATAATACATAATATACTAATGATAAAAAAAACAATCTTTACATTAATAAGTAAAGGTAGATTAAATATTGCAAATAAGAAATTAGAAAACGTTATTAATAAGGAAGTATACAGAAGATTGATTTACAAGGATAAACATATTGTGACGTTATTTTTCAAATTATATTGGCCAATCGTTGTCGCAATAAACGCTTTTCTTTTCTGTTAATCAATATTGGTGAAACAGGGAGCTTTCCAGCAAGCGACACAAGTCGACACAAGTATCGTTTTGTCTTTGTTACTCATTGCCGAAAAAGAAAGATAGAACGACCTTTGTGTCGACTTGTGTCACTTGCTGGAAAACTCCCACAAACTTCTACCAGTTTTTGATAAACATATGATTTAATTAAATGTCTGTAAACAACAATGATAACTAATAAAAATGTTTCAATTTTTCTTTATACCTTCTCCACTTTCTCCTCTTATATTTATCAAATTTTCTGTTAATGGCGGGATATTTATAAGAATATTTTTATCAGTTATTTGATCAAATGAATTCATGGGATCTGGACTGTGCACATGTGCCATAGTAATTAAAGAGTTACAAGTATTATCTCCTTCGGTATTTTTACCCACTAAAAGAACGTGTTCCGAATGTTTTCCCAAAATGTACCATTATGATTCGTACGATTCTTACAACTTTTTACACAGCACGTTGGCATAGCTTCTCCGCAAAAATAGAATATCTAATATCTAAACACAATATAACCTTTAACTATACTTCACAATAATATGGGAGAAGCCATATTGCTTTTGGCATCTTGGATAAACTTCTGATTGGTCAAAGAAAATGACGACTGCGCATTCTCGAAACTGTTACACCTGTTTTCTAACACCATGTGCACTAGTTGCCCCCATTCTATCAATCTCCAACTTTACCCAGTTGGAAGAAAAGGCTCTGTAAACTTAGCCGGTCAACTTCGACTTTATTAATTTTTTTTTTTTAATCGTTTGTTGGTCGTTTGTTGGTGATTGTTGGCCTAATTACGACGTTTGTTGGTTCTTAATTTTTTTTTAAATTAAAAAAGAAATATTAGCGTTAAGTTAGCCGGAAAAATTTTATTTTTAATTTAAAAAAAGCCTAATCGATGCGTAATCGTTTGCTGATGATTGTTGGTCTAATTTTAGCGTTTGTTGGTTTATTATTAGTCTTAAAAACGAAAAATGGTAAATCTGAAGAATAGTGGCCTCCTCACCGATTTCATTGCGCATGCTCAGTAGCCGCGTACGCGCATGCTAAAGTGCGCCAATTTTAAATATGATGACTATTGACTGGTCAATCGTGCGGAATAACCAAGCGTCTTGATTCAAGCAGTTATATATATAATACATGTGTACAGTACATGCGTATAAACAGTACACAATTAGGCGGGGGAGGGGCTTCGCCGCTGGCTGCGGCGGAGCCCCTTCCCCCGCATAATAAAACTAAACAAACTCCCAGCGTGATACCTAACTGCTTGAATTAAGACGCTTGATTATTTGTGTACTGTTAAAGCCCGTATTCATAGCCAGTTTTATAGATGTTAGCCTTACATAGAAATAAACCTTAAGTCGTAGGCAAATAATAAACCAATCTTCGATTACTTTAATGTGAGATAATTTTTCGTTTTTTTTTGTTTTTAAGACTAATAATAAACCAACAAACGCTAAAATTAGACCAACAATCATCAGCAAACGATTACGCATCGATTAGGTTTTTTTTAAATTAAAAATAAAATTTTTCCGGCTAACTTAACGCTAATTTTTCTTTTTTAATTTAAAAAAAAATTAAGAACCAACAAACGTTGCAATTAGGCCAACAATCACCAACAAACGACCAACAAACGATTAAAAAAAAAAAAATTAATAAAGTCGAAGTTGACCGGCTAAGTTACCGGAGTTGGGAGAAAACGAACGCAGTGTTGAGAATTCTCAATACTGTCAACTTTATTATTTTTCCCAACACCAGCCGAACCTATTTTCGAACGCACTAAAGAAGAGGCCGCAGGGGGAAATGATCCGCGCAGTTCCTTGGGCTTAGGCCCGGTCTACAATCAGTCGTATGTCGGAGTCGGATGTCGCAACGTAGCCGATGGTCCAATGAGAAAAATTCGTTTCCGAAAGAGAAATTCTCTCATTGGACCATCGGCTACGTTGCGACATTCGACTTTGACATACGACTGATTGTAGACCGGGCCTTATGCTAGGTCTACAATGGGAGTCGCAAAGTCGTGAGTCGCAAGAATTAACCAGTCACAGTCGATTATTCTCCTCAAATTCAATTGTGATTGGTCAATTCTTGCGACTCACGACTTTGCAACTCGCATTGTAGACCCCGCATTACGAACTTACGGCATCAACCCGAGTTCCCGACACCGCGGACATACACACACAATTACACATACTCGTGTCAGTGCAATTGAAAAAGACATGCCTCACGGCTCATACGACAATTGGTTCGTCCTGGCCATCTTACGAGCTGTATAGCTCGCAGGCCATAAACAGAAGAAGAAGAGAACCACACCTTGTTTTTCCTTCAATATGCTTATTTATATTTGCAATAACTGTAAAAGTCACGTGGAGACCAGATACCATTGTACAATTTGTGACGTATGTATTAGATTGCTTTGGAGAAAAATACTCTTGCCACTTTTCATAACTTTCATGCTTACTATAATTGCGATTTTATTACAGAATTTCGATTTATGTGTAAATTGTAAAGATAAGGACGGTCATCCGCATCCGATGGAAAAACTTGGCTTTGCTTTGGATAATGGCTCTTCACCTGCGGATAAGAAACAAACAAATCCACAGGTTACTTGTCAGCTTATTCTAAAAATATCCATGTTGTAATTAGGATAAACCTATAATGTGCTCATATCTTTTTTGTTTCTGCAACGTAGGAGAATTACAAAAAACGCAGCAAATTATCGATACAGAGACGCATGATCACAGAGATTCAATCATTGACGCATGCCTGCCAGTGCAGAGATGCTGAGTGTCATCTACCGACATTGAAATGCCAGAAGATGAAGCGAATAATGATACATGCAAAGTATTGCAAGAGAAAGACCAACTGTCTTATATGTAAACAGCTGATTACGTTGTGTTGTTACCATGCGAAAGGCTGCCAAGAGACCAAGTGTTTCATTCCATTCTGCTCCAACATCAAGCTCAAGATAGAGGTGGGACAATTGCAGCAACGATTACAACAGGCGCAATTGCTCAGGTTAGTAGAATCATCGACTTTTTGTGTATGTATTACTAACGCTAATGCAAATTAAAATACATGTTCTATTGCCTTTTTTCAAGCATTGGTCTATCAATGTTTGTTTAATAGCAAAATGCAAAATGCTATTTAAACCAAGCCGAGTGAACATATTCGATTCTTTCGCATGTCTCTACGTTTTAATTTGCTCCTAAGACTTATTTTTTAACTTAATCGTTATAAATTATTTTACTTTCTATTTACTTGTAACCTTAATTAAAGCCATTTGTCTACCTATCTGTATCTATATATCTTTTATCGAAAACATTCGACAATATTAGTGTAATCCTGTAGGAGTTGATGAATACGAGCCCCAATGGCACACCACAACAGCTGATGCAGCAGCAGCAAGCTCAGCCGATGGCAATGGGTGCGCAAATGCCGCAGCAATTAGGTGTGTTTATGCAACAGTTGTGTCAATAGTTTATGCAACAGTTTATGCAATAGTTTATGAATCTCAGAAGCCCATATACGTCTGATTAACCGAACCAAATACTCAAAATATTCAAGAGCAATCTACTGTTGATAACCATCTTTATTAAGCAACGACAACAACTTGGTCAGGATGGCGTGGGAGTTGGCGGCCCATTGGGACCTAATCAACCCCTACAACAACCCAAGTAGCAAAGTGACGTCAGAAGACTAGAGCTCTAGATTATAAGAGCTCTAGTCTTATAGATCAAACCGCCGCCATTTTGGACCTATATGAGGCCGGTCTGTGATTCGTTCTTACATATATTCTGTCTTTGTTACTCTCAAAACGATAGGTAAAAAAAGGTGGGTCGGTAAGATAAAAGGTTTGTAATCTCTACTCTTATAATCTATATTATCTAGAACTCTACAGAAGACAACATATGGCGTCTATTTTTAGTCATTTATGGTTTATGACCTCGGCGGCTAATGGACGTTTATAAGACGTCATTTCTTAAGCCCATATCAGATTACGGATTGGGATTGTGATTGGATTGAAATTTAATCAATTAGAATAGAGAAAACTGATCTCAAGTTTAGTGAACTTTGCTCTGATTTGCTCAAATTTCAATCCCAATCTCAATCCCAATCCGTAGTTGTAGTTTGATACGGGCTTAAAGCCGTGATCAGACTACGGATTGAAATTAAGATTGAATTGAAATTTAATCAATCAGAATAAAGAAAACTAACTTCAAGTTTAGTGAACTTTGCTCTAATTGGTCAGATTTCAGTCCAATCTCAATCCCAATCCGTAGTCTGATCACGGCTTTAAGGTGCCTTTTATCGTAACGCTCGACTGACTTGAAGATATTACTTGAAAATAATTAATATTTTACGCATTTCGAAGTCCATTTTTTATTGTATTGGGACGATCAACGATGATTCAGCGTCAACGTTGGATGTTGAATAAATGCAACTTTTTTTTCTGAAGATTTTTGCTTGTTGAAAATGAGCGTCGAGCGTCAACGTAAAAAATGACACTTACGACCATCTAAAGATGTCATTTTAAAAATGTCTTAAAGTTGTCCAAATAAAGTCTTTTTGTAACTACTTTTACTTGATGTTGTATAATAAAATAATAATAAAGACCACAAAATTAACTATAATATGTTTAATTGTTTCGCAACTTTATGATTGATATTATCATTTCGGTTTCGTTTCCGTTAATGCCGATTGCGCCCGCATTCCAGGCCTATTAAGCCATGTGTCCGCGATGCTAGAAATCGCTCCGAGATCTTGTACGAAGAAAGAATTAACCAATCGCATTTTGGTCAATTGCCGAATTGTTTAAATATGATTGGTCAATTTTTTCTCCGAGATCTCAGAGTGATTTCTAGGCTGCGTTCCGATTTTCACTGTCAGTAATAAAAATCTATATTTTTCTATATTTTACGTCACGTGTACTATAGATTTTTAGTACTGACAGTTGCTGACAGTAAGGGCCGATATCACAGTCTCCGAGCCATGCGATTGGCTCATGCGTCCGACACCATTATAATAACTTCAAAATTTTCTCCTAAGCTTAGTTTTGAATTATGAAAAGAAATGGTTAACTTATTATGGAATATGCTCGGTCCAGATATTCCTACGTCCATGTTCAGTCTTTTAAATAAAGTTATTGCAACATCAGTTGGATGACCCCGCGGTTGAAAGCGGGAACGAATTAATTAAGATGCGAATTTGACTCACACAGTCCTTGCAAATCGATGCATCTTTTTCCGCCCAATGCTGCAAATTACTCCAGACGGACTCTCGTGCGCATGCGTGAGTTACATCATTGGGCACGTGATCAGCATCAGGCTCGTGCTAACATCGACATGTCGTAAAATATATGTCGATGCGTGCTAACAATAAGATGTCAAACTCTTTTTTCGATACTCATATAAATTATCGAAATTCTTTGTTATAACTTACATCAATAATGTGCAACATATTAATTAATATCATAGCAACATAAAATTACCTTTATTTTTAAATAACATATATAACGGATAATATATATTATCCGTTTTACATTATAAAAGTCTGGTACTACGTTTACGCGAGCGTTATTTCTGTAGTAACTTACGATAATTCACTCGTTTACGCGGAGTGAATTATCGTAAGTTACCACAAAACCCCGTTTACGCGCGGAGGAATTATTGTAAGTTACTACAGAAGTAACGCTCGCGTAAACGTAGTAATGGGGACCGAACGGCACCCACTATTCCAGAGAAATGGATACGCGACTGCGACAAGTCAGCGTCTGCTAGCGTCACGCCGTTGCGCACGCGCGGCATCTATCCTATCCCTCCAATTCACAATACCGAATACTATTTCCGCCACGGTAGTGGACGTCCATTTTGCTCGCTTGCCGTGCGAGCGTCTCTGATTTATGAGCCGTTTCTGCACCCGCCTGCTCATCGTGAGTAAATGCCTGTATCTGATAAATCGCGTCGGTTCCCTCGATCTCGCACGGCTTTGCGCTCAATCAAATTAGACGCCTTCCGAGACGCGTCCTCGCATTTTTGCACAGAACTTCTTCGGGTAGCGTCGGTACAGTGATACGCCGTGGGTCCGCCGTTTTTTCCTCGAATATCTCGCCGAGACCTGAAGTAAAAGAGAAAGGGCAAATAAATGGATTCACATGCACCCACGTGCACCGTAATTCGGCATTGCACAGCCGCGTAGAGAGAAAGAGTTTTAATTGTTATAATAGTAATTAAGGGCATTGAGAACTACGTCGCACAAGGCATTTTTTGTTAAAAGAATTTGGAGTAAAAGTGTTATATTGAGAGTTGCTTTGCCGGTTGGATAAGCGTTGTAATCCATGTGACTACGAATCGAACGTGTTCTACGAATTTGTGGATTGATGGATTCAATGACTTGGAGAATCTTTGACCTTTTAATTCTCGGATTTGTGAATTCTGGAATTTTTCTTTTCTCAAGCCTAAATTTTATAGATATATATTCTTGCTTTATTAGACTCTGAAATTTTTGGACTTATACATATGCACAGTTGAA
This sequence comes from Temnothorax rugatulus, assembly GCA_035220575.1. Lineage (NCBI taxonomy): Eukaryota > Metazoa > Arthropoda > Insecta > Hymenoptera > Formicidae > Temnothorax > Temnothorax rugatulus. Next base: position 303,012 of record JASTWL010000120.1, read on the forward strand.
CCTCTAACTCAAATGCCAAGGGAACAGATAATAATTCAAGTTATAGAAGTTTTGACTTTCAAGCTTTAGAGATACGGAGACAAACAATTTTATATAATTAACTTAAAGAATATATTATATTTATATATATTTATATATAATTATTATATTTTTGTTGTATCAACTTATTAAAAAGACACAAGTTTGATTAAACTCTGAGTTATAGAGAGATCTTTTTAAGTGACACGGAGATCAATTTTGAAATAACTTGAGTTGTAGAGAGATACAACCAAGTAACTAGTGTTGCCCATAAATACTTTGAGTTAATCTATTTTCCTTCGACTTGTAGAGATTTTCTATAAGAAATAAATAAAAATTTGAATTGCAGAGGTTTTCAAGTTAGGAAGGTTTGAGTTAGAGAGGTTTGATTGTATCTTGTATTTATACTTATATATTTTGGGTTTATATATGGATCGAAATACATTACAGGAAGCTTGAACAATGGACGGAGCACCAGGAGGTAGAGGTGGATTCCGAGGCCGTGGCGGTCCTGGTGGATTAATGAGGGGACGTGGCGGTTTTGAGAGAGGAAGGTAAAGAACTTGTTAGAATAAATACACAGGAGAAAAGAAACCTGCATTAATATCCTCAGGAACATTTGCTACGGAGAACACTTTCTTTAAAACTATATTCTATTCTTTGTAAACTCTAATAACTTGTAAAAAGAAACATGGCGCAATAAAAAAACCAAAAATTTAATGAAGTTATGCACCTATAGAGATGCTTGTGTATGTAATAAATTATTATGAAAGAAATAATGGGATTTATTTGAATTGTTGCGTAATAGAGGTGGCCCTATGCGAGGCGGTAACATGATGCGAGGTGGACGAGGCAATGGGCCTGGCGGTGGCATGAGAGGAGGGCCACCTATGAGAGGCAGGGGTGGTCCCCCCAGGGGTGGACGTGGTGGGCACGGTGGACATTTTCCTCCAGGGTAAGCATTTTACTAATATATGCTTTATATTATACCTAGGCTACGTTCGCTTTGGGTGCTTTCGTGCTGAAAGCGTCAGTCTATCTTTATTGCTCATTACATGTTGAAAAAAAATGGAGTGATGCTTTCAGCACGAAAGCGTCCGAAGCGAACGCAACCCTATTAAAATTAATTATCATATTTTGTGAGATATTCAATTTTATCATTAATTTATAAACTGTACATTAATCTTCCTCTCTAATATGAACTGTATTAATATGATTAATAAATTTTATACACGATTAGTATATCATTACTTTGTACTTTTTACTAATATTTTGATGATGAATTTACACGCAATCGCGAAATGTGACTTTAAGAATCAATTAATTGCAAAATCTTATAATTCTTTTGTTTTTGTTAATAAAGTTTATGAAATAGTTTTATTGTCATTTACACAGTCCACCAGAAGGAATGTCTAGCGGACCTGGAGGTGGTCCGCCACCCCTAGGAATGGGTGGTCCGCGAGGCGGCGGGAGGGGTGGCGGAAGCAATAGCTTCCGCAGCAGAGGCAGGGGCGACTTCAGCAGGGGAGATAACCGCGGAGGTAGCAACAATTTCCGAGGTCGCGGCATGGATAGGGGTAGAGGAGGATCTAGGTGAGATAACTAATTCTAAGCACCAAAATAATTAATTTATTGAAATCTGAACAAAATTATTTATTACTATATATATCTTTTGCAGTCAGTTTTTTTTATTATAAATAATCTCTTGAAAATTTCTTGAAAGATTTTATCATACATATGAATATGTTATAGATTTATTTTTAAATCAATAAAGTTTAGTTTGTTGACATGATAGGCGATAATTTAATAAACGTTTTGTTCTTACATGATGCAGTAAAATTACATATTTTAGTTTTATGGAAGAGATTAATAATCTTAGAAAGTGGAGAACACAACAGTAGTATTCTTATTTAATAATATGATATGTATAATACCCACTATGTGATCAAAGTTTAATTAAAAATATATAAATTATTAAAGAAAATTTTATTAATATGGCAGGTAAATAAATCTACTGATATATCAGATTATATTTATTATTTTTTAATTCAAATGCAATTCACTCTTTCAGAGGAGGATCGAGTAGAGGTGGACCAAGCCGTGGAGGTGGCTTCGGCGATCGTGGTGGTCGGGGGGCTGGTGGACGTGGTGGCCCGACGAAACGAGGAGGAGGTCCACCTAGCTCCAGTGGACCCTCCAAGAGGCCGCGCTTTGATCAGCCGTCTTCCCAGTCATCCAACGGCTATGCTACTCAACCACCTAAGTGAGTATCCTAGGAGTTTTTATTTGTAACGTTTGAGAGCATTTTATTCTTGAAAATCAAAGATTGAAAATTAATTTAATGTAGCCAAGGTTACGGAGGTTCAAATAACGCTTACGGCGGCCAACAACAACCACAGCAACAACAGTCGGTAGGATATGGTGGCGGTGGCTATGGCTCGCAGCAAGGCTACACGCAGTCTTATCAGGGTTATGAGAGCTATCAGCAGCCCCAGGATTATGGGCAAACGGTAAATGAACTTGATATGACAATATGCCCGAAACAATTATGAAAGCTCTTTGGCAATTTACAAATACGGATCTGCCATTAATTTTTTCCAATTATTTGAGTCCTGCTGTTTTTTCTCAGTAATTAAAATACATTCTAGATTTTTAAATTTAATTAAATTTAATTAAACAAGTCAAGTGAATTTAAGTAATTACAAATGTTTTTAATTACAATCGAAATCAATAGGATCTATTGATGTTAATTTAAAATAATTGTTTTCAATTAAAAGAATCCGCGATTATTTCGTCTCTTTTGATTCCAGGGTTATCCACCGTCCGCACCAGATAACAGATACGGCGGAGCGTCATCGGTTCCGGCTGCAGGAGGATTCGCTAACGATCCCTACAGTTACGGCAAAGCTCCGCCATCAGGTGAGTTGTAGATACCAAAATAAGAGGTCTCGTGTTGTGTGCGACGTTGCATCGTTACTTTGCTATTACGACTTGGACATCTTCGTCTCTCGCTAATCAATTTCGATCAATCCTTTGTGGCTTTAAATTACTTTTTTCTTCTGCAGTTTCCAAATCTTTAAATTTTTAATTCCAAAATTGATATAGGCCTCCCTGCAATAATAACTTGAAATAAAAACTCAGGTCGTGAAGAGTTAAGTTGACGCATTTATAGTAACGTTGACAGTATTTACCACACAGTCTCAAGTACTGAGTATTCAAGGCACTCAAGGTTGAGTAACATGCCACAACCGACTGATCGAGTGCTCGAATGTCGAATTGAAGGTCGGCGGTACACATGTACAGCTAGTTTAATTAATATTACATAATGCATGTCCAGCCAATTACCAGGAGGCAGTGTCAGCTGCGGGACCGGGGGGCGGGGGCGGTTATGCCCCTGTCGACCCATATGACGACCGATCTAATGCCAACATAATCAACCGGGGTGGTTACTCGACGCAACCTTACGGTTAGTTGTTTCGTCCGCTGTCACCATACCGCTCACATTATATACAGTTCATTAACTATGACCGTTGGAGCGATCCTTAAGAACGCGTTTACCGTCGAGATGGAACATTGAATTATCTGCTCGGAAAGGTTTTCGTCACGGTGTCGTAAATTGATGCATCACAAAGTCATGGTAGGGCATTCAAATGACTATTAATCGATAAAACGTTAACTAATTTTAGTTAAGTATTAGTTTATTATGCTCTCTATGCAAAATTTTTCCGGCAAATTGAACGTTGAATTCAGAAGATTGCATTATGATACACAATGCTCCTTTCTGACATAATTTAACGTCTCGTTTCCCGATAGTAAATGAGTTCTTGAAGATCGCTTTTACCTTCTTGCTCTCCGGGTGACATCCGAGTTCCCATAATAAAGGCGTTAAGCATGATTCCGATTCAGACGAGAAACGATCTGATTCAGACGACAGAGAAGGGAGCAGACGCGCGGTCAATTTTTTTCAATCGCACAGATCTGCGTTCTAGAAATTTGGATACTTTGTATTTCTTGAAATCTCAACGTTGCTAGAATCGGAGTTTTCTTTTGCTTTAGAATTTTCTTATGTTCTCGTTCCTTCTCGGATGTTTGGATTTTTATATCGTTAGATCTGCGTGGAGCTTCAAATGTTTTTTCCCCCCCTTTCGAACTGTATTCTGCTCGCGATCGATGCGAAAGAGTTGCGCAGAGTCACACAAATCCCATTCCGGACAAGAAATCATATGTTGGATAAAGATCCTTTCATCAAGACACCAGCACTGCAGCACTGCCTCCTGCCATCTTTTATTCCAGAAGGACTACAAGGTGTTTGTGAATTGTGCAATTTCTTTCTCACCTAAATAACAAAAAATATACGTATATATGTATATATGTATATCACATTATCACGTTATGTCCTTTGCTATTTTCTTTCAGTGTATTTTCTACTATTTAATTTAATTATATATATATTTTGCGTTTTTCTTTCTTATATAATTTATAATTCAATATTGTGATATATAGATTTATTTAATTTGCAAATTTTAAAAAATTTTCTAAAAAATTGTCTTTTAAACAATTAGGCAATATTAATTAATTTTAATTGATTAACAAACTCACTTTCTCGTGGAAATTCTGTACTTTATCATAGCTGCTTCATCCATTCGACTGTTGTCCCAGGACGAAGCTCTTTTTTTTATTTCGTTCGACTCGTTTCAGATATTTCTCGTCTGAGTCGTTCGCCTCTGTCTATTTTCAGCACTCTTCGTGAAGCATTCTTCGATAAATCGGTGTTTTTCTTATGATTGCAGATTATCCGAGTCAGGACGGTGTTTATGGGAAACAGGACTATGGTAAGTACAACTCGCAGTACAGAAAAATTCATTGACCAGAGGAAAAAGATTTAGCTAAGTCGATTGGAGAAGGAAATTTGGTTGTAGATGTAAAATCGATTAAATAAGTAATAATAGCATACAACATACAAGAGATATATCTAAAAAGTACAAAGAAATATATTAACGACGTACGTCAACGTTAATTTATATACAAGATTTATACACACATTTTCACAAAAAAAGTATAGAATATTCCATAAAATTCGAGAGACTTTTGGATAATTAGGGATTAACGAAATTTCGTTATATATAAAACGTACTAATCGGGGACATTATTAAGACGATTCCGAGAGATTTATGAATTTCAGAATTACAATTCCCACTGTAAGATCAGAGAAATTTAGTTAAATCATATCGTTGAAAAACCGAGCGAAAATCACAGTTAATACTGCACATAGTGTAACGGTTTATAATGCAAAAAAAAAGAAATGTATATATGTAGGGCCGGACGTAGCATTACAATTTAACTATCTTACGCTGCGTTAGGCACGAATGCATTACAAGAGATATTTAACGACATTTAACCAACCACTATTCCGCAGTACACCGAAACGTTTGCAATATGTCACGAGAACACTCGCAGTACTAAAAGAAGTATTTGCAGTTCTACAAAAGCGTTTACATTATTACAAGAGCATTTGCAATATCACGAGAACGTAATCGCTAGAGAAAGATTCCTACAAGTCTGTCCGCACAATATTTAGAAAATATTCACAAGATTTTTGCAATGTTTGAGCGTTAGCAAGATTTAAAAGACTGTCCACGGAGATAAGATGTTTGCATTACAGAGCTATAATCTACGAGAAATCCATTTTTCTAGTGTTTAAGAATCAAACGAAGGCAAATGAAATTTTGGCGTATATTGTACACACACACGCACACATACACACACATATACGAAAAACGTCGAAAAGTAGTAGGCAAGTAAAAGTGGATAGGTAGCGATATAGAAGAATCTATATAAAGTAGGTCGTTCAGTTTTTTGTGTATATGTAGAGAAGCAAGATCACTAATTCTATTTCTCGAGTAATGGAACGGAGGAGCTATGGTTGTTTGCAGGTGGCAGTGCTGGTTACCAAAACGCCCAGTCTCAGCGACGTTATTAAAGATATCCGTCACTTAATTAATCAATCACTTAATTAATCAATATCCGCTCATTAATTTTGTATATCTAAGTAGAGAAACAATTCTCCCAGGCGAAAAAGAAAACGCAGAACGGATCGAATCCGTCGCATGAGAAAGAGAATAATGTTCTCTCCTAGTGAAATATGCGAGATACGATTGTTGATTGGAGGAACGATGACAATCGAGGAATCTGGAAGCAAAATGACGAAAACCCGGGATGTGCTTCCCTGGACAAGTGACAGTTGTATCGAGTGATTTATCTCGGTTTTCGCGAAGGTTGATCTGACGTACATATATATAATGTCGAAAAAGTTGGAAATTAATATCAAAATTATTTTACACGTGAATGTGCGTCTTTGCCTTCAAAATTTTTCACATTTTGCATGTTCAAAAATTTCAGCCGCATTCAGACTGGATTGTCGCATGTGTTTAAAGAATCGTGTTACTCTCAACAATCCTTGAAGGCTCTTGATTTTCTCAGTTGATTCCCAGCTCTTCTAGGACACTTCCCTCCGCGTCACTTTGCTTCCAAGATCTTTCACTTCCGTTTGCTCTGTCTTCGTCTCGTGCGCGTTGAACGAACTTCTGATCGATATGCCGCTTGACACGATGTAGGGAATACATATTTTATACTTGACAATTAGCATATACACACTACATTATTTCACTACATTATTACGTCGCTTGTACGACAATCTACGATTAAGTCCCCGGTCGAGCGGTAACTTCCTCGACCGTTTTTCTCTTCACGATTTGCGTAGCGTAATTTAACATAACAGTAATAAACTAAAGAGAAACAAGCAATGACACAAAAGCGATAATGACGACACTGTAAGGTCGGCGTCCTGTTTTGTAAATAGAAACCGTAAATAAATCCTTTTTTTTGGTGGAGAGGAAAAAGTCATGGCAAACGCGCGATGTAGAACTGTGTACTTCATCCCTTGAAGGTGGATAACGTTAAACATTTGACATAAATACTTCTTAATGTGTCTCGACAGTCGTTTATTTGATTAATTGATATCCAAAGTTTATATCTCACTAGAATTAATCGAAAATACCGAAGTCATTCGGACTTATTGGAAAGATCATTTTATAACTTATTGTAATTTTTATTTGTCAAAATTACTTATTTTATCATTTATTGTAATTTTTGTTAATATTAGGTTCAGCAGTTTTATAATTTATAATTATTTAAATAATTCTGCAATCTACCTTGGTAGATGGATATGATGCTTTACATTTAGTGACACAAGTTCACACACGTTGTTCTATCTTTAATGGCAAATTCAAAAGACAGAAATAAATAAAGACAGAACGACACTTATATCGTCTTGTGTCACTAAATGGAAAGCACCGATAATTCAAAACCGCCGTCAATAATCAATCATTATCAACGTCGTATACTGGAGACAATCGTCAATTAACAAATTAATTAAACCATTTTTCACCAAATTAAACGAAGGTAGAAACTTTGTTGCCCTTTTCTTCACAATTAGCTATGATTGCAGAAAAGAGTCTCGATATAAGATTCTTTTCCTCGACAGAGAATTGTTCGGCCAGCTGAAAGAGAGGAACCAAGTATGAATTTAACAATTCAGTTATATAATGTCTAATTCTCTGTTGTGCATTATTTTATATTGGTTAACGAAACACGCTTCAATAATTTGTAACTGTGTTTATGTATACGATACGTCTTTTACGAATAACTCTATATAGCACATCATGTTGTTATGTCCCGATCTATTGTAAACGATCGCTCGATAAAAATGAAAGAAACATTGAAAAAAAAAAAAAGAAACTCGAGAACAATCAATACATCGAAGAACTTATACCCTTATCCTTGTTGTCACCTTACCTTGCGGCAGGAGAAACAGAGAAAAACGGAAAAAACCAGCAACTGCCCTAGGAAGACAGGCTAATCGAAAAAGAACGAATATGAGCGAATAAGTGAATGATAATTGAGACGAAAGATTATCTTGGTAATATAGCAATAAGAAGTAGGTATATATGCGAACACTTTTGGGAAACATAGTAGATTAGATGCCATTTCGGATCCGAGATACCGAGCCATTTCTTTGATCTACGAATTCTTCGGGTCGTTTGGAGTCGATCTTTTCTTTAACGAAAATTCCATAAGCGTTGTTAGATTATAAACACACGAATAGGTGGCGAAATTTTAACGGTTTTGTAAAAGTCGAAGATCAATTAGAGGTATTGGTTAATGTGGAAAATTCTGATAACGGATAATGACCTCCTTCGACGTTTTCAGTAAGGAAAAATCGGCTCCGAACTGGTCAAAAAATACATGGACGAAAGGTGAAGAGCCGGATCTAAGAAATCATAAGATCCAGGGTTTAGTTAGAGAAAGGTAAAAGTAAAAAGTAGATAATATTATGAAGAAAAATATATACGATTCCAGTGAAGGAGTAATATAAGGTCATATATAAGTTTAAAGATTTTATTCTAAAGCATAAAGAGTTTTACATATTAATTTCACAATAACGTTACTATTTCAGGAATATTTCACCCCTGAGTCTCATACCTAGACATAGCGTTGGAAATAATTGACAAGTCCAGATATTTAATAAGTAGACATCTTTTTCTTGTAGTTTCTAAAAGTTCAAACACAATATTATTTAGTACAGTTTCGAGTATTATAACTTAAAAAATATGATATAAGTACGATTATAGAGCAATATGATATGAGTACAATTACAGAATAATATGATACGAGTACAATTATAGAGCTATATGATATGAGTACAATTATAGAGCAATACCATATGAGTACAATTATACAGTAATAAGTACAATTGTAGAGCATGTGGATGTGGAGTTTGAGCGAAAGGTACTTAAAGGTAATAATGACCAAACTTGACGAAAATTGAGTTTATTTCACAGGCGTAGCAACAAGCTGAGATACTTAGGAAACAATGAATGAAAGTCAGAGGGCGAGAGACAGAAAATATCGTTCCTCCAGCCGAGAACCAATGCCAAATTCGCTAAAGATTACCCTTCCCCGTTTAAAAGAGAAAAGACAAATCGATAAATAGTGGGTGCAGTCCAGTTTAGCGCTACTCAAAGCAGTTGCGGCGCTGACTGGACCGGCACCTAAAGTGAGTAAAGTTATTTTCGTTAATTGCACATGTAATCCAGCAATAAATATACAAGCTTGAGAGTAATAGAAATTAGCTAGAGTCCTTGAATTTAAATAAATATAATTGCTTGAGGTTCAGCTTGTTACATGATGTAAAGTGACAATCTTTCACACTCGGGAAGTAAATAAAGAAAAGAAAAGTAGTTTGCCATAAAAAAAATACAGCTTCTTTTGTGCACACGATTATTTTTTTAAATTGCGTATCTCCTGGAACCGAGTTAATGGTAAATCGAAGACGATTGTCAATCAATGATAAATATTAACGACAAGTATGCTATATGAGAAAATGAGAAAATGGGAAAGAGAACGAGCAAGAAAAGTAATGAGACTAACGCGCGCAATGCGAAACACTAAATATTAAAAACGAAAGTCAAATGCTCGAGTATACCTCAACCCAAAAACTCAGGTGAGTAAATACAAATAAATATCTATCCATTCTTTGTGAACAGCTATCTATTTCCGGAGAGAGGAGATATATATTTATGTATATATACATACCTATATCCGAGTTCATTAAGAGAACAATCGATTAATTAGTTAACAGAACTTCGAACTACTGCATTTATCGAGTGTAAAAAGTGAATTCAGCGGAATAACAAACGTAGTGGCAATTAATAATAATAATGAATCTTTGAAAGATATTCTAATGTCATCATAGGCGATCGAATTGCTTGCAAAATAGTCTCCGTTCAATTGTAACAAACATAATTGCGTTTCTTTATCTTTATGTCTCTCGTAGAAACATACAAGAAGTGAGATCAAATCACGACGACCGAAATAAAAGTGCGTATATAGAAAGACGAATGGAAAAGATTCGTAGATTCATACTTTTCACGAGTATTCGTAGTAACACAACCGTTATTGTTACAATAAGTTCCCATAGATGAATTATCTTGCCGTTTTTACACGCACGGCGGGCGTCAGATCGAGAGAAATAACTAAAAGCGCTAAGATCGTTAGGAAGGCGCTGAACGAATAATAAAAGTGTAATAAACTGATTCACTCGATAATCAAGTAGGCACGATTTTTGAGTAAACGAGCAAAATATTGCAAACGACACTTCGTAAAAACATATAGACGAGATTAGCTTAAATCTCTAAGACGAGTGCGAAATTAATTTTATAGTTTGATCACTCGGCTCCCGTCTGATTTGCCGATGTTGCTTTCTCTAGGTTGATCACAACGGCAGCAAGTATAGTCGCCGAACTGTGACGCCCAAGAGATCATCATCAACATGGAATCATCGATAGCCGGACATAATCGGTGTCGCAATCATGAGGGCTGAGAAATCACGCAACTGGTGAGCTAGAACTAACGGAAATATATTAACGTTGCATATACTAATAGTATACTATCTATTATAATAAGTATCTAATAGTATACTACCATATACTTATATAATAGTATCTCAGACAGCACCATGTCCAAAACCGGGACATAAGACGCCTTTAGGACATCTTTTAGATGTCTTTTAGCCATCATTTTGCAAGGCGTTTAAAAGATGTCTAAAAGATATCTTTTAGACGTCTTATGTCCCGACTTTGGACATGCGTGCTGTCTGGGATACTTAGTGCTGTTCCTCTTTGTTTCCGGCGTTGCGCATGTCGCAGATATAAACGTATGCCACACACGCTATATGCTTTCCACAGGTGAAACGTGAATAGGAAGCCGCATTTTAGAATAGTATCCGAGTTACAATTGGCATCGCCCTTTTTTCCTGGATGTTCGCCTCCTTGTTGATCATCCTGACAGTCCCAGTTCATTATTCTTGGAGATTGCTTGTCACGGGACTTGAATTTGGAGCGGGTTCATCGCCTCTGTCTTTTCTACATAGATCTTATCTGTTAATTTTGAAAAATATTAGGTCTTTTTAATATTGAATTTTTGTATAAAATGTAGTGAACATTTATTTGCGAAAATAAAGGCTGTTTATTCCGTTACATACTACTATATGCTATATGTGATGATTCTGATAACGAAAACGAGTTACGAGTCTCTTTTAGGTCCATTCTTACAGCGAATTCGGCAGACATGAACTAACTTTGCTCCAATGTTATAAAGATTGTTATACATATATGAGAAGATTTAAGTAACAAAAACGTACATCGATCGATAAAATATTCAATATATATTCCGATAAAAATCCAATAATATCAATATTAGAAATTTTATTGTCAAGATGTTTATATATGTTTCATTATTAATGATTTAGAGTGTCTTTGATCAAACTCTGATTAATTTAATCGACTACGTTAATTACTTATCGAGTATTATCTATATTTTGTTAAGTATCCAAAATGGATAGAATTATTAAATGTTTTATTGTTTAACGTATGGACACAAAGATGAAAGACAACGATTGTATAATTAGAACTACAAATTATATAGTTAGAAATTCTATTTTAAGCAATTCTGCCGATTAAATTAATAGGAGTTTGTTCGGAGGCTCCGTTAGCTGTGAAAGAAGTTCTGTATGCATTCTAAGAGAAAGTTGTTTCTTATTTGCAAAAAGTATTATTCCAATCCAGTTCTAAATTAGTATCGTTCCATGATAAAGTGATATCATGATAAGATATTCCACGATAAGGAATTTCTTTCGGCTTTCGGACAGACAGTCGATCTATATAATAATAATAATAATAATAATAATTTGTGAGTTTTGGAAAAGTGTAATTAATCAGAATAAATTATATGATAACTGAAAACATTACATTAATTTATTCTTATACATATATCGGTCATTATTTGCTTCTTAAAGTTTTCTAAAAATATACCGTTGAGATAGACGAGTGGTAAGTTTGCAATCTATTTCAACAATATATTAAGTTTGGTAATGTATTCAGTTATTTTATTTATAAGGTAAATTTAATTCAGTTTTATTTTATTTTTTAGAGAAAAGGACAGCCTATCTCTAAAATACACACATTTTGACATAAGAAAAATTTAGATTCTGTTACAGAAGGAATAAAGATTTTTATATTAACTTTAAATATTTCTTATTTTAATTTTAATGATGTATTAATATTTTCAATTACGAACGAATAAGTACGATAATTTCTTAAACATTAAAAATCCAAGTAAAAATTGTAGGTTTCAAAGTTCAAGACAATTGACAATTATTATAATGATCATCTTCGCTAATGAAGAACGTGTGGTAAAAGTAAAAGTATTAAAATTATCTAAAATAAAAAAAGTGAAAAAAAAAAAAACTAGGTAAAAACTATTGGGATCTGACATGGAGATGGGGCTTAACCAATATATGGCGCAGAATAGGTAACATTTTTGATGGACTTCAAATTATACCTACTCTGTTATAATAATGTTATCCATGGAAAATATTTATGATTAGGCTGGTGCAAGGAGAGAAAATTTATTAAAGGCGAAAGTCTATTTTAAAAGTTGATAAGATGATGTATGTTGATAAGATGAACATTTTTATAAACTACTTGATATTACTCATTATGTGAAATGAAATAAAAAATATCAAAAATCCAACTGCAGAATTAAATTTTAACTTTCTTTATTTAATAAACACACAATCGAATTAAGTTATACCAGCAAATTACAAATTATACATTTGTTTTTTTACAATTTCTCATTGTTGGTCCTACATAGATAATGTATATAATATAAAAGGTTTATATTTCCATAAATTTATTATAAAAGGATTATATTTCTATAAATTTATTATCGTTGAAGAATGGACAAGAACTCATATTAATTGTCGCGCAAATAACTACAAAAATGTCTCCTAAAATCGGTACAGTAGGCATTTTTGAACTTACAATTTTAAAAGCTTTTATTCTCTGATAAGATCGTTCTACGTGAACTCTAGCTGCAGCTATTTTACATGTCAAAATTAATTCCGCTTTAGTAAATTGCTTTTTGTCTTTTAGAAATGATGGTCTTATGCATTTAAAACGATTTAATTCACATACTTTATCAATTAAAATCCCTTCGTCAACCATTATTGCGTCACCAGGTTGTAATAATTTTACTAAATTACTTTGTTCAAATATAATTGCTTCACTTAATCTTCCACCATAAGGCCTACTAACATATGAAACATTTCCTGCTGGTGTAACACCAGTCATTATTTTACACGTTTTATATATCGGCAACTGACAGCAAAGCTTTGTTGCTGGTTTTTGGATAAAAACTTCAGTGCAATCAACTACTACTCTAACGTCTTTAAAATCTTCAAAACATGGTGGCAAATTTTTTGCAATTTCCTCTTTCGATGGCCAAGAAATTGCTACTTTCAAGCATTTGCTTAATATCTTTATCATTTCATAGAATACTCGCTGACAATGCTTTGCTGTGCAATCAAACATAATAGCTAAGAAGCTATACGAAGCATTTTGTTTTAACTTTATGTATGTCATAATAATTCTATCTATCATATTCATCCTGACGTTACTGTTTTCAAATTTATCTTTATGTACTGCAAGTTCTACGATTTCAGTAATAGTATTTAAAATTTCAAAAGATTCCATTCCTGTTAAAGTACTTAATTCGTTTTTATTTTTGATAAAATTAACGAATTTGTTGACTTGCACTTCAACATTTTGAAATAATGGAGCACTAAAACTTAGGGCCTCCTCGGCCTCCTCAACAGGAATTTCAAATGTAGATACAACTGCAGGACTTTCTTCTTTATTGTTCGTTTCTTCTTGCATTACAGGCCTTTCTATTTCAATTCTTTGCTCTATTAATTCTTCCCTTTGACAATTCCTTCTTATTTGTTTCTGGATTCGTCGTGCTTCATTAGCTTCCGCTACACTTGAAGTTTTTCCTCCAGTACTGCTTGGCAAATTGCACGATGGAACAGCAGTTTTCTTCAAGTGTCTCTTTTTTACAACAGCATCTATCATCAAATTATTCACCGTTATAATTATTATTGAAAATGTATCATTTACACATTCAACGATACATAAGTTAAACAAAATCTGAAACTATAATTTTCTCTGTTAAAAATTAACTTACCTGATGGTCGCATATAATCTTCTTTCTTGAAATGCAGCGAGCACACTCTCATATGAGGATTTACTTCCTCGATTTTTAATGCATTTTTCCAGGCTTTGAAACGATCCATTTTTTTTGAATTGCCAAATAAATGTATGAAGTTATTAGGCTTATTAGGCTTGGGAAAAAGATGAAATCGAACATTTAAATTTTTCCGAGCCTTACTTTCACAACCGGGAACTGAACAATTAACTTTATTGTTATAACTACAACGCGGAGGAAGACATTCAGTATCCATATTAATTAATATAAAATTAATATCAAAATGCAACGGACAAATCGATACAACCGAAGAGACCGCACGCCAAGCCTGTAAAATGTAAACAATAATAGCTGCACTGGGCTGAACTGGTGCAATAAGTTAGAGTGAGACAAGTAGGGAGCTTTCCAGCAAGCGACACAAGTCGACACAAACGTCAATACGTCATTCCATCTTTCTTTTTTGGCAATGAATAACAAAGGCAAAACGACGTCGATTTGTGTCGCTTGCTGGAAAGCTCCCTATATTATGTTTCACTCTAAAGGTCATTGCACGTAACAAAGTTTTAGTCATTATCGTAAAGGCCTGTGTCCACGATGCTAGAACTTGGTCCAAGTTCTCGGACTGTCTCGGACCGAGGGAAAGTTACTGAAACTTGGATCGTGGACACGCCAGTTTTGCATCCAAGTTCAGTATGTCCGCGATCCAAGTTTTAGTAACTTTTCCTCGAGAACTTGGACCAAGTTCCAGCATCGTGGACACAGGCCTTAAGGCCGTAAGAAAATAGACCAATCACACTCGATTATTCTTGGAGCTCAAGGAGAATATTCGACTGTGATTGGTCTATTTTCTTACGGCCTTAAGCCTTGTGTCCACGATGCTAGAACTGCGTCCGAGTTTCGGTTTAATGCCCGGTGTCCACGATGCAAGAACTTGGTCCAAGTTTCGGTTTAATGCCCGGTGTCCACGATGCAAGAACTTGGTCCAAGTTTCGGTTTAAGCCATCCGTGGACACAGGCCTAAGCCAATCAGCTACTGGAATAGCTGGCAAGTTTGATTGGCTTAAACCGAAACTTGGACCAAGTCTTGCATCGTGGACACAGGGCATAAGCCATCAAATTGCAGCTCATACAGAAAAGCAAGCAGTTTATTGGCTTAACGAAGACTGTGATTGGTCTATTTTCTTACGGCCTTACGGTTATGTCTTGAGTTCATTCGCAAGAGAAACGTATGCGCAAATGTTGTTCTTACAGAAAAGTTTCTGTAACAGCAGAATTTCGCATACGTTTCTCTTGCAAATGAATTCAAGAATCGATTAGATCCTAATATTATTTAACATCTACGCAATAAATTCTTTAATTAATGCACACGCGACATTGGGGCCCATATAAATTATCAATTTACATGATAAATTGATGTTATAAATTGATAATATATATATGGG
The DNA here is from genome assembly GCA_035220575.1 of Temnothorax rugatulus. Taxonomy (NCBI): domain Eukaryota; kingdom Metazoa; phylum Arthropoda; class Insecta; order Hymenoptera; family Formicidae; genus Temnothorax; species Temnothorax rugatulus. The sequence continues at coordinate 318,635 of JASTWL010000120.1, forward strand.
CCCCGAAAGAAACATTTTGAATGCATTTTAGTACGATCCTGAGGTCGAGCACGTGTTCACAGAGAACCCGTCCGCGCATGCGCACAAATTCGCGTCGTTACTACCGGGTTGCCCTCTGGCGACAACAGTCGTCATTGCTCTCGCAATGAGCTGCAATGAGCGCGCCTGTCAAGAGTTGTTACTTACGTAGCCTGGAGGACCTGGAGGAGATTCCGAATGTTTATCTACCGGACAATACTCCGATTTACGTAGGACGCTCGCCGGAAACTGGCATCACAGATGCGAAATGCTCGCGGCAACAAGGTCGCGTATTCCCCGCAAGATACCCGCTTTTTTTCCCGCGTCGTTATTTACAAACCGAAGATAAGAGTTCGCTGCGCATAACGCTTGAACTTTCATCTTCGTTTATGCAAAAGACAATTACAATGACAAAATGTGAATAAGAATATTGAATAATGCTGGCTTGATCTTTTAAACGATTCTGATAAATCCACAATATGTTGAGGTTAAGTCCTATTTTTTGATGTACTCAATGTATTCAATGTATTCGACGTACATAATAATTTTAAATAATTGTTTAGAATATGGTCAAGAATGAACATTAGAATTTGAAGAAAAATTAGAAACGGAGTTCTAGCCAGAATATAATAATCAAAATGATGATAGAATTATATTAATAGAGAATAATTAATTTTTGACAGTATGGCAAATAGTTTTGCTTGAAACCTTGTCTTAATTAGTCTTATAAAGGATTTAAATAAATACTTTTAAATGATAGGCTCCTAAAGAGAAAGCATTAAAATCTGAAATGACTGTGGAAAGATGTTGGAGTAAAGGATTTGAAGAAATTTGAAAATTATTTATACAATTTACTTTAATTATTCAATTTACAACAAGATATTCTTATATTTGAGGGTTATTTGCAAGTTATTGATACAAATAAATACTTTAATCTATCTTCAACAGTTCGTCTATGTGCAAACTATATGGAGGCTATCGTCACCGTTCAGCAAATTGGTCCACATGCTTGTGGTTTTAATGGCTTTAAAACTCAGAAGGGTGTGAGATTTGTGGCCAGACACGATGACCGATTAGAGCTGCTCTACGGCAAGCATGCCTACGAAATCGAGTTTATTCCACCGCCAAGCGTGGAAAATTTTGCATTGAGAAAGAGGTCGTATGAGTCAGAAACAGAGGAAACTGAGAACAAGGCGAAAATGTTGAAGCTGGATAATTGGTCTGCTAAGCGCTCTGAAGAATCTGAGAATGACAGAGAAGAGGAAGAGAAATTAGCTTCGAATGGCGTACATTCTAATCAGAAAGGATTTAGCACTAGTTCTAGCACATCCTCCGAACAGAGCAATGAAACCTCAAGTACATCTGCAAAGTGGGACAGTATTGATAACGGAAAATTGTTAATTTATACGGCGTCGTCCGTTCCAAACCAAACAAAAGTAATTTTAATTATCAATTATAAGTTTTATTTAATACATGTTAAATAGTATTATAATAAATGAAAGAAATACAACAGTAAATTTTTTTATAAGCAATATATATATATTTTTTTTTAAACAAGATTTTTACGAACATTAATGTTAAAAATGAATTTTGCATTAGGTGGCTGCATATGATATGGATGGTACTTTGATAAAACCTAAATCCGGCTTGGTATTTCCAAAGGACTGTAACGATTGGCAGTTGCTATATCCAGATGTACCTGGTAAATTGAAGCAGCTTCATACGAATGGATATAAAATAGTGATCTTCACAAATCAGGCAGGCCTTAGCACCGGCAAAGTCAAGATCAACGATTTCAAGCGCAAGATCGAGAAAGTTGTGCAGAAAATCGGCGTCCCCATTCAAGTATGATATAATCATAATTATAATTTCACTGTAAATTATAATGTTTTTATGTATTATTTATGTATTATTATGTATTATACTTTTTAGGTTTTTATCGCTGTTGGAAAGAGCATTTATAGAAAGCCAACAATTGGTATGTGGGAATTACTGGAAAAAGAGGTATATAAAATAACTTTATATATATAGTATAAAACAATAATAAATGTATAGCATATCTCAGAGTTTTTATAGAGTTAAAAGTATATACAAATCAAAAAAGCTTTTTTTTAAATATCTATGTAACAAATTTTATATTTTTTGGAATTTCTCACAAGAAATATATTTTCCACTTCCAATTCTTCACTTTATTAAGATATAACTAATTCGAATTCTGTAATTTCTTTAGTTAATTAAATATAAATATTTTATTTGTCTAATTTCTGTTTGCAATAATTCCACGATATTTGTGTGGTTACAGAAGAATGGAGGCGTCGCAATTGACAAGGCTAGTTCGTTCTACATTGGTGACGCCGCTGGTCGGCCAAAGAATTGGGCTCCAGGAAAAAAGAAAGATCACTCAAGTGCGGATCGATTAATGGCGTTGAACTTGGGCATTAAATTTGAGACGCCTGAAGAACACTTTTTGAAACACAAAACGGCGCCTTACGAGTTACCCAAGTTCAATCCGAAGAGTCTGTCGCAGACCGACGACATATGTAAACCTGTGGACGCAGAATTAACGCTGAAACAACAAGAGGTAGACAATAACGAATTTTTAACATTAACTTTTGCATATAAAATTATTTTTTTGGAGATTAGACATTGAAAAGTTTGAAAGAAGATTATTTACATTAAAATTATTTGATTCCTAATAAAATTCTTTTTATATTAACAGGTGGTACTTATGGTCGGCAGCCCAGGCTCCGGAAAATCGCATTTTGCAAAGAATTATCTGAAGGAATACGGATACGTCAACAGAGACACTTTAGGCAGCTGGCAGAAGTGCATTGCCGCAGTTCAACAATACTTGAATGAAGGAAAAAGTATAGTTATAGACAATACTAATCCCGATCCAGCTTCGAGAAAGAGATATATTGAGGTAGCCAAGAAGCGCAATGTCTCGGTCAGATGTTTCGTCATGACGACAAGTATAGAACACGCGAAACATAATAATAAGGTAATCGGAAATTAACATTAACCGTCATCGTGTGAAGGAATCGTATGAAGTGATGTTTCGGAAAATTCTAATCGAACTTTATTATTATATTACAGTTTCGCGAGTTGACTGATTCAAGCCACATTCCAATCAACGAGATAATTATCAACTCCTACGTGTAAGTAGATTTTAGATATATAAACTTGAATGCATTTTTACTTAAAATTCCATATTATTTTAACCATAGGTTTAACTTTTAAGCTTTCTTTTATCAAGATACACAATGTTATCTGTCTATTTATTACTAAACTATTAGAACTTAAATAGAGATTTGTGGAAAGTTAAGAATAGATAAGCTAGCTCGGTCTTGATAAGAAAAAGATTCATTTCATGTGTCAGTTGATTATTTTGTCATCAGTCAATATTTAATATCAAAATTTTTCATGTTTTGTGTACAGGAAAAATTACGTGCCGCCAACTTTGGAGGAAGGCTTTAAGGAAATAGTAGAAATCAATTTTGTTCCGAATTTCCGTAACGAGCAAGATCGAAGACTCTACGAGATGTATTTACTTGAGAGTTAAATCCTAGATTATTTCAACAAATCCTGCATGATGTAAATTGAATCGGACTATTTTGAATATAATAATGCTAGCAATAAAAATATTTATTAGATTATCTATTGCACAATCCATCAGCTATTTAATCTATTACTTATTATCTATCTATTATTATTTGATCTACAGAGTGTCGCAAAATTCCCTGAAAATGAGTTTTTATTTTACATGACTTCAAATTTCAAATATTCGAAGACTTTAGTAATTAGCATAAAATTTAAAAAATCTCTAAAGACAAGCAATTATTTAGTTAAAAATCTTTTATTTTTAACGGCTCGAAAATCCTAACACTTCGAAAATTTTATAACACTTTAAAATTTTAAGAAGTAACTTTATGTGCATGTCTTTCCGCCAGATTTGGGGCACTTTGTTTAATCTTACATCTCTGTGAATACATTGTTATTAATTCATTAATAATTACAGAATTTTGTGTTTTTATTGGATACTACTGCGTTTGACATAGATTCAGATATAAGAGAAGCTTAATTATCTTGACGTGTCTGCCGGCCATGACCTTCCTAAACTATTAAAATCCCAGCCGGCATAGAAGCCAGAAGCTGTTACATATTATACAAGCTGCCGATAAGAATATTACTGGAACATTACGAGAGAGGAGCGGTCTTTAATTTTATACTTCGTGAAGGTCGTGATTTCTTTTATCCGAGAACAGCGGGACTTCTCGCGAACCGTGGCTAGACCTGCGGGACTCTAATAGAGGGTTCTTCCCCTCCCAGAGTTTTCAATCGCGATTGTTAGGCATCCCCTAGCTCTTTGGTCGAGCGGTTGACGACGATTGCCACGTGATGTAGCGAGAACGGCGCGACGCTCAATGCGAGCTCAGTGTCCGCGCAGACGTCGTCGCGGCCAGTCGTCTTTCCCCGCTATCCCGTTGCCTGCGTATGTGTGTATGCGTGCGACCTTGTGCATGATGAATTTGTGAGGGAGCAAGGTGAAAAATCCGGTTACGTAGGAACGATACACACGTGAGTACAACACAAGCTTAAACGGCGGGGTTCGACCGGTCGAGCAACATCTGTTTTGAGATGCTTGAGGATGACATAGCGGATCGGTTCTGATTAAGCCTCTCGATCTCCGCGGAGTCTGCCAAAAATAGTTCTGTCATTTCTCGCCGTACCGCGGCACATTTCTCTTCTATGAATCGTGGAGTAATGGTTTATATTGTGGTCTAATAATACACGTTACGTCCAGTTGTAATATAAATTTAAAACAGCGTATATAAACCGTTCTAACTGTTGCTCCATAAATCGCTGTTGTATATACTTTGTATAAATTTAATTATGTTGTTTTTTATGGTATCTGCAATTCATTAATTTATCTCCACAGGGATGAGATTATCTCATTTCAATGGTGGGTTTTAATAAGATATTTATTTATAAAAAGGCGCGAATTTGTAATTTGTTAATGTTTCTCGAAGCACGTTAGATTATACGGCAATCTTTATTCTCAAAGTAAGTAAAAAAACATACTAAGGTTAATGGAAAACATGTAAATATTTAAAATACAAATAACTTTCGCGCATCATTTACCGCGTCTGGCTCTTAATTAGCCCGTTTCTCTTATATTCGAAATAGGTCACTTTGATCTCATCTTCAGTGCTCTTGAATCTCGATGCAATTTTAATTATGATGTGAAAATAAATAAGAGATGGAGGATATTGTAGTACCGGTAATTTTCTAAGTATCTTGATTTTTTTTCTATTTGCTATTCCAATAGTTACGGAGAAATTGGCTGTAAATTTTTTCAAGAAATAATATCCCTGAGAAAGAAAGCGATACAATCCTGTATATCTATATTTGTTATTCCTTATATGATAAATAATATTTATGTAAATTAATATTAATATATAAAAGTAATAATGTGTAATTAAAAAAAAAAATTTTTTTTTAACAAAACGAAGAGAACAATTCTATTATTATCGATGATTAATATTATTGTTATTACTATTACTATAATACTGTTATTACTATTATCTATTACTGTTATTATTTAATGTTATCATTATATATTATACATATTATTATATGTATTATTATTACTATTGTTACTATATCTATAGTAGATGCGATATGCTTGAAACACCCGGTATATCAATTACGTTCGCACGCACAATCGTTATTCGAGCGTAACTCTCTGCTGGATATCTTCCGTTCCTCGTGTATCTTACGTCACGGCAGAATTACGTCACAAAGTCAAGTCACTTTGCAAATGATATTCGCCCTCGTCATGATGTGTCTTGAGCGCGTCATCGTTCACCGAGTGTCTCAAAATACCCCGCGCGGTGCACGCCAACATCATCGGAACGATGAGGCATGCTCGCATTGTGTCGAGCTTTTTTGGCATCTTTAGCAGTTTGTAGAATATACTTAGAAATTTAGATTCAATGTTTAAAGGTTTTTTAATTGCAATGACTCGTCAATTGACAAAACGTTTAAAAATGAAGAAATTAAAATAATAAATTATATAAATTGTAGAAATGAAGAAATTAAATTGCAGAAATACACATTTGTATGTGTGTTTGAAGATACGAATGTGAATCGAGAAAATGAAGAAGTTAAGTCGAGAAAAATACATTTGTGTTTTGTAAACGTATATAATTATATTAATAAATTTTACGAAAAAAAAAAAATTATTTTTGTCTCATAATACTCAAATAACAATTGATAATAAAACTTGATATCTTTAAAGTTCGATGTATGTTGTAATTCCGTCACTGGAGAAATTATTTAAAAAATTATAAAGTGCCAGAGAAAAGTGACGTTCAGCGAAACTATAATTTATGGATTACCGTATATACGTGTTCATAATTAATATTTAATGCATGTAAGTTTCGATCAATACACTTTGCGGAGAATCGATCGCGACGTCCTGAACTTTTTTTCACAATTTTCCATTCGGCGACTACAAAAACCGTCGATTGAGAAAAAGTTCAGAAGAAAAAAGAAAGTCTTAAATAACAGAAGATATACTGTTTATACATTTGGTGTCAAGAATACCTTGATGTGCAATTTTTGTTTTAAAATATCCACAATATAATATATATATATATGTAGAATATACATATGCATTATATATTTTATATGTAATTTCTTTTATTTATGAATAAATTTATGTGACCATGTTTTTTTAATCTAGCTCTCCTTTTACTGTATTTAAATCTTTTCGATTTTATAATATATAATAATCTTTTTTATTTGAAACAAATTTAAAGTTTCCTTAAATCTTTTTTCCTTACATCTTATTTAATCTGATGATAGCGTTTGTCACCCCAAATAATTGTATCTATATATCTGATGAAACATTTGTGATATACATATATCTGATGTGATGAAACATCTATTACTTTATCTTTTACACAACAAAACATACTTTACTTGTCAGACTAGGGAACAAGTGATAGAAGTGATTCGAATCGTTTTCTTCTGAAGGTTTTAAGACAAGTTAATTATGTAAAGATTTGGACTTGTTCGAATATTATTTGAAAAAGGAAGTTCTTCAATTTTGTAAGTTTTGCGTGTCTTATTGAAACTCTTGAAGATCTTAAACGTCCAGAAAACTTTTCCTCAGAAGTGCTTGAATAAGAAGCGAGAATGTTTAAAATTCTTGAAAATATATAAAATCGTCGTCTGCGAATTGAAATAATAACGTAAAGTGCTACGTGGAAGATAAGAAATGCATTTTCGAAAATATTCAAGATTTCCTTATATATATCAAGACTCAAAACTCTCAGAAATTTGTTTGGATTCGTAATGATTCGAGATTTTCGTTATATTCGTTATATTCGAAACAATCCCATAAGCCCACTAAAACGCGTTGGCCTTCATACGTTGGATTCGCATGTGATCGCTACTAAATGTCGATAAGATGATACAAGTGTTGTTTGCTATGCGTAGCGCATATCGCTGTGCCCACCCCAGCTGCCTCTCCGTCCATTATTTGATTTCTCTTCACGCTTCTATAATTTAAATTATTCGAATTCTTTCTTCGATTCTCTCGGGATTCTTGGATGCAGAAAGTCATTCATAAAATTGTTTCGATTGCGAGGAAGATTGCCAAAATTTCCGAGAAATCCTTGATCCCGCTAAAAACTCCGTATTCTCACATTCACATTCGTATTTCCCGATTCTTCTTCTCGTTTCTTATCTCGTTATGTTTCGCTGCTTCTTCCCATGAATACGATTGTTCCAGATTTTTATTCATTCTGCAATGAAGAGCGAATAATAATATGTTTCCGTCTTTCCAACATCCGCCATTTGAACGGCATTTCGTTTCACTGGCTGGATGTTCAAATATACAAGCGAGAGAGAGAGATGATTTCCTGGAAAACCCCGAGTCCCAAGTTAGGAGACTGTTCTCCAAAAACTGCGAGGAAAATCGCGCATGCATTTTTGCCGCTCCAGAGACTCACTCGTTTAGCTGCGCGAAACGCAATGAGTCACGATCAGACTGTGTACGTTTCAGTAAAGATTACGTATCACGCGTCGCTGAACAATTGACCCGACGACTCACGAGTTAGGCCTCAGTGAAGAGTTATTAACACACAACGCGTCTTTGTCTCAATGCATTCAATTATCTCTTAATTGGCTTTTCAGCGACGTCGCGATACGCAGCGCATTCGATTCTAATAGTGATATTCTAATAATGATATTCTAATAGTGATGTTAATCGGAAACTCATATCTTTGCTCTAACACCGGAGTATATTTAAGATTTTGAGACACTTTTGTAATTTATAGAAATTAATGAAATAGTCGACAACGACGAAATTAATAAAATATATAAACATAAATATAAAATAGGACAAAAGTAACTACTTAATTACTTTTGAAATAATCAAGTTTTGTTCATTTATATTTGTATTACAAATATAAAGCGTATTTCTTAGAGAAACGGAATTCACAGAAATTAAGTTTGCAATAATCTCTATCTTATTGAAGGATGTATCCAAATAAATTTAATATATTAAATTAGCAATATGTATTTTGCACCCGAAAGAAACTGTTTTGCAGATAAATACTGTTACATGTTTTCGATATGTGTCCATCGACACTTCTTGTCTTGTTTGCTACTCACTATGTTTATTTACATCTCTCTTTAACATTTGAGTATCAAGTAACATCTACACGATTTAAAAATTTAAACGGTTTATTCGGATCGAACAGTTTATTCGGACGTTGAAACAATTTCGTCAACGTACAACCTTCGGCGCCGTTCTGTACACACAGTTTTTAATGTTTCTTTAATGCCTAAAGAAACGCATTCACGAACGTGTTTATATGACAATCTTCTTACGTCAATGCCGTTTAACTGGCGAACCTCATTGATTTCTTTGGATCTGAGAAGATCATAAATTTTAATCGCCTATTTTAAGAATCCAACTGGCGAACCTCATTGATTTCTTTGGATCTGAGAAGATCATAAATTTTAATCGCCTATTTTAAGAATCCATAGTATCCATAAATTTTTTTCGTATCCATAGTAATTGTGATTTTTTGACTACGGGGACTAAATCTACGGGGATTTTCGGAGCCCGACGGGGTCCGTCTGGTTACGGCTCTGTCTGGTGAACGATTCCGCGAGCCGCGGTTCTATTAAGGAAACGTATTATATAACTCCGTTACTATTCCGACGGCCCGCGACCGCCAATTACTCTTTCTTTAACCATTGATCTAACACACAGCCGAGCTATATATGTCGTTGTCACGCTGTTGTTCTTCCGCGAACTTCGCTCGAGTTCGGCGTCAGGCTAAATGCGTTAATGCTCTTGCTTCTGGATTAATCTCTGCAAGCTACGTTCCATATAAGACAGATAAAAGTGCTTGAGATAACACTGATATTAATTTCTCAGCTGAAACCGGTATATCCTTCAGTAATCTTCTGAAAAAATGAAGAGATATAGAAATTACACTACACTTTCGTCTCTATCTTCACTGGATTGTCACTGTAGCTTGGACTTGGACTATTAAGTTACAACTTAACTGCGCATTTTTTTTTTTTTTTAATAAATATGCATTGTTATGTAATTATTATAATAAAGTAAAGCATGTATAATATTACATCCAAAGACTCGCTCGCACTGATGACGCGACCTGCGTGTGATGATCAGCATGATTCCTGCTCTCTAAATCTCGCGCATAAAAATCAGCTGGAAGTGCTCCGCGTCATTTATAATCGATAGAGACTTATCAGGCAGCGGGACACCATTAAAAGTGTCGAGGAAACTTTTTGCTATTTTGCCTTGACATACGCGTTAATCGGATTTGCATAACGGGTATTGTGACTGTACGCCAAGTTGCAACATTTCGCGCGTTTAACGACAACGGCTCTTTGTAATCGCATTTGTTTGTCAATATGTATTGCCGTAAGATACGTGTCGATTAAAATGTTTAGGACCATGCCTTTCTCTCACTTTACCTCTTCGATTATACTTCTTCAATACTTCGCCTAATGTGACTCGTTGCAAAACGATCCTTGTATGTGGGTGTAAATTCTTATCGACAGAACGTTTACTCGTTATATGTTATCATCTCGGTTTCGTAATAGCGCATAAAAAATGCTGTCACATATATATAAATCATCCAAAGTAATCTCAGTGTAAAGCACGTACAAATTAAGCCTCCGGTGCAACACTTGTTTCGAATTTATTGTCCTTGGCGACGTATTTTTAATGCGGAACGTTTCAATACGACGAACGAATTCTCAATTGTCAGTTGAATTATATTGAAGAAAAAGTTCATCGCAGTAATTACAAACTACGTCGAACCGAGCCTTGATATAAATAAAAATAATTACAATATAGCGAGACTCGAAGGTCCACTTTTTAAGCCGTCTGTAATCAACGTCAGAAATCAAACCTGAAGTTTTATTTATAATTTTGCAATTTTATATATAACATAAAAATATTTGAATAGTTAAAATATAAACATATATAAAATATATATTAATTTTATATTTTATATACAAGTAAGGTAAATAAAAGTAAGTATATATAAGTGTATTATATTTTTATATTATATGTATAAAATGCATATTAAAATGCACGCATGGTGTAAAGTTTTAAACAGAAATTAAATTCGCGTCAGATTTATTCTAATAAAGTCTGATGACGCAAATTTAACGGCAAACAGGCGTTGCGACAGGCGTTGCTACATGTTTGCACTTTTCTGTATTGCAACTTTAATTGTCTGAATCTAATTACTCTGCTGATGTTTAAGTCACATAGGAAGCCTTATCACTCCGCTATCACTCTGTGGTATATCACTTTCTCGGAAAACACCTCAAAATAACGTGCAACTCACGTGGTTCGCGATAGGTACTCCATGGTAGTGAACGAGAAATGTTTTGCCAGCCATATCTCTTTCGAATTCGTAGAATCAATTTAGATCGCAGAAATATTAGAAATATTCCTATAAATTACTTCGTAAATTGAATCATCAAGATCCTCGTGTTAATTACACGTCAATTACATAATTTCAACGTTCGCTCAATCGGTGCCACATGTATATTTCATATACCTATTTTACACATATTCTGACATCTTGAGTATTGTTGTTTTATATGCATTTTGTTTTTAATTTTTAAATATCTTCGCGGTTACCGATGCCTCGGTGAGACAACCGTTACTTCGCCTTTCCTTTCAATTCAGTTTGACCTGCGAATTTACACAGCGAGTTCGAACAGGACCGGATTCAGCTGTAGGCGCTAGTCTAGATTCCCCCAAAAAGTATCACGATTTATGTCTCACACACACACACACACACATGTACGGTATATTCTAAAAATGGCAGACCTAATTCTAGGCTCAGGATAATCTGAAATAATAGTCGAGAGTTTGAGCTGGTTTCCTTCAGACCTTGGGCGCTCCGCCCTTATACGACAGGAAACAGAGTCTCGTAATATGAGATCCATAAATTCAGAGGCGCAAGAATCTGCGCTGTTCTTTAATAAACAGCTTAGTCCTGGAGGAAGTAAAATTTGTTGTTTGCCTTTTTAATCTTTTTCGCGCTGCGTGCAGAAGTATTAAATTGTATTGCATACATGTATAAGTGTAAATTAAAAAAAATTCAATTGCACGTGAAAGAAATGTACTCTGAAACGGTTTCACGTAGATAAGAGCTTTAAATGTATTTTCAAGAGTTCCGGGGTAATAAAGATGTTATTTCCGAAGATTATTTTAATTGTGACAATTAAACGAGTACAATATAATTAATCCAATTAAACATAATGAAGATAATGACCCTCAGAAACGCTACAGTCTTTATCTATATATTTTATTGACGCTATTATTTCTCACGCGTGAAGCACGATCGTAGATCATCTTCGGTCAGCGACCGATAAACTCTGTATTTTCCTCGCGCGTCGAAGTATTAAATGATGGTTTTTCCCCATAGAGCGATACTGTTTAGCAAAATATCTATTTTATTCCCGCATGAGGAAAGATTAATTGCATAAATCTGGAAGAACTTTTGATAACGGCGCTTTTGTACATGTTGCTAAATAAATTTGATATTGAAATAATTAATTAATTATCAGCTTTCAATTTCGATAGCGCATAAAAGGTCATTTGCCTGCTGTGTTACTTTTCAAACTTAATTTTCTAGTCTAATCATTTTTTAATCTACTTTCTTTCTCGTATAATTTTTAACTTTAATATTCTCTAATTTTCCAAGTTCTTTTTATTCTTGATTCCAATTTTCATTTTGTTCTTCACAATTCCTTAAACTTGATTTCAGTTTTCTCAGTTTCGTCTTTAATTTGCGCCATAGAAAGAAGAAGCTAGTTAAATGAATTAACGGCAATCGTGCATATGAACTTCGTTATTCATCAAGAGATAATTACAGTGTAATGTCGCGAGATTGTACGACCTTCCGTGTTATTTGAAAAGTGACACAGCGGACAAACAAATTGCGTGTAGCCAGATAAGGTGGGAACGGAGCTGGCAAGTGAGTACAGGCTTTTTCTTGAAACGCAGATTGACGAAACCCGACAAATCATTTGGATCCCGAATCGACAAGTTGATCGTCCTCGTTTCATTAGAGCGGACCTCGTCAATCATCACTAACGCTCACACGTTTCTTCTACCGCGGCAATAACGGATAGAACTGCAAAAACACCATTTTTACTAGCGGAGGAAAAGGAAAGACTCGCAATCAGTAAGTCGTAATTATAACTCTCAAGTTGAAAATCATTAAGGCAAATGAGTTATTACCTAAGCGTTGCTATTTGTATCACAGAAATAATTATTATTAAATAATAATAGCAATAATGATTAAATTACAATTATGTAACTACAGTTATGTAATTAAATTATGTCTTTGATAGATATAATAGTTGTCACTTATAAAAATTGTTAGATTCACGGACATCTTGAAAACTGGAAGCAGACACTCGAAGATAAATCTTAAGAAGCGACAGATGTTAACATCGAGTATCGATGACTGATACCTCACTCCACTTTCAAGAAGACTTAATTGAGCATTCGCGATAAGATTTGCCCCGATCGATCCGTGTGAGAAGTGGCGATATTTGCAAGCAGCTGATACAACGAGATATGTGAAGTGTTAATTTCAATCTAATTACGATCGCGTGAAGAGATCGCCAATTATACCGGGTGACTGACAATCTATGCGTGTTAAGAGAAGAATCTTCGCGTTGTCGATAATTTGTGACAATCGAAGAAAGGACACTAACACCATAGACTGTTGAAATAGTGAGGAAATTTTTTTTCCCGTTCGCGGAAAAAAAGGGGGCGATTATTCAACGCCGAGCGAAAGTGCCTAAGCGTTGATAATCGCTGCGATAAAACCCGTTTAAAATTAATCGATCGCTTTTAACCGTGGAAGTGGCAGTTCGCGGCGAGTTAATGCCGCGCGTAAGGACCGATGGATTCAACGAAAGTCAGATCGAAGCCGAATCCGCGGGAGAAGGCAAACATCGTGTCGGTGTTGCTTTGGTGGTGAGTCGCGCCATTTTTCACGGATCGTCAGATCTTCTTCCGACGGGACTCTCCCGGTCCTCCGCAAAATCTGGAGGTGTCTAAGCTTGGATACTTAAATGTAGAATATTTAAATATCTAAGGATTTGCTTTAAATGTTTATATATTTGCCAATAGCTGAATTAATTAGGCAATCAAATCAGCTGACTAAAACTGTAGCCTTGCTTTTTAACTGCGATTGTTTTTGCACTATCTCGCCACTATCTTTTGCTATTTGCACTCGATAAAGTTATCATATATTATTATATTATATTCTTTCGGATATTTATCTAAAAGAGTTCGGTGATTTATAAAAATATTTAGATATCTGTAAATAGTTTTCTGTAATATTTGCACGTTCAAATTCTCAATTTGCGTAATTCAACTTTTGAATCGTAATAATTTGTTGCGTTAGTAAGTATTCAGCTACGGCCGATTCGGAATAACATTTCATGTTAAAGTATGTATACTGCAAATGTATGCACTCCTTGGCATGACTTTTACCTCAAATTAGTTCTTATCTTCACGTAATGTCGCTTTGTCTTCAAACGTGACGCTGCATATTGCGGGGCTAACATAATAAAAGCGCTTTGTCATGTTACTGAATATAATTTCGCACGGAGTTATTTCGAATCTCTCAGTTCCAAGTTTTAACACTGCCATATTCCTATCGTTCTTATCATTTGCAATCTAACGCTACTTGATAAGAGAAAGAGAGAGATATATCTAATGTCTAATTTACATAAATTACTTTGAATCAGGTGGACTATTAGTTTATTCAAGACAGGATACAAAAAAGCTTTAGACCCAGACGACTTATTTGATCCCTTGAAAGTCGACCGATCGAAGTTGCTCGGAGATCGATTAGAAAAGTGAGTATAAAGTATGAGAAGTTTATATATAATACAACAAAAGAGAAGAAGAAGAAAGAAGAGAGTTCGGCGGTTCTCTTCCTTTTGCATCGCCCTTTTATACAAGCGTAGAAATTATAATTATACATAATTATAAATGTACGTAATACATCGATGTATTTGCAGACGATGGAATATCGAGTTGGAAAACTCGAAGAAATGGAAACGCAGTCCGAGTTTGTTGAAGACTATTTTCCGCACATTCCTATGGGAGTACTCCATGCTGGGAATAATACAAATTCTCAACGAGTTCGTAATAAGGTACTCACCATCTAGCTTGTTCAACTTCATACATCAAATCTCTCATACTTTATTTAGCGCACTTTTATTTTATGTAGCAAGACGTTAGTTTTTTTTACTCGTTCAACAATGTTGATCTTGTATAACGAAATACGGATACGGACTTACCGTTGATTATTAACTTGTAATTAAAATTATTTTTTAAGGTAAATTAAGTAAAGATAGCATAATGCTTTGAAGTTCAATTTCTTGTATGTGTATAGAAAAACAGAATCTATAAGCTGAATTATTTAGAACTCTTTTAAGTATTTTTTACGTTTGCGTTTGAACAAAAAAGTGGCACATTATTTGCGACGCGTTATCATACTCGCAAATGTTTTATGTGGAGCGATAAAACTACAAATGAAGGGGAAACATGTTTTTTTAAAAGAAGAAGCAGGTATCTGAAAGAATTTAAACAGAAGATATTTTTAAACGTGTTGTTGCAGTAATAAAGTTGATGTACTAATAAATTATAGTAATAATAATAGTATTATAATAATATAATAGTATCATAGTATCATAATAATAGTATCATAATAGTATAATAATATAATTACTATTATTATAATAATAGTATTCAGGGCGTAGAATTTAGGATAATAACGTTCAATAGTAACATGTAAAGACTTAACGCGCGAAACTCTGCAGATTAGGCACGCCGTTACTGTTGGGTGGTCTCCTGCGCTACTTCCGGAAGGATTCAGTGGAATTGTACGAGAGTGCCTTGTGGTATGCTGCTGGTATCTGCTTAGCCACTGGCATGAACGTGATAAGCGGTAATCAAGCGATCTTCGGCGCTTTCCACGTGGGCGCCAAAGTTCGCGTAGCCGTCTGCTCCGTAGTATACAGAAAGGTTGGTCATTAGAAATAAAATATCGAAAAAAATTCAGACTAACATATAACGTGGGAGGAAATAAAGAGTGAACGCCAAGAATTATGTCTAGGAAGCAAACGACTCTCGTCCCACACTCTTTTGCTCTTCAAAGGAAATATCTCTTTGCAAGAAAAGTAAAAAAATTATAACAAAAGAGGGAAGAAATGGAAAACCTAACAAAAAATAAAAAAAAAACAGTTTTTTAAATCTTTTAAATTCCCTAATAAAAAATTTCCTTTGTAGCTTATAAAAGATCAGGACAATGGCTACGTTCGCTTTGGACGCTTTCGTGCTGAAAGCATCACTCCATCTTTTTGCAACATGTAATGAGCAATGAAGATAGACCGACGCTTTCAGCACGAAAGTGCCCAAAGCGAACGCAGCTAATATTGTGGCCGACTTTAATAGACTTGAATATTTTCTCTATTATATGATTCGCCAACATGATTCTCAGATTATATAACGGATGTTTTGTATTTGTTTCGCAGGCGCTGCGTCTGAGCAAATCCGCGTTGGGCGAGACAGCACCTGGAAAAGTGGTTAATTTAGTGGCCAACGATGTCAATAGGTTCGATCTCGTCTCTATCTTTATTCATTACATGTGGACGGCACCTCTCTCCGCCCTGATCGTGGCTTATATTCTTTATCAGGAGGTCAGCTATGCCGGACTCATCGGCATCGCCGCGGTCTTCGTGGTCGTGCCAATCCAATGTGAGTCTCTTGCGTCGAGTCGCGTCCTCTTCTCTTCCAAAATCCACGAAAATTTGAAAATTTGAAACTACTATCCTTTGCGCACACGGAGAAATAAATTAAAAATACTACTCCTCTGATCCGGAGAGACCTTTTTATGAAATAAGTGATTTTGCCGCAGACGTTCTATTCCTACTCTCGTGATTTTAGCTTATACCGGCAAGCTGTCGTCGAAGTTCCGCCTCCAGACAGCTATCAAGACGGACGAGCGGGTCCGGCTGATGGATGAGATCATTTCCGGAGTGCAGGTGATCAAGATGTACGCGTGGGAAAAGCCGTTCTGCGCCATGGTTGAGCTGGCGCGTAAGCTCGAGCTACGAGTGGTCACCAAGAGCTCGTACATCCGCGGTATTTACATGACCTTCAACCTGTTCACAACGCGAATGGCGCTCTACTGCACCCTCGTCTCCATGCTGATGTTCGGCTACGATCTGACCGCCGACAAGGTCTTTGTTGTCTCGTCCTACTTCAACATCCTCGCGCACACCATGACCGGCATGTTCGTGCGCGGCTTCGCCGAGCTGGCCGAGTGTATGGTGGCCATACGGAGGCTCCAGGGCTTCCTCATGTTTGACGAGTTCCGGGGCAGCAACGCTGTTATCTCCAAGGCGTCCTCCGGCTACGTCAATATGAATTCCGATTTCAAGCGAAATTCCTCCAAACCGGATCTGCCCTACATCGACGATGACATCGTGGAGAATCAGCTGGAGTCACGAGGAGAGGAATTGGATGAGAACAGCGACCGTAGAAAGCAAAACGGT
Organism: Temnothorax rugatulus; assembly: GCA_035220575.1. Classification (NCBI taxonomy): domain Eukaryota; kingdom Metazoa; phylum Arthropoda; class Insecta; order Hymenoptera; family Formicidae; genus Temnothorax; species Temnothorax rugatulus. Next base: position 335,816 of record JASTWL010000120.1, read on the forward strand.
CTGATGATCGTTGCCAGCGATTTGCTGAAAAACACCGCTAATTTTGTTGGAGGTAGAGATTAAGAATTCAAGGAACTTAAGAAGAACATGCAATTTTTATTTAACTCTATTAACATTTATTCTCGAAAAACCTAACTCGCAATAAAACTTTCTTTTTATTCACAGAAAAGAAACAATCATCCATCATATACGATACGGACAACTGGGCCATCAATATGATTAACGTTACCGCCAAGTGGGAGGAAAAGCAATCGGAGAACACCCTGGAGAATCTGAATCTGGAGATAGAAAAGGGCAAGTTGTACGCGGTGATCGGCATGGTGGGCAACGGCAAGAGTTCCTTCCTGTCCGCGATTCTGGGCGAGATCAGTCTGACGGAAGGTCAGGTAAAGGTCAACGGCGGAGTCAGTTACGCCAGCCAAGAAGCCTGGGTCTTCGGTGCCACCGTCCGACAGAATATACTCTTCGGGCAAGCTTACGAACGCCAACGGTATCAGAAGGTGGTCAAGGCTTGTGCCCTGGCGCGCGACTTCAAGCAGTTTCCGCATGGCGACCAGACCGTCGTGGGTGAACGGGGCAGCTCGTTGTCCGGCGGTCAGAAGGCCAGGATCAACTTGGCCAGGGCTCTGTACAGGCAGTCGGACATCTACTTGTTGGATGATCCTTTGAGCGCGGTGGGTGATCATCGAACGAGTCAGTAATTCATTCTGATTTCATCCTTTCAGGCGTCGTGTATCATATATGGTGTAGAATTTACGCAAGTGATTCAACTTGATTTAACAAATTTGATGAACAATAATGATGCGGGATCTTGCGTTGAATATGAATCCTGATGAAGGACCTACTGTTTGAAATTCCAGGTCGACGCACACGTTAGCAAGCACCTGTTTCATGAGTGCATTCAGAGATATCTAGCTGGTAAAACGAGAATTTTAGCAACGCATCAGCTGCAGTATATAAAGGGAGTGGACGCCATTATACTGCTCGAGCAGGGAAGAATGAAGTACTTCTCGCATTATCAGGATTTATTGGAATATCGACCCGAGTACGGAGTACTCCTGGCAGCGGAGAATGAAGCGATCGACGACTCGTCCTTAGAAAAAAGTATAAACATACGACGACAGTTTTCCTCCTCGAGTAACAGAGTAAGTGAAGATATAAAATATGTGATTATGTATATACAAAATGTCGAAGAGAAAAGAGAGAAATGGAGAAGAGAACGAGAACTAGAACTTAGCGAGATATAATTTTTATTTCTTCTTATATTGTTTTCAAGGCAATTTGGAAAAGATAAACTAATCTTTTACAGTTCTCGTATTTAATATTAACAACGAATAATATTTAAATGACGAAGGAAAATGGTTGACATTACTACAGATAAAATTTCTTCAATAGAGTCGAACTCCGGAAGCCAGTAGCGGTGGCACGGACGACGAGGACGAAGACGAAGATCCCGAGAAGTTGAACGACGGTCTCGAGAGGACGTCGCGCGGTATGGTTAAGGGTCCTATATTTATCAAGTTCTTCCAAACCGGTGCCAACTTATACATGGCTTTTACCGTTCTGCTTCTGTTCATCATCACACAATTCACCGTCAGTCTCAATGACTACTTTGTGCCTTTCTTGTGAGTACTTATGCTATATCAATGAAATCGGTTAAAGAAACATTTCTTTGTATAAATAATTATTTATCACATATATTTCTTCACGCTTTTTGTAATATTACTCAATTTTCCAAAATTTGCAAATTTTTGTATATCAACTTTGCACACTCGCGCATTGATTAATTACAATTAATATTGAGCGATGTTTAAATCATCCTTTGGCATTTTTAGTTGCTTCATTCATCGTTCGATAATTTTTCTTCTCGATTAAATTTTTCCAGAATCAATTATGTGGAAGCGCAAAACTACGAAGCCAAGCATTTCAACTTGAATCAAACAGATGACGTTTACACGAACACGACTAACACATATGAACACATGGACATCGAGGATGCATCGGTGATTAATTACGTCTATATCTACACTGGCATCATCCTAGCTGTCTTTTTTGTCGGGATCACCAGATCTCTGGTCTTCTACAAGACGTGCATGACGTGTAGCCAGCGCTTGCATGACATGATGTTCAGTGCGCTAATTCGTACAGGAATGCGATTTTTCGACACTAATCCAAGCGGTAGGATTCTCAATCGATTTTCCAAAGACATGGGCGCGATCGACGAATTATTGCCCAAAGCGATCTTGGACGCCGGTCAGATGAACATGATGATGTTCGGAGCACTAATAGTGACCTGCGTGGTTAATCCTATCTTCCTGGTGCCTATCGTGATCATCAGCGGGATATTCTACTGGATCCGTAAGGTCTACCTCAAAACTAGCAAAAACATCAAACGACTGGAGGGAATGTGTATGTTTGCTTTTTTTTATTTAGTTCTTAAAAGTTATGAAAAAATTTTGTTTATATATATATATATATATATATTAATATTTTATATATTTTTTCATGTATATTTATTACTTGCTATTTAATTATACATATTTGTTTAGCAATACTCTCCAAATAATATAAAATTAAAAATTTGCTTTATTTTTCATATACTTTCTTTATTTTCGACATCTTTTTTTGCTTATTTATTTTTAAATTTCATTTTCTCGGTTTATATTTTTACTTTTTTCTTAATTGTATGAAATTTACAGTACTTTAGTTCACATGAAAAATTTATTTTTTGAAGATATGATTTCTTTACGGCGATATTCTTTCGTGTTCCAGTACGTTCGCCGGTATTCACTCACTTAAACGCCACGTTGAACGGTTTGACGACCATCAGAGCGTACTGCGCACAGGACATACTCAAACATGAATTCGACAAACTGCAAGATACACACACGTCTACTACTTACATGTATATTGTGACCAGTACGGCATTTGGATTCTTTTTGGATGTGTTCTGTTTTGTCTTCACCTCACTCGTCACCTTCAGCTTTTTGGTGCTCAATCAATGTAAGCATCATTCTCTCTCTCTTAATCTCTCTCTTTATTTTTAAATATATAAATATAAAATAGCAAAATATTTTTTGTAAAGTATATATTTTTTATAAAAAATATGTTAATTTATTAAAGAGACTATAAAAAATTTTACTTGATAAAACATATAACTTTCTGAAACCATTATTTTCTGAAAACTTTTTTTCCTAGTTAACATTAGAAATATTAAATAATTTAATGCGTTTAGAGGTCTGAGGAAAGTTTATTTATTACTAAAATTATGTATAAAAAATACACTTAGCCCATAAAATAGGATATTGACAATTAAAGTGTTTAGAAATGTATATGGTACGGAAATCTAAACAGGATAAAAAAACGGATCGGTAGAATTAAATGTTATACGTATCTTTCAGCATTTTCTGGCGGCGAAGTCGGTTTGGCCATCACTCAGGTAATGGCAATGACCGGGATAATCCAGTGGGGAATGCGACAAAGCGCGGAGGTGGCGAACCAGATGATGGCGGTGGAACGTGTACTCGAATACATTCAGCTTCCGGCAGAACCGAATCTGAGAGACCGAGGGGCGTACGTGAAGAAAAAGGACAAGAATTTAGCGCTGCCATCCAACGCTCCCAAAACTTGGCCTGACAAGGGTTGTATTACATTCAGGAACGTTTATATGCGCTACGTGGACGATGATCTGCCCGTTCTCAAAGGCTTGAATATAGTGATCTATCCCGGAGAGAAGGTACAGTAATTTTGTGAAAAAAATTTTGTAGGGATAGATGAACAGAAAGAGAATGGAAGAGACTTTAAGAAATTTAATATTAAATTTATTAAATCTCAAAAAATTAAAAAACTAATTTCTTTTGGATCGCGAGATATTCGAAAATTCTTTCTGTGATTTTTTTCTACGAAAAATTTTCATCGTTTTTGATTATTAGGAAATTGTGCAAAGAAGGATTGATAGAAAGTAAGAACATTTTTTGTTTTATTTTATTTTGAGAAATGATATAAAGAAAAAAATCATACAAATGTATAAGTGCAAAGATGCGTGTGTTATTAAGTGTGCTTTAAGTAATTTGACCGTTACACAGATTGGTATCGTGGGAAGAACAGGCGCCGGGAAATCGTCGCTGATATCAGCGTTGTTCCGATTGGCAAAAGTGGACGGAATCATCGAGATTGACGGCGCGGACACGGGTTTGATGGCTTTGGAGGATTTGCGGCGCAACATATCCATCATTCCCCAGGATCCCGTTTTGTTCTCAGGTACTCTGAGACGTAATCTAGATCCTTTCGACGAATTTCCCGACAAGGATTTGTGGGAGGCGCTCGAAGAGGTTCGAACGATTTATAATTTAAAAATAAACTCGTGCTTAATCGAAAACGTAATGCTATGACGTTCAAAAATCCTGCGGTTCCGACATTCTCGCTCCGAAGACCATCACATCTTAAAATCCCAAGTCCCAGAAATGCGAGAGTTTCGGGATTCTTGAAATTCCGGAATATCAAACTTCAAGCATGATCCTAAGATTGTACATCGAATAATTACGAGCATTTTGCACTATTCGATAATTCCCTTTGCAATGAAATTCCAGGTTGAATTGAAGGAAGCGATTATTATCGGAAACGGTTTGGAAAGCCGCGTATTTGACAGAGGCAGCAATTACAGTGTCGGACAGAGACAGTTGGTGTGCTTAGCGAGAGCCATCCTGAGAAACAATCGTATATTGATGCTGGACGAGGCAACCGCGAATGTAGACCCGCAAACTGACGCGTTGATTCAACGGACTATCAGGAAGAAATTCGCAACGTGCACAATGCTCACGGTGGCGCATCGATTGAACACAATAATGGACAGTGACAAGGTTCTGGTGATGGATAAGGGTCGTATGGCTGTAAGTACAACTCCTCTTAAAAGACGTCATTTTTATGACAATTTGAAAGCTTGCAACTCTTAGGTTCTTAGAGTATCAGAATTTTCGAAGATTTTTAAAATTTAGGCGTTTGAGACAAGATTTTGAGCTTTGAAGAAACCTTTGTTTTTAGTAATTTTTCAGAATTTCTATATAAATTTTATAATTTTTTAGAAAATTTCTCAAATTCTTTATTCTATAATCTCCGAAAAAACTTATAAAATTTGAAGAAAGTATCTTTAAGGTATTTTTTTTAGAAATCTCTACAGATTTAAAAAATATATAAAAATCTTTAAAATATTATAAGATAGTATAAATTTTTTTTTTTTCAGAGCGTTTATTATTACTTTTAACGTAAGAATAGATATTCACATTTTGATAATATCAATGAAGAACGGGCGCAATTATATCGAATCATAATTCCAATGTCGATTTCTTTTGCAGGAATACGACCACCCTCACATATTACTGAAAAACAGCTACAGTCAATTTACTTCGTTAGTAAAGGAAACCGGCCCGGGCATGTACGATCAACTGGCCAAGGTGGCGAAGCAGGCCTACGTAAAAAAGTATGGAGAAACGTGATGAAGCGTTGATGAATTTTGATATACCAGAGTCTCGTTAGCTAGATCTCTCAAAGCGGGTCGCTTAATGTGGTCCAGTATATTTAATTATGATATAGAAAAACATGTATGAAACGTGCAGAATGGCATACGAAGACGAATGTTACATCTCTATAAGACCAACACCATATTGTTGTCTTTCTTCGAGACGTCATAGACACGATACTTCCGTTAAGTATCACAACGTTGTGATGTGTTGAGCGTAACACGCGTCTAATGAATCATATTTTTGTATCGTTATTTTAATGAGATCGTCGCTGCGAGATCATTCTCTGTGGCCGTCTCGCCGTAATATCTAGTACTAGTTTCTGCCACGAGTTAAGCCCCGCAATATTGTTATATTTTTCTACTCTACATTTTTGCGCACTACAGAAATTACGAATACATAATTCTTGTGATAAAGCGAGCACATACGTCGATCGATGATGAATCGAGTCACTGAGATCAGACCGTGGTTTATCATAAGTCGAAGTTATATCTAAGATGATATTTACGCACAGTAAACTTACTGTAATCTTTACCAATATCCGTCATACATGCTTTAAGCCGTAAAAGATCTTATAAGAATCGCAGGGAATCTTGGATATTGACATCGCAAAATATATAACCTTCATTAAATATAAAAACTAAATTGAAATTATATGTGAATCTAAAAAAACATATTTATATATAAATTTTCAATTTATTTTTATTTATATATATTATATATATAATTTTTCAATTTATATATAATTATATATTTATAAATAATATGCGATGATACTAATTTGATGACTTTTCGGAAGTATATCGTTTCCGATTACTTGATTAATTTGTTTTCCAGTGAAGATCTGTTGACTGTTCTAAGATTCGTGTAATGATGGATTAGTATAGTTTACTCAATATGAATATATCGATCCGAATGTATTAATTAACGTATGAATGAATACTCCCATTTAACTGAAATACTTAACGAAACGGTTACTTAAATTTTATACTTATTATACTTGATTCTAGTTATAATACATGTATGCAAATGTTGAAGGAAACTCGATATTTTTGTATACTGCATTTATTAATGCAACGATGTACATTATCTATTAGGATAGAAGTATATAAAATATATATATTATAACAAGCATTATGAAGAAAGTATAGTACGTGATATACTGTACGCGTAATATAGTATACATATGTACTATATTATAATATATATATTGTCATTATATAATAGAGTATCATTACGTATCTTGTTAATTTTAATAATGTATTATGTAAGTAATATAGCATATTTTTGCTAATAATAATTCTACTAGTATGTCAATAATATATAATAAACTATTAAAAATATATTATATAGGTATTAATGACATAATAGAGTAGTTATTGTAGTATACATATATACCTCGTTGATATATTATATGGAACTGTAGAATTATGTTTGAAGTAAGCTTTACGTGTAAATTTACGAACATATACATTTTTTGTAAATGATCACTATTAGGTATTTGATAGGAATTAGTTTTGGAATCATCTTTACAGCTACTTCATTGTTAAACCTTCATGTTTGGAATAATGCCATTTCTTCACGGTCAATTACGCATTGTTGCGCTGTATTATAAAATATTTACGACACTGTTGTACAGTGAACTGTTAAATATTACGTATGTACAGTAACTCTAAGATGAAAGTGTGCGCACACGCGCTCGATCGCGCCGTATGAAATGATTTTGTATGTAAATGATTAACCAAAGTACAACGAAATATACAAGAAGGAATAAATTGTAATCACGATTTCTTATTAGTAACACCCTCCAACCCCTGAATAATGTTACTGCACAAGTTAATCGACTGCGTTTTGTCTAGTCCTTATGTACTAATTCTATTAAAGATGTTGAAGCTGTCACGTTTTGTGTGTTGTTCGTCCGTTTTTTGGTCAATGCATTTAAGCAATTTACCAGGGAGTTGGACAAGTCGTGCGAAAATTATTACTATCGTTATTATTGTTATTATGACTATTACTCGGGACCGAATAGATACCGGAATCTATAAGTTTCGTAACGAGGATGGGTTTTATTTATCTGGTTATAATTCCTGGAGGAAGGGGAGAGGATCTTGATTAGAACTGATAGCTCGTTTGATCTGGAACCTAATCCGTTTGATTTGTATACATCTACCTCCTTTTCTTGTCATTCAGCCCGAATTCCCGAAAATGAATTTTAAAGCTCGCCACACTCTTCGTCAGCGCTTTAAAGCCAATCCGCCACACTCTGCTCGCCACACTTTTCGTCAGCGCTCAGATCGTCAGCATAAAGGCCAAATTCACTTTCGGATGGTTATTGCGATTTCTAAGAATCAACCAGCGATCGCCACGTCTTCCGGCAGCGAAGGTACCTGCTCGCCACACTCTTCGTCAGCGACAACCGCAAGTCGAATCTCAAAGTGATCGATTAAGAATTTAATACGAGATGAGATTCCAGATTTTGAGCTTATTCCCTTTTCAAACTTATCTTACCTTTATTCTCAATCTTAGTACAACTTGAGTTACGCGTGAATCGCGGTCTTAAAATATAAGAGTGAAGGGATTAAGTCCCAAGATCGAGCGCAAAGGCTCGGATTTAGACGTACAGTCGAATGTTGGATTGAGTGAGATTTAGGAAAATGTTTTAAGTCGTGAACGGAGTCTGAGTCTAAGATTATGTGTCTGAGCAATTGAAATGCTAGACCCAAAGGATTGTCTGTAAAGAGCCGAAGCTCGGAACTATCTGTAAGGAGCCGAAGCTCGGAACTATCTGACTCTTCGCGGCGTTTTCCGCCCTATTTATACCCGAAAATGACCAGAATCTCCCGCGCGAGATTCCCGCCATTTCCTACGCGTTTTAAAGGGGGAGGTTTTCTAGAAGCTTCTAGAACATTCTAGAAGCGTAGTTTTGGGCCCCATCTGGCCCCCAGCCCTCCAACGGTCGTCTGATAAAATAAACCTTTACATTGACCTGAGCGTTCGCTCGGAACTCCGAGGCTAGCGTGCGTCGTTTTAAGTATTCAAAATTTTCAACGCGCGTCGTCGGAATTTTAATATAAAATTTCCGTACGTAACAAAGTGTTGCGACTAAAATGATGAAAATTCCTTGAATCCAAAAATAGATTCTGTAGATTTCATCATTAAAAATTCTGTCAAAGTTTAAGGCTGTTTAGGAAGCTTCTGTAACACGTACTTCCCCCCACGCGACATACGCTGGGTACCTCACATACATACACAACATTCACCTGTCTTAATATTAGTAGATCAACAAGTTAAGTCTTATTTGGGCATATATTTCAACTCTTTTCGGCTTATATGAGCATTAGCGTTCTAATTGGTTCAAACACATGAGTCCATGACAAATGTATGTAAGGTCATGTAATATAAAGTAACTCTGGCATATATGCCGCACCTAAGGAAAACTTATACGTACTTGATAAGTACGTAATAGTACTTCTCTATCTCATCCTTTACTATCCCTCTACATTTATGTATCATGAAATAACCATTAAACCTTTTACATTTCCTACAGTAATCATTTTACGTAAGTCGTAATCGCGTAAATGAGTCACGGTGCGTCTCGCTCCGCGCGTACTTGGCGCGAGACACTACCGTGATCGCGCTAATACTTATTACTTACATTGAGAAATCGATTCAACTCACGACGGTGTTAATATTAACAGTGAAGAACCGAAATTACAACGGAATACGTAATATAATATGGCATAAAGGCGCGTAACAGAGTAAATGCGAGCAAATTATTTTCATTCCTTCTATTTTTTAACTTCTGCGACGTAAATTCCCGCGCTGCCTAAATACCGGAGTTATCCTATCATACATCATATGTAATATATCACGGGTCGGATGTAATATATCATCACCGTAAGACGGCAGTGAGCGCCCACCGAAAATCTCAGTCATATACGTATACGAAATAAAGAGTTTTATAGTAGTACATTCTCTTAATTATTGCACAAGTGTCTTTCTCGATCCTCCGTCGACTGTGTTCAATCTCACCAGTGCACAAGTACATTTTGAACTAAAGTGACTTTCTCCAACAGTATTAACTATATGTATAATAAATGAAAACATAAACTTATTACAATTAAATGTAACAAAATTTCCATTTTAAACTAAATTATATATTGACAGAGAATTCGTGCGGGCGCTTGTCTTTTTAAAAAATTACTTAAACTGAACTTTGACTAGGAAGATAAGTTGCTAATAAAAGATTATCTCTTCTTGCGTGTTGTCAAGTTAGAATTTTTAAATATCGTTTAGAGCGATAAGTTATAAGTTATTGTTAAAATATATAGTTATCTATCTAGTTACTATTTCATCTTCAGAGGACGGGGGAATCTATTTTTAAAATCCCACAGGTTTTTCTTTTTAATAAGATTTATTATAATTCATTTTTTGCCTTAAAATATGATACTGTTCGACACAGAGCTACTCTAATGGTTTTCCGTTTACGATAATGCCGATATTTAAATAGTTGTTGAAATAATTAAGTTTAGTAAAAAAAAATGTTATTATAAGGAATCAAATTAAAAGAAACGGAAGAAATACCTTACACGGAAAAAACACACGTCAAATACAGCACGTGAAAAGAAAAATACACATCAGCTGCATTTATACAACGTACAAGACAGTTATCGTTAATGTTTCTCGTACATCATTAGTAATGCCGAAAGACGATATGAAAAGCAACGACACAGTTACTGCTCGTTTCAGTAAAGGATTGACCATTGAAAAGCGTGCCTCGAGACGGCAGGGAAAAGAACGAAGAAGAAAGAGGAAAAGCAAGAACGGAGAAAATTAGAATGCTGATTGTTTTCGTTTGTCTTCTATTACCTTGAAGTGTCATCAAACTTTGTGAAATAGTGCAATAACATGGATAAGGACACGACCGATATGAAGCCAAATCCCAAGGGAGACCGCGAATATTTTCAGTGTTCTATTCTTCTGGTTTGTTAAGATTCTTAGTCTGTAAAAAAAGAAGGAGAAGAAAGAACGAAATGTCTTTGCTTCTTACAGTAAAAATGTTGAATGCAAACAAATTCAAAAAGGCGGAAATTTTCCTTTCTTCTTCTCCTTCTTCTTTTTTTTAATATAGAAAAAAGAACTTTTTTAAAGCAGAATTTTCTTCTTGGAAGCGAAATGTATTGCTTCCAGAAAGAAATGCTATCTTCATATTTTGAAGCTAGAAATTTCTTTTCCTCAAAATAAACAATATTCGCTTGCATTATGTTAGCTATTTTTATCTTATAATATTTTATGTTTTACATATTAAAGAAATGAAAAATTTCGCAAGTTTTATCTCGCTATTTAAAAAATTAACGTGCAATTTACGTCTAGTCATGCCATTGTTTCCTATTTTACATATCAGCTACCGTTAGCCATAATTAACACAATTGACTATGTATTAATATAACTAACATTTTTTGTATTAAATTAATATGTATGTGTTATCAATATATTCACATACACACATGCATATTGTATTACGTTGTATCGTCGTTATCGCATGACAGAATTTATGTATTTTTTTTTTCTATATTACTCAGGCAACCTTGATTTTTCTAATCAAACACAGTCAAAGTAACTTTACAATAAAAAAAATATATGTATAACGCGTTCGCAAAATATCTATTTAGATCCTTTTGAGTTCTCGGATTATATAATCGTACTGGTGCCGATGGAAGAAATGACTATTTTAAAAAGCATTTTGCGTCCATTAAAACATATATGCTCACAACTTTTGGTTAAAAATACATGTATAGTGTGTCTGCGAAATACATATATAACCCTTAGTCTGTAAACGTTTTTTTGGCACCTTTAGTCTGTAAACCTGGGTCGTTTTCGTCCTGACGTTTGTTTAAAGTGTTAAAGTGTTACAAAAAATCTGAAAAAATTCATGGAGGTAATTCAAACCTTCAATTTGAAGTATCAATCATGAAATTATAAACAATTTAATTTTTTCACATAATTTGTATTTAAAAAATGGAGCAACTAGGGGTAAAATCATTTGTTTACTCAAAAAATCATAACTTTAAGACAAATAAAGATATCGAAATGAATCAAAACGGAAATTGAAGGGGAAAAACGTACCTTTCATAAAAAAAATATTGCATGCAATTATTTTGAAATAAAGTGCTTAAGTTTTGAACCTAAAAATTGCCAATAAATTACCCCAAATTTCGTAGTAAAAATAGTAATAAATATTTAATAATAAAAAATTAGTAATAAAATCAATAAGAAGTCAATAGTTAAGGGTCACAACATTTTTTTATTACCAAAAAGTAAAAAATCGAGAAACTTCCTCGCCCGACCGTTGCGCCATTTTTGTCGAAAAACTGAACAAAAACATTTTTGTAATTTTTTTTCGCGGTCAGATGTTTTTGTAACACTTTTACGGACACAATGAATACTTTAAAACGGAAAAACGAAAAAAAATTATTTACGGTTTTGACTAACGTTGACTGTTCAGGTGGGTCGTTTTCGTCCGGAGAAGGATTCAAGTGTCTGCTGCGACGGCCGGAGGGGGGATGGCACGGTGAAAGTCGGTAAGCGGGTCCTCGGGGAGCATAATTTTTTTTACGGAGGCATAGTAGCGCCCTCCCTTCCCGTGTTCAAAAGTTACAACTACATTTGATTTTCGCCCGGACGAAAACGACCCAGGTTTACAGACTAAGGGATAATTACGTCTAAAGTTTCTGATATTTCATGTCATATACATATGGGGCATTCCACGCCAATTCGCGAGGGGTCAGACCTCGACCTTTTTATTTTTGATGGCGGCTCGTTTTTTAGCAGGTCTTTACGAGTACTATACCCATGTAAGAGCGTTTCTATAATAAATGTATCGTTTCCGAAATAGAGCCTGCGCAAAATGAGGACTGCAAGATTTTCAATGAATTTTTTCGCCTATTAGACAACGTCTAAGAAAAAAATTCATTGAACATAAAATACGCTATTTCGATCATATTTTTAAAAAAATTACTCAAAATTTTTATAATAACATTGTTAAACAAATAGAGTAAAAAAACACAAAAAAATTTGAATATCTTAAAAACCCCATTTTCTATTTTTTTGAAAATTTTAAGGAATATTCTGGGGAGTATTAGAAAAATTTTAAGATCGGTCCGAAGTTGCGCAGAAAATTTGGGAATTTTTTATAAATTATTTTGTAAGGCAGACAGAGGTACCATGGCTTCGCAAAGAATTTGCGCGCAGCGTCGAGCAGATTCGAGCTTCAACATAGTATAACCAGTAAGTCAACTTGACTAATTATTCTGACCTCTGTGAAGTTAGCCGGACAACTTCAACGTATCGAACTTTCATTAATTGGATTCGATTGGTGGGTAGAACAAAATTAATTTAAGTAAATAAGTGGATATATGTGCATGGATAAAATGATTTATTTTGTGCAATAATAATTAGTGCAATATAAATTTAAATGTTTCAAAAAAGGCTATTAAAGCTGTTATATATATAGATAAAACAAATTATAATTTTGAAAGGAAAAATTTAACAAATAGATATTTTTGTTAACTGTAGAAACGTAAAAAATACGTTTCTTAAATCATGGTTTCAAAAACATTTTTGTTCAAACGTTTCTTAATGATTCTTTACGGTTATGAAACTATGTATACGTTCAAAAAACGTATATGAAACTAATATGTGCTACCTGGGTATATGCATAAAGCTTCTAGAACATTCTCACGCATGTCTCAAAGACGTCATAAACACGTTCAAAAGACGTGAAAAGTAGGAATTTTAAATGTCTTTATCTAAAATGGCTTTATCATTAAAACAAAACGTTTCTATAATAGTTTTTTAAACGTTATTTTATCGGAAAAGAAACGTTCCATCGAACGTTTTTCGAATGGACATTTTTACTCATGAGTTCGATACGTTGAAGTTGTCCGGCTAACTTCACAGAGGTCAGAATAATTAGTCAAGTTGACTTACTGGTTATACTATGTTGAAGCTCGAATCTGCTCGAGGCCGCGCGCAAATTCTTTGCGAAGCCATGGTACCTCTGTCTGCCTTACAAAAAAATTTATAAAAAAATTTCCAAATTTTCTGCGCAACTTCGGACCGGTCTTAAAATTTTTCTAATACTCCCCACAATATTCCTTAAAAATTTCAAAAAAATAGAAAATGGGGTTTTTAAGATATTCAAAATTTTTTGTGTTTTTTTACTCTATTTGTTTAACAATGTTATTATAAAAATTTTGAGTAATTTTTTAAAAAAATATGATCGAAATAGCGTATTTTATGTTCAATGAATTTTTTTCTTAGACGTTGTCTAATAGGCGAAAAAATTCATTGAAAATCTTGCAGTCCTCATTTTGCGCAGGCTCTATTTCGGAAACGCTACATTTATTATAGAAACGCTCTTACATGGGTATAATACTCGTAAAGACCTGCTAAAAAACGAGCCGCCATCAAAAATAAAAAGGTCGAGGTCTGACCCCTCGCGAATTGGCGTGGAATGCCCCATATATATTTGTTATATACTTATTCATAGAAGGAAAAAAAGCCATCGTTTTAGAATAGCCTTCGGCTGTAGTATAATGAAGTATATACTGTAATATAATGTATAGTATAATGAAGTATTGTGTGAACAGGTGGATGCGGGAATTATTTATGAAAGGCGCTAGGAGTGATTTGGAAGAATCTGATATATATCGACCAATAAAAGCGGACGAGTCCGAAAAATTGACCGATCACCTCGAGAAGTGAGTATCGTATACGTTGGAGACAAACGGACACGCGTCAATATATGAACGTACCACTTGTAACAATTATAGCATTCACTTTATCGCTGTACAGAATAGTAACGAATCTTAATAATTTTTTTAGAAATACAAGTGCAATTTATGTTGTATACAATATATTTTTAATATCTATTGTATTTTGTGGCAACCTCATTTTTCATTATAATACCCCTTAAAGAATGTAATCAAATACGAAGAGAGTGAAATTCACAAAACTTAATAATAAATCAACTGACGCACAGTCGACGTAGATAATTAAATAATTTATGATTGAGTTGACTGATTTATGATTTGTGACTTAGCAATAAGCTATTTTACATTATTAGCAAGATAGGCTACATCTTAACACCTGTTACAACTATATTTATGATTAGACTATACGCGTCGAGGCATCGTCCGATAACAAATCGATCTGCGCGTGTTAAACAATTAATTTCTCACTATCATAATCTCATGGCATTATACAATACGTTAGATTTGTATTACAAATTTAACATCACAAACTTGGGAAGATCATAAGACAATAAATAAATTAATCCTTTCTTCACGCGCGACGTGTGAAATTATGAAACCCATTACGAAACCCATTATGAAACCCCACGGGATTAAGGCTCGGCAAAATTTATAGTATTTTGGAATACTCGGGAAAATTTATGGTTTTATGGAAGTGACATCAAGCTTAAAGCGAATTGTGATTTCAAAAACGTACCAGTTGTCAAGTCCCATTTCGTTTTCCGGAGGGGTTCTTATCCGAGAGCGCGGGCGTGTAATAACGCATCTTTTTCGTCCAGGTACTGGAATCGCGAGCTGGACAAACTGAAGAACCTGGAATACACCGTGGGTAAAGACGGGCAGAAGGTGCCGCTGAAAAAAAACGCCCGTCCGAGATTATATAAGGCGATCTTCAACGCTTTTTGGTTGCCATACTTCATAATCGGAATCTACACGTTTATCTATGTATATATATATATATCGATACGTTTGAAGAGAAATATCGTTTGATGTTAATAACCGTGACACTTTATTAGATCAA
This sequence comes from Temnothorax rugatulus, assembly GCA_035220575.1. Taxonomy (NCBI): domain Eukaryota; kingdom Metazoa; phylum Arthropoda; class Insecta; order Hymenoptera; family Formicidae; genus Temnothorax; species Temnothorax rugatulus. The sequence continues at coordinate 351,166 of JASTWL010000120.1, forward strand.
TCAATGTCGAAATATGTCATATAAATATTATATAATTGGTATCACCAAATATATGCGTGATAAAAGGAAGTTTTAGAAAGATATTGGGCACTAAGAGAAACAATAGAAAAATTTGTTGCGTTAGATGTCTATCTCTCGATGGATCCAGCTAACAATAAAAAAAAGATAATAATTTTTAATTTGATATCTTTTCCTCTTCTTTTTCTTCTTCTTAGATCCGTTAAATTCATAAGTCCGTAGGAATCGTTAAATATCAACATTCCTGTTTTCAGTGCAGCGTAGTACGCGTCGCGATACCGATCTTTCAGAGTTGGATTATCAACTACTTCGCCAGAGATTCGACCGCGAAGACCGAGCAACAGACGAACGAGGTGCTAATCTCCATCGGTGCCATGATTATTTGCAATATTGTCTGCGTTTTAATAATGCACCACACGAATCTGCTGTCGCAGCAGATCGGCATGAGGGTACGCGTCTCCTGCAGCTCCCTCCTCTACCGAAAGGTAATGTTGTAAATTAATTTGCAAGTCCAAGTTCCTCCCGGGAAGAAAAAGCACTTCTAACTGGAAAAGTACATTATGTTTGCTTTAACTGATTTAGCAATAATTATATAACGCTTAACGTTGGATCAACGTAAAAAATTTATCAATGTTGGAAATTATTGACGCATATAATTCAATCTTTAGGTATATTATCTGGATAGGAGATCAATTTTGATGCCGAAAAAATTGATTTAAATCAATTTTCTTTAGTGCTTAAAGAAGTGGTTATACTGAGTTCGTTATCTTGCACATTCATTGTCTTCATTAGCATACACTCGTTATCGACCATTCTCAAGCTCTTTGCGGAAAAATGTGGATTAACGCGTTCACAATATAAAAACTAGACGTATTAATAAATGACAGATTGCTACAATGACTGTATTTTATTTCTATAATGCTTGAAGCATTCAGAGCAAAATTTGTTTGTATTTTACATATATAGATATTTAACTTTTATTCTTCATTATTATTATCGACCTACAAATTGATACAATTATACTTTTTACAACGCGCAATAACATTATTTCTTATAATTATTATGTAATTAATACCTAATGCAAATTAAAATATTCGTTAATTATTTATTTCCTGTCTTCGGCAACGTTCTTTGGAGGCTTATATCGATCTAAGATTTTTTCTGCGTTTACGTAATTCGTTGTATTTTGAAAGAGAAATTTCGTTTCTTGTAACAACTTTGAAACAATTTTCTTATAATATGCGCGAGTATCATATTCATTACAATTTCAAGAAATAATAAATTAATACATAGCGATTTGTCGCACATGCCCGATATCTTCTTCATTAGCACATCCTTCGACTTCAACTGATAACACCGCTTGCTGGTACCCTGCGAATATGTATCGCGGAATGACACATGTGCACTTATCTCTTTCGAAATACGTTGAACTACGTAAACGGAGAAAAATCCAACGAAATAAAAAATATCAGTTTTTACAAGAGTTTTCACTCGTTACAATAACAAGGAGAAAAATATTTTACTATATTTTGTCTTAATTTAAATACTTTTTAAAATTTATATATTAATTAAATTTTATATTAAAACAACTTTTTGAATTGTTTTATTTTACAAAAGTAAAATGTGTTAAGGGCTTTTAAATTCACTTAATGTATGTAGTACAAATGGCGATCTCATAATCGATTTATTTAATGATTTACATATAACGTTTATTTAAGGAAAAGAGAATAGAAATTGATAACAATTGAAAAAATGTTGTTCACCAAATGTATTATATATATTACGTAGCAATAAATTCTATAATTTTTTTCGAAACTGTTGCAGTTGTTGCGATTAAACAGAGCATCTATGAACCAAACCGGTACCGGACAGATCATGAATCTTCTCAGCAATGATGTCACTCGCTTCGATCAGTTATCGATGTTCCTGCATTTCATATGGATTATGCCAATTCAGGTTCAAATTTTCATCTAGTGAAAAATATTTGTGTACATTTCGAAACTGTTCCTAGATAGTTATACATCAACGGCGTTTTCTCTTTCCTTCAAAATCGCTAAATTAAAATCTCAAATTAATTAATTTCTTCCTTAGATTATCGATAAGTATAACTAATAGTTATAGTCTAATTCATAGGAAGTATTATTCATATCTGTTTGTATGTATATCCACGCATTTTATGGTTCCACTAATTAGCTGTAAAGATATAGGATTTCTCCTTTTTTTTTATCATCGTATTGCTTTTCAAGAACCATCTGTTGAGATTGGCCGGGTGTTCTCTCTTGTAGGTCACCATCATAGCAACTATAATGTGGCAAAAGGTTGGTATTTCGGTTCTTGTCGGCATTGGATCGCTGTTGATCATCGCCCTAGTGGTGCAAGGAACTTTCAGCGTGATGAGCCGCAGAATTAGAGCCATGATCGCGCCACTGACCGACCGAAGAGTGCAGCTGATGAGCGAACTCGTAACCGGGATACAGGTATCTCCAGAGCACATTTAATCAGTTACTCTATTCCTAAACCGAAAATGAGCGAAGGCCTTAACGCTCACGTCAAACTCAAGTACTAAATTTGAGTGCCAAATGCCAAGAAAATAATTTTGTGAAAAAACTTGCAAGATAATGACTCCCGTTTCAGGTGGTGAAGATGTACGCCTGGGAGAAGCCGTTCAGCAAGATCGTGTCGGTGACCAGAAAGCTGGAAATCAAGAAGATCAAATTCTCGTCGTACGTGCGCGCCGCATATTTGGCTATCATAGTTTTCACCGAGCGACTGACCCTCTATTTTACCTTGATAACGTTCGTCCTACTGGGGCATGACCTGACTGCCGACGTAACCTTCGAAATGTCGACGTACTTCAATATGCTTCAACTCACTGCAGCGTTGTACTTTCCGCAGGCGTTGATACAGATTGGTGAATCGATGGTGTCTATGAACCGATTGGAGGTGCACGTTCTCTCATATTAATTTCGAATTCGCGGAAAAACCCTTAAATTTATTGTTCCACAATCTTTCCGTTAATTTATACAGGACTTTCTGTTGATGGACGAAGTAAACATGGAACGCTCAGAGAAGACGCCGCAGTTACAGGATAAATCTCGGAAGTCAAACGAAGCGACTAATGTAGAGAATCACACAGACAGGTACATCTCAAAAAATGGGAGTATCGCGCTTTCGGAGCTTCAGGGATTTTCTGATCTTCCGGTCTGCGTGAAGCTTCAGCGCGTTTCCGCCAATTGGATCAATGGCCAATTGCCGCCGACTTTGTGCAATGTCAACTTGACCATCAAGCCGGGACAGTTATGCGCTGTTGTCGGTGCCGTGGGTTCCGGCAAGTCATCTATATTACATATGCTGCTGAAGGAGTTGGATCCCGGCGCGGGTTCAGTGATCCTCACTCAGGACTCCTCGAAGAATGATTTTCGGGGCAATCTGTTCAATGGTTACTTCACGAGCAACCCGCATATACACATCTCCTATGCCAGCCAGGAGCCCTGGCTCTTTTGTGGTACTGTGAGAGATAACATACTCTTTGGCCAGCCCTACGACAAGGCCAGATATAATCAGGTAATTTTCATAATTCCAGCCAGTCACTGCAGATAATGTACAGTATTTATGTATCCCTGCTGTTGCACGTTAATATTGATAACTTTTACGTAACTTCACACAATTCTCAAATTCTTCTTTATTTCAACCATTATACGTGAATTGTCATTGATTTATTATTAATTAAAGAAGACATGTTTCAGCGAGTAGTACAAATTTTACCGAAACTTTAATCTCTATGATTCCATCTAGATAAAAGAAGAATGTTCTAATATATGAAACGTCTAAAAATTCAAACTTTCTAGCATTTCCTAATGTTTCCCACTCCTTGTGATCGACTGACAAACGTTTTAGGTGGCAAATGCGTGCGCCTTGACGAAGGATTTCCGGCAGTTTCCACAGGGAGACATGACGATGGTCGGCGATAGAGGTGTATCCTTGTCCGGAGGCCAAAGAGCGCGTATCAATCTCGCGAGGGCGGTTTACAGGCAGGCGGATCTCTATCTGCTCGACGATCCCTTGAGCGCGGTGGACTCTCGTGTCGCCAGGCATCTATACTGGAAGTGCATCACGGAGTATCTTCACGACAAGACGAGGATACTCGTCACCCATCAGTTGCAATTTCTCAAACGCGCGGACCACATCGTCGTGTTGGATCGAGTGAGTGTCGCATAGAATATTCTCTAATCGGTATTTGACGATTGTTACATTTAAAATTTCAACTACAAATCCGTTTTTATCCGGATCCGATTCTTTTACATCATTCCAATGAAGAATGCAGCGTTGACTCGTAATAATAATAGTAAATAAACAATCTTTAAATTTCTTATTAATTATTGTTACTTTATAAAGAGACATATTGTATTAATATTAATATATAACAATAAAAATAGAAATTTTCATCAAAGTTAACATTAAAAAGAACTGTGAGAATTCTTTTAACAAATATAATAGTAAGAAATTTTTAAATTTGTACATAACATTGTAAAATTTGAACATTTAACAGTTTATTTGTAAATCGTAAATAATTAGAGAATTGTTTCCTAAGGGTTTCATGAAGATGCAAGGAAGCTATAACGAATTAGTACAATCAAATAAAGATTTCATTCGAATGATGGACAATTTGAGTCACGAAGCGCAGAAGAAGGAAGAGGATATAAGGAGAGCTTCGGAAATGTCTATGAGAAAAACCTCGATAATGAGACGTGCCTCTGGATTATCGACCGCAAGTTCCATCATTGTAAGAAAATCCTTATCTCTCAACAGTTTTTTTAAATTAAAAAACAGAAACTGTTGACATTTTTCATATATCAAATTTGTTTAACACAAATACACTCGTAATAGGACAAGATAATTGAAAAAAATATATATTTATGCAACATGTTCGCGTTAAGATAATTAAAACAGCTTTAGTTGCTGATTAGTAACTAAAGCCAATTAAAAACAGCTTCCAAAGTGTGCTATAATCACAGAAGTCAAGTCGTTCTTAAACATTCATTAATTTTCTTAACACTGTTTTATTAACATTTTTTATGATCATAGGAGCGACTATCTCTATCGAGCTGCGTCCGTTGCAAAAGTCAATCAAGTAATTAGACTGTTATTTTGTTTTCGCTCAGCAGTCGGACATTGACGATTCGGATTATGCGGCGAACAGCCCGGAAGCCGAAATGATGGCACGCGGCCGACTACCTGGTAGAGTGTACAAGGAATATTTCCACCACGGCGGCAACTACTTTACCCTGTTCACGTTGCTGCTACTCTTCGTCATCAGTCAGGTTGCCACCACAGGGAACGATTACTGGCTCTCGTACTGGACCAACTTGGAGGATGTCAGGCACATTAACAACACTAGTGAGGCCAAAGAGTTCGCAAACATGTACAACAACAGTTTCCTTGGGTCGATCTTCACGCTGAACCCAGACGGCCTGCTCAGTACCGTGGACGCTATATACGTATACACATTCTGCATCATCGCCTGTACTGTTACCACGCTGTTCCGCAGCTTCCTCTTCATGAAAATCTGCATGAACTCGAGCTGCAACCTGCACAACTCCATGTTCTCCAATCTGGTGCAGGCGCGCATGTCCTTCTTCCACACTAATCCTTCTGGTGAGCAGTAATCGTGAGATCACAATAGGCAAAGGAAATTGTGGCGCCGAAGAGAAATTTGGAAGAGTTTACGAATTTTTAAATCCGGAAGAAAGAGGACTAACAAATTTTAGTCGAGTTGGAATTTATCGGGTGGTTCTTATTTTATAATTATTCATAAAGATATGCGGGACGATTGGCATAGATCCTTCTGGGAATATTTGGAGGGGTAAAAACCACAGTGGTGTAAGTCAAATTTTTAAAAATATTTCTTCGTGTGCGTAGATGCAATTTATATATTGTATAGATTGCATCTATGCACACGAGAAAAAATTTAAAAAAATTTGACTTACACCACTATGACTTTTACCCCTCCATTTATAGTAAAAAATCTGAATCATCGAAACAACGGTTTTAATTTCTAGATTTCTGTTAAACCTTTGTTTAAATTTATCGGTTTTTCGTTCCAGGGAGAATTTTAAATAGATTTTCGAAGGACATGGGCACCATGGACGAGTACCTGCCCAAAATCATGTTAGAGGCGCTCCAAGTGTTTTGCGTAGTATGCGGTATATTCACCATGGAGGCGATAATTAATCTATGGATGCTCATACCGATAGTAGCACTGGTCATCTTGTTTTACTTCGCGACGATATTCTACCTGAAAACCGCTCAAAACGTCAAACGTCTCGAAGGCGTAAGTAAGTATTGGAACGAGAAACTCTTTATTAGAAAAGAACAAGAGGGGATACGCGCGACTCATCACTCTACCTCCTAGATTCCGTTTGACTTTTGCTATCGAACTTAAATCTGTAAGTTCTCTCGCAGAATTTATAAGTTCCAGAAGTTTAAATTCGCGTTTGCTTTTTCAGCCAAGAGCCCGTTATTCTCGCACGTGAACGCTACGCTGAACGGCCTGCCGACGATCAGAAGCGGCGGCGTCCAAATCGAGAAGATGATGCGAAGACAGTTCGACGTGTTACAAGACCGTCACAGCGGCACGTGGTACCTCTTCATAACAAGCGCGTCAGCCTTCGGTGTCTTTACCGATCTAATCATGTGCCTGTTCCTTGCCGTGCTCTGCTTCTCCCTAGTATTGATGAGCCAAAATGGTAAATTATAATTATGTAAAACATTCTTATTGAAGATTAAATATCTTTCACAACTTCGAAATATTTCGAGAAGATACAAAAAGCTACAACAAATTAATAGAATCTTTCGATATCTAAGCTTCAATATGAAGATTCTTTATTTCCGCGAGTGATTAGTAAGTTGGAAAATACATTTCGACAATCGTGAGGATTCTTCGAGCTATTACTAATCCTTTCGTTTATCTTCCTAATACAGACAGTGTAGAAGGCAGTCAGGTTGGTCTGGCAATATCGCAATCGTTGATCTTGATCGGTTGCTTGCAATACGGGATAAAGCAGTCCACCGAGACGATGTCGCTGATGACCTCCGTAGAAAGAGTTCTCCAGTACACAAATCTTCCCCAGGAGGGACCCATTACCTCGGACAATCCGCCGCCGCCTACATGGCCGTCCCAAGGACAATTGATCTTGAAGGACGTCAGCATGAAGTATCACAGTGACGATCCACCGGTCTTGAAAGTAAGCAAACCGATCGTTCATTTTTGCAGGCACTTTTTGTGTTTTATCACGCCGTCGCGCTTCGCAGAGTCTGAACGTATCCGTCGAGCCTGGCTGGAAAGTTGGGGTGGTGGGACGCACTGGCGCCGGCAAGTCCTCCTTGATCTCAGCGCTCTTCCGCCTATTCAACGAAGGTCTGGAGGGCGAGATTAAAATTGACGGTCGAGACACGAGAACGGTAGGTCTGAGCGAGCTGCGCTCCAAGATCTCCATCATACCGCAGGAACCGATGCTCTTCTCGGAGAGTCTGCGCTACAATCTGGACCCGTTCAGTCAGTACGATGACTTGAAGCTGTGGGAGGTGCTGCGGCAGGTCGAGTTGAACGATACGGCATTGGATCAGGAAATCTTTTATGGCGGTCACAACTTCAGCGTCGGCCAGAGGCAGCTCATATGTTTGGCCAGGGCTATTCTAAGGAATAATCGCTTGCTCGTTCTCGATGAGGCCACGGCTAATATTGATTCGCAGTGAGTCGTTGACTATTTTTAGCAATAAAAATGTGTTATAATATTGTTTGGTAAAAATCAGATGGTTTATTGTGTTTGGTTGATAGTTAACGAAAGAATATATTATCATATAGATACTTCAAAAATTTTTTTAACGAAATATTAATTTTCCAAATAATTTAGTATCTCTCGGTATGGTGGAATGATGATTTATTTTGTAATAAATTAAGAGTTTAGAAAAATAACAGTTTTTAATTAAATAAAATTAAGATTTTCAGTAAGAGTTTCCAGTTCTGTAACTGTAAAATGCTGTCGTTATTGATTTTTGAATCTATTTGTGAATTTTCCCTAAATTTGTACTTCTTTTTCTAGCACTGATGCTTTAATTCAAAACACAATAAGGAGTACTTTTAAAGAATGCACCGTCATTACGATAGCACATCGTTTGAATACCATTATAGACAGCGATCGTATCATCGTAATGGAGAATGGCTCTATTGTGGTAGGTTCCTCCAATTTAATAAGGTATATGTTAGAAAATATATGTTAGGGAGAATATTGATTTTAGTAAACGCAACTAGATTTCCGAAAAATTCTTTTTTATAATTAAACGTGGCTTTTTCGCGATTGATATCTCATTGGACAATACGTATTCTTTTCTGAAAAATATCAGTGTAATATATGTATACATAGAATAGTCAAGTCTTGTGGAAAATTTTATAACTTTCTCAGGGAGAGTATCTTATTAGGTATTTTTTATAAATGAAATTGTCACGCCAACAGGAATTCGGTTGCCCGTACGAGCTGTTGCACGACAAACCAAAAGGCCACTTTTCGCAAATGGTGGAGAAAACGGGCAATCAGATGGCACAGAGTCTTCTGGAACAGGCGAAGAAGGCTTGCGAGAAGAACAACGATCATCGTGAATTGAACTTATCGGAGCAAAATACCGAAAGCGAGAGTGACGTCACGATCACGGAACAATCCGCTTTGTAAATTTTGTATCATCCTAAAAAAATATATCTATATTTAATTATATACATATATATTTTATTGTATACAGGATAATTCAAAATATTGTTGACGAACTTAAGAATCGTGTAGAGGTGTAGGAGTAGAGCAACTTTTGACTTGAACCTATGTTTTCCGAAGTAATCCTGAGTCAGTTCGAGAGAAGAAGCGTTGGTTACAGTATAAGTTCATTGTGAATTGTGCATATCAAATGCCTCATTTACAAGAAATCGGTAAATGACCTAGGGACACTTTTGGGCAGAATACTAGCAGCATCTGATGTGATCTGTGAGATGCTTGAAGTATGTAGTGTGCCAAAGTTTCGTTCGACGATGCAATGCCTATATTGAATGTATTAGTTGCATTCAAATATTTTTGTAATGCATTTAGTCAGTATTATATTTATGTAATCTTCGTTTGCTTAAATAAATCCTGTGTAAGATTACTTCGTCAGTCCGCAATGTGGTTTCTTAGGGCCCAATAGATGAGACACTTTGTAGTGCAACAGAGGCGCTGGAGACCCGTACAGACGGGTCACTTTATAATACTACGCAGAAGCGTTACAGACCCGCATAGGTACTGTATATACCGGCTTTTCTGACTACGTTTACATGACTGCTTATAATCTGGTTTAATAACTGTATACTATCTGCTCCAAAAATTTTCTTCTTTTGATTATAACAATCATTTAAATATGAACCTATTTTGATATTCTAAACATTTGCATCAACTTTTGATATTTATACTAAAAAAGTTGTAGTTTAAATATTGAAAAAAGGCTTATATGTAAATAATCATTATAATCAGAAAAAAAGACAAAAAAGACAAATTTTGAATCGGATAGTATACGGTAGTTATTAAATCGGATTATAAGCCACCGTGTAAACGTAGTTTCTGTGATGCTGCAAAGTGTCTCATTTGTCCGCGCCCATACATTCACAGGTTTATATTGACTCAAGATTATTTCGGAGAACATGAATTTTTAATCGAAAGTTGTTCCGAGTTCTCTAATACAATCTTTAAGTTTGTCAATAATTTTCTTAATACTACCCTATACATATATACGTATGTATACAGGCAAATCCCGTTTTACGATAGTTTATTTTACTGTTTCTTACATTAACGATCTTTTCAAAATTACATTAAAATGAAAGAAATGGGGGGAAAAGTATAAATAAAATGTGTGTTAAATGTTTAAAATAATTTATTATTTTTAAAAAGCACAACAGTATTAGTACATACTTGCGAAAATTTATTTTACGACTTATTTTCCTGAAATCTAATCCTATCGTAAAACGGATCTTACCTGTATATGCATATGTATGTATGTATATAAACACATGTTCTTTTACGCCAGTAAGTAAGTACACGATCAAATTTGTCAAGAAAGAAAAGAAGAATGAAAAGAAAGAGGAACGATGTTGTAAGAAGATTACATAAATCGAGGATAAGCTGCGGCTGTATGTTTAGTGTATTACATCCAAATTTCTCAATTTTTTTAGTTAAAGCTAAATAATTAACAAAGTGTTCGCTTGTCTCCTTAAATAAAGTTTTTAAGCTGAACTTTTACTAGAAGATAAGTTGCTAATAAAAGACATAAGTTTATTCTTTGTGTTGTCAATAATTAGAATTTTTAAATCTTAGAATTAAATAATCAGTAAATGATAAGGAGAGCCTATAATGATGGTTTTCCTTATCACTATTCACTATTTATTGCAATAATTATTACCACACACGCCTCTGTGATTTCGAATTGATAAAGACGTCTGCCCGTCCCAGATTACAGGAATGTCCAGATTTGAATTCTGGCTAAGGTCATATTTTTCACAATAAATTTGTTATAGTTTGTTTCCAAGAAATGTTTATTTAGCATTATAATTATTAAATTAATTATCAATTTAATTACGTGCACATTTCGTATTTAACTTGAGACTGTGTTTCAAGACCAACAGCACTCACGTGCAGTTTGCTGAGCTGCAAAAGATTGTATATTGCAAAAATATCATTTGGCACACAGATCCAGCTCGACCAATAAAGAATATTTCTATTACTTGCAAAATAGAATTTTACTACAAGAATCGAATTAAACGAAAGGGAAGAAATGCGATACATGGAAAGAATCAAGTAAAATACAGCATGTAGATAGAAAAAGAAGAAATGCATTACATAACTGCATTTATGCAACTTACAGGACAATTATTATTAACGTTTCTTGTACCATTACCTATCGGTAATGCTTAAGCTGATAGGAAGCAGCGACATATGATGGTTTCAGTAAAGAAGTGACTGTTAAAACGCGTGCCTCGAGACACGGTAAAGAAAAAGGAAAAATTCTTCATTCATTCTTTGATTGTTTTCATTTTTTTCTATTAGTTTGAAGTCATCAAATTTATAGATAGTGCGAAAACATGAATAAGGACACGACTGACATGAAGCCAAACCCCAAGGAGACCGCGAATATCTTCAGTGTTCTATTCTTCTGGTTTGTTATCTTTCCGTGTGCAATGTGTGCATACGTTCATGTTCGACGCTGTTCTTTTATATCTTAAAATATTTTAAAAAATCTGAAAAAATGTCAGAAAACATTTGTCTACATTGTAGTTGACGATTTTATAGTTACTTTGATAAACATCGTTTATCTAATATTTTCTGGCAGGCTTGTAAGTTTTACAGTTACGAGCAAATATAATTTTGGCCATAGACCCACGGAAGAATATGCACACGGAGAGCTAAGATCTTAATGTATTCGTAAAAGAATAGGCGTTGAAAAAAGACCGAAACGTCTTTGGTTCTTATAAAAATTTTAATTTTCGCAAAACAGGAAAGATTTTAAAAAGGCGGAAATATTCCTTTTTTTTTAGAAAGAAAAACTTTTTTAAAGAAGAAGAACGTTCTTCTTGAAAGCGAAATTGAGTAAAAGACTTTAGAAGGCCATCACCCTCCGATTTTAATGAAATTTTACAGGTAGTAATATTTATTAAATGTAGTTTAGAACCACTAGTGCGGAGTTGTGGAAATGCTTATTTTTTGAAAAATTGCAATTTTTATTATTTAGCTTAATTATCGTATAATATTAAGTAGGCTTGATGTCACTTAAAGAATCCTATAGGTACTATAAATTTTATAGCCACCAGCCTCGTAGTGTTCCTAAGATGCGGTTTTGTAATTGCATCGCACGTGAGAAAAGTCGAATAATTAAAATTAAAATTTTAATTCGGTTTAATTAACGTCTTTCAAGGTTTTAATATAAAAAAACAATTATATAATTCAAAACAATTTTTGCTGAAATATTCATTTTATTAGTGTATTAGAAAACTGTATGTATAGTGTTTATAAAATAGATAATAGAATAAAAAAACGAAAAATTAAAGAAGCTTATTTTTTTTACCTTTTTTGCACTGTGAGCACCTCGCCTCACGTGGAAAGTTGGAAACCTATGTGGAACCATTTTATGTTAAGAATAACCGCTGTACTTGCAAGGAGAAAGAATTAAACCATATAGGGGAGACCGGGGCTCGTTGGCACAAGAGGCAAGTTGGCAATGCGTCCCGTTTATGTATTTATAGCGAAAAAAACAATGGAAAAGTAATCACAAAATATCTCTTTTATGACATAGGTACTTTTCCCAAAGTTTTATTTTAATCAAACAAGTATTACAATAGAAAAAGAGAAAAGTCTGATTCTAGAGGTGGCAAGTAAATTTTCGAGCGTTTCAAAATATCGTATTAATGTTCTTCAGCTTGAGAAGTAAATCAAAGTGACGTATCATTAGTTAAAAGAAAAGTTTCTATTACTATACGACATGTTATTTTGACTAACAACAGTAATTTATTGTAATAAAATGACTGAAATAAAACGTATGTAGGGATGGGGTATGTTGGCTCATATCAAGACACGCTTAGGTTGACTTGTTGTTGCCGCGCGCGTGAGACCTGTTTGAGCATGTGATTTGCTACCTACAATACTGATAGAAGCTAGATATATATTTATATTAATATTTTTATGTGGAAGAAAGCTACATCTAAAATAGTTTACAATTGTTTTTCTGCAACAGCATTTTGCTATTTGATCATTACAAAATAACTTTACAAGATATAATCTTTATCAAGAAGTACGTATCTGTTACCCGTTTTGTGTTTCTATTACGTTTTCATAAATTTAACATGGACTTTTGTCGCATAGCCAACTTACCCTACTATCGGGGCAAGTTAGCTACAATGCAGCATGTTCGTATTTCACTTATTACAAAGAAACTATACAGTATACAGGAGCGTTCCTGGCATGAAAATGTAAAGAAAGGTTCTCTCTATCATATTAGTACTGTTTAATCATAATAATTAGTTGTATAAAAACTCAAATGCCGAAATTGTGAAAACGGTGCCAACGAGCCCCGGTCTCCCCTAATTGGCTCGTATAATAAATATCATTTCTTGTTTATTTTTATAATAATGAAATTTTGACAACTGCACTGTATGTACAGTTTCTAATGCCCTAACAAAATAAAATATTTCAGCAAAATATTTTTATAATCTAATATTTTTTTATATCAGAATTTTGAAAAACATTAATTAAGACAAATAATTAAAATTAAAATTTCTCGAAAATTACTAGTAGCTCCGATTACTTTTAGTAAATACTACGTATCTGTAAAATTTTATAAAAATCGAAGATTTATAGCCTTCTAAAGTTAAGCTCGAAATTGTATTGTTCCGAGAAATAAAAAATCTTCATATTTTGAAGACAGAATTTTTCCTCTTCAAAATAAAGAATATTTTCGCTTGCATTACGTTAGTTATTTTTCTAACAACATGTTTTACGTTATACTGTTTATCTAAAGAGAATGGAAAATTGCGTAAAATTTTATCTTGCTATTTAGAAAATTGGTGTGCAATTTACGTCGAGTCATACCCTCGTATCTATTTTTATCAGCTATCACTAGGCATAATTACTTATATCCTTTCATGTCTACGGCATTTTATATTAAATTTTATATATTATTAACACACCCCCCCCCACAGCTCATAGTGCATGTATTATATTATACTATGTTGTATCGCCATTATCGCAAAAACGGATTTATTTCTTTTCCTATATCTCTCAGACACAATTTAGACTTTATAAACCAATCACACCTTCCAAGTAAATTTACATTGGAAAATGCATGTATATCTAATTACGTATATAATAAGTATTCAATGTATAACACTTCCTGTCATACATATACAGCCATAAACAAACAAAATTATTATAATACACCCCTTTTATTCTGAATATTTTGAAACTAAATTAGTGTAAGCTTTTTGTTGTTTTTATCCTATATTGGCCTTGTGAATAGTTTAAACGATTGAAGTACAAGTCTATCCAAAGTGAACAGTTTTCTGAGTAATATTGCTGTTTCTCTAAGAAAGATAATGGACTTTGTATCTCAACTGTTCGAACCATTCACAAGATCAACAAGGATGATGAAAACAGACTCATTCATTTCAAGTATTCATGCCAAGATATTCAGAAGAAACAGGGGTATTAATACAAAATAATTTTGTCTACGGCTGTATATTTGTCATATATTTATTGATAGGAGAAGAAAAATAAAAATACCATTGCTTTTAGAACAGTCTTTAAGCTGTAGTACAATAAAGTATACCGATTGTGTGAACAGGTGGATGCGAGAATTATTTACCAAAGGCGCTAAGCGTGATTTAAAGGAATCTGATATTTATCGACCAATAAAAGCGGACGAGTCTGAAAAATTGACCGATCATCTCGAGAAGTGAGTATCGTATACGTTGGAGACAAACGGACACGCGTCAATATATGAACGTACCACTTGTAACAATTATAGCATTCACTTTATCGCTGTACAGAATAGTAACGAATCTTAATAATTTTTTTTAGAAATACAAGTGCAATTTATGTTGTATACAATATATTTTTAATATCTATTGTATTTTGTGGCAACCTCATTTTTCATTATAATACCCCTTAAAGAATGTAATCAAATACGAAGAGAGTGAAATTCACAAAACTTAATAATAAATCAACTGACGCACAGTCGACGTAGATAATTAAATAATTTATGATTGAGTTGACTGATTTATGATTTGTGACTTAGCAATAAGCTATTTTACATTATTAGCAAGATAGACTACATCTTAACACCTGTTACAACTATATTTATGATTAGACTATACGCGTCGAGGCATCGTCCGATAACAAATCGATCTGCGCGTGTTAAACAATTAATTTCTCACTATCATAATCTCATGGCATTATACAATACGTTAGATTTGTATTACAAATTTAACATCACAAACTTGGGAAGATCATAAGACAATAAATAAATTAATCCTTTCTTCACGCGCGACGTGTGAAATTATGAAACCCATTACGAAACCCATTATGAAACCCCACGGGATTAAGGCTCGGCAAAATTTATAGTATTTTGGAATACTCGGGAAAATTTATGGTTTTATGGAAGTGACATCAAGCTTAAAGCGAATTATGATTTCAAAAACGTACCAGTTGTCAAGTCCCATTTCGTTTTCCGGAGGGGTTCTTATCCGAGAGCGCGGGCGTGTAATAACGCATCTTTTTCGTCCAGGTACTGGAATCGCGAGCTGGACAAACTGAAGAACCTGGAATACACCGTGGGTAAAGACGGGCAGAAGGTGCCGCTGAAAAAAAACGCCCGTTCGAGATTATATAAGGCGATCTTCAACGCTTTTTGGTTGCCATACTTCATAATCGGAATCTACACGTTTATCTATGTATATATATATATATATATATATCGATACGTTTGAAGAGAAATATCGTTTGATGTTAATAACCGTGACACTTTATTAGATCAATCAATGTCGAAATATGTCATATAAATATTATATAATTGGTATCACCAAATATATGCGTGATAAAAGGAAGTTTTAGAAAGATATTGGGCACTAAGAGAAACAATAGAAAAATTTGTTGCGTTAGATGTCTATCTCTCGATGGATCCAGCTAACAATAAAAAAAGATAATAATTTTTAATTTGATATCTTTTCCTCTTCTTTTTCTTCTTCTTAGATCCGTTAAATTCATAAGTCCGTAGGAATCGTTAAATATCAACATTCCTGCTTTCAGTGCAGCGTAGTACGCGTCGCGATACCGATCTTTCAGAGTTGGATTATCAACTACTTCGCCAGAGATTCGACCGCGAAGACCGAGCAACAGACGAACGAGGTGCTAATCTCCATCGGTGCCATGATTATTTGCAATATTGTCTGCGTTTTAATAATGCACCACACGAATCTGCTGTCGCAGCAGATCGGCATGAGGGTACGCGTCTCCTGCAGCTCCCTCCTCTACCGAAAGGTAATGTTGTAAATTAATTTGCAAGTCCAAGTTCCTCCCGGGAAGAAAAAGCACTTTTTTCTAACTGGAAAAGTACATTATGTTTGCTTTAACTGATTTAGCAATAATTATATAACGCTTAACGTTGGATCAACGTAAAAGATTTATCAATGTTGGAAATTATTGACGCATATAATTCAATCTTTAGGTATATTATCTGGATAGGAGATCAATTTTGATGCCGAAAAAATTGATTTAAATCAATTTTCTTTAGTGCTCAAAGAAGTGGTTATACTGAGTTCGTTATCTTGCACATTCATTGTCTTCATTAGCATACACTCGTTATCGACCATTCTCAAGCTCTTTGCGGAAAAATGTGGATTAACGCGTTCACAATATAAAAACTAGACGTATTAATAAATGACAGATTGCTACAATGACTGTATTTTATTTCTATAATGCTTGAAGCATTCAGAGCAAAATTTGTTTGTATTTTACATATATAGATATTTAACTTTTATTCTTCATTATTATTATCGACCTACAAATTGATACAATTATACTTTTTACAACGCGCAATAACATTATTTCTTATAATTATTATGTAATTAATACATAATGCAAATTAAAATATTCGTTAATTATTTATTTCCTGTCTTCGGCAACGTTCTTTGGAGGCTTATATCGATCTAAGATTTTTTTCTGCGTTTACGTAATTCGTTGTATTTTGAAAGAGAAATTTCGTTTCTTGTAACAACTTTGAAACAATTTTCTTATAATATGCGCGAGTATCATATTCATTACAATTTCAAGAAATAATAAATTAATACATAGCGATTTGTCGCACATGCCCGATATCTTCTTCATTAGCACATCCTTCGACTTCAACTGATAACACCGCTTGCTGGTACCCTGCGAATATGTATCGCGGAATGACACATGTGCACTTATCTCTTTCGAAATACGTTGAACTACGTAAACGGAGAAAAATCCAACGAAATGAAAAATATCAGTTTTTACAAGAGTTTTCACTCGTTGCAATAACAAGGAGAAAAATATTTTACTATATTTTGTCTTAATTTAAATACTTTTTAAAATTTATATATTAATTAAATTTTATATTAAAACAACTTTTTGAATTGTTTTATTTTACAAAAGTAAAATGTGTTAACGGCTTTTAAATTCACTTAATGTATGTAGTACAAATGGCGATCTCATAATCGATTTATTTAATGATTTACATATAACGTTTATTTAAGGAAAAGAGAATAGAAATTGATAACAATTGAAAAAATGTTGTTCACCAAATGTATTATATATATTACGTAGCAATAAATTCTATAATTTTTTTCGAAACTGTTGCAGTTATTGCGATTGAACAGAGCATCCATGAACCAAACCGGTACCGGACAGATCATGAATCTTCTCAGCAATGATGTCACTCGCTTCGATCAGTTATCGATGTTCCTGCATTTCATATGGATTATGCCAATTCAGGTTCAAATTTTCATCTAGTGAAAAATATTTGTGTACATTTCGAAACTGTTCCTAGATAGTTATACATCAACGGCGTTTTCTCTTTCCTTCAAAATCGCTAAATTAAAATCTCAAATTAATTAATTTCTTCCTTAGATTATCGATAAGTATAACTAATAGTTATAGTCTAATTCATAGGAAGTATTATTCATATCTGTTTGTATGTATATCCACGCATTTTATGGTTCCACTAATTAGCTGTAAAGATATAGGATTTCTCCTTTTTTTTTTATCATCGTATTGCTTTTCAAGAACCATCTGTTGAGATTGGCCGGGTGTTCTCTCTTGTAGGTCACCATCATAGCAACTATAATGTGGCAAAAGGTTGGTATTTCGGTTCTTGTCGGCATTGGATCGCTGTTGATCATCGCCCTAGTGGTGCAAGGAACTTTCAGCGTGATGAGCCGCAGAATCAGAGCCATGATCGCGCCACTGACCGACCGAAGAGTGCAGCTGATGAGCGAACTCGTAACCGGGATACAGGTATCTCCAGAGCACATTTAATCAGTTACTCTATTCCTAAACCGAAAATGAGCGAAGGCCTTAACGCTCACGTCAAACTCAAGTACTAAATTCGAGTGCCAAATGCCAAGAAAATAATTTTGTGAAAAAACTTGCAAGATAATGGACTCCCGTTTCAGGTGGTGAAGATGTACGCCTGGGAGAAGCCGTTCAGCAAGATCGTGTTGGTGACCAGAAAGCTGGAAATCAAGAAGATCAAATTCTCGTCGTACGTGCGCGCCGCATATTTGGCTATCATAGTTTTCACCGAGCGACTGACCCTCTATTTTACCTTGATAACGTTCGTCCTACTGGGGCATGACCTGACTGCCGACGTAACCTTCGAAATGTCGACGTACTTCAATATACTTCAACTCACTGCAGCGTTGTACTTTCCGCAGGCGTTGATACAGATTGGTGAATCGATGGTGTCTATGAACCGATTGGAGGTGCACGTTCTCTCATATTAATTTCGAATTCGCGGAAAAACCCTTAAATTTATTGTTCCACAATCTTTCCGTTAATTTATACAGGACTTTCTGTTGATGGACGAAGTAAACATGGAACGCTCAGAGAAGACGCCGCAGTTACAGGATAAATCTCGGAAATCAAACGAAGCGACTAATGTAGAGAATCACACAGACAGGTACATCTCAAAAAATGGGAGTATCGCGCTTTCGGAGCTTCAGGGATTTTCTGATCTTCCGGTCTGTGTGAAACTTCAGCGCGTTTCCGCCAATTGGATCAACGGCCAATTGCCGCCGACTTTGTGCAATGTCAACTTGACCATCAAGCCGGGACAGTTATGCGCTGTGGTCGGTGCCGTGGGTTCCGGCAAGTCATCTATATTACATATGCTGTTGAAGGAGTTGGATCCCGGCGCGGGTTCAGTGATCCTCACTCAGGACTCCTCGAAGAATGATTTTCGGGGCAATCTGTTCAATGGTTACTTCACGAGCAACCCGCATATACGCATCTCCTACGCCAGCCAGGAGCCCTGGCTCTTTTGTGGTACTGTGAGAGATAACATACTCTTTGGCCAGCCCTACGACAAGGCCAGATATAATCAGGTAATTTTCATAATTCCAGACAGTCACTGCAGATAATGTACAGTATTTATGTATCCCTGCTGTTGCACGTTAATATTGATAACTTTTACGTAACTTCACACAATTCTCAAATTCTTCTTTATTTCAACCATTATACGTGAATTGTCATTGATTTATTATTAATTAAAGAAGACATGTTTCAGCGAGTAGTACAAATTTTACCGAAACTTTAATCTCTATGATTCCATCTAGATAAAAGAAGAATGTTCTAATATATGAAACGTCTAAAAATTCAAACTTTCTAGCATTTTCTAATGCTTCCCACTCCTTGTGATCGACTGACAAACGTTTTAGGTGGCAAATGCGTGCGCCTTGACGAAGGATTTCCGGCAGTTTCCACAGGGAGACATGACGATGGTCGGCGATAGAGGTGTATCCTTGTCCGGAGGCCAAAGAGCGCGTATCAATCTCGCGAGGGCGGTTTACAGGCAGGCGGATCTCTATCTGCTCGACGATCCCTTGAGCGCGGTGGACTCTCGTGTCGCCAGGCATCTATACTGGAAGTGCATCACCGAGTATCTTCACGACAAGACGAGGATACTCGTCACCCATCAGTTGCAATTTCTCAAACGCGCGGACCACATCGTCGTGTTGGATCGAGTGAGTGTCGCATAGAATATTCTCTAATCGGTATTTGACATTTAATCGGTGTTTGGATTGTTACATTTAAAATTTCAACTACAAATCCGTTTTTATCCGGATCCGATTCTTTTACATCATTCCAATGAAGAATGCAGCGTTAACTCGTAATAATAATAGTAAATAAACAATCTTTAAATTTCTTATTAATTATTGTTACTTTATAAAGAGACATATTGTATTAATATTAATATATAACAATAAAAATAGAAATTTTCATCAAAGTTAACATTAAAAAGAACTGTGAGAATTCTTTTAACAAATATAATAGTAAGAAATTTTTAAATTTGTACATAACATTGTAAAATTTGAACATTTAACAGTTTATTTGTAAATCGTAAATAATTAGAGAATTGTTTCCTAAGGGTTTCATGAAGATGCAAGGAAGCTATAACGAATTAGTACAATCAAATAAAGATTTCATTCGAATGATGGACAATTTGAGTCACGAAGCGCAGAAGAAGGAAGAGGATATAAGGAGAGCTTCGGAAATGTCTATGAGAAAAACCTCGATAATGAGACGTGCCTCTGGATTATCGACCGCAAGTTCCATCATTGTAAGAAAATCCTTATCTCTCAACAGCTTTTTTAAATTAAAAAACAGAAACTGTTGACATTTTTCATATATCAAATTTGTTTAACACAAATACACTCGTAATAGGACAAGATAATTGAAAAATATATATATTTATGCAACATGTTCGCGTTAAGATAATTAAAACAGCTTTAGTTGCTGATTAGTAACTAAAGCCAATTAAAAACAGCTTCCAAAGTGTGCTATAATCACAGAAGTCAAGTCGTTCTTAAACATTCATTAATTTTCTTAACACTGTTTTATTAACATTTTTTATGATCATAGGAGCGACTATCTCTATCGAGCTGCGTCCGTTGCAAAAGTCAATCAAGTAATTAGACTGTTATTTTGTTTTCGCTCAGCAGTCGGACATTGACGATTCGGATTATGCGGCGAACAGCCCGGAAGCCGAAATGATGGCACGCGGCCGACTACCTGGCAGAGTGTACAAGGAATATTTCCACCACGGCGGCAACTACTTTACCCTGTTCACGTTGCTGCTACTCTTCGTCATTAGTCAGGTTGCCACCACAGGGAACGATTACTGGACCTCGTACTGGACCAACTTGGAGGATGTCAGGCACATTAACAACACTAGTGAGGCCAAAGAGTTCGCAAACATGTACAACAACAGTTTCCTTGGGTCGATCTTCACGCTGAACCCAGACGGCCTGCTCAGTACCGTGGACGCTATATACGTATACACATTCTGCATCATCGCCTGTACTGTTACCACGCTGTTCCGCAGCTTCCTCTTCATGAAAATCTGCATGAACTCGAGCTGCAACCTGCACAACTCCATGTTCTCCAATCTGGTGCAGGCGCGCATGTCCTTCTTCCACACTAATCCTTCTGGTGAGCAGTAATCGTGAGATCACAATAGGCAAAGGAAATTGTGGCGCCGAAGAGAAATTTGGAAGAGTTTACGAATTTTTAAATCCGGAAGAAAGAGGACTAACAAATTTTAGTCGAGTTTGAATTTATCGGCTGGTTCTTATTTTATACTTATTCATAAAGATATGCGGGACGATTGGCATAGATCCTACTGGGAATATTTGGAGGGGTAAAAACCACAGTGATGTAAGTCAAATTTTTAAAAATATTTTTTCGTGTGCGTAGATGCAATTTATATATTGTATAGATTGCATCTATGCACACGAGAAAAAATTTAAAAAAATTTGACTTACACCACTATGACTTTTACCCCTCCATTTATAGTAAAAAATCTGAATCATCGAAACAACGGTTTTAATTTCTAGATTTCTGTTAAACCTTTGTTTAAATTTATCGGTTTTTCGTTCCAGGGAGAATTTTAAATAGATTTTCGAAGGACATGGGCACCATGGACGAGTACCTGCCCAAAATCATGTTAGACGCGCTCCAAGTGTTTTGCGTAGTATGCGGTATATTCACCATGGAAGCGATAATTAATCTATGGATGCTCATACCGATAGTAGCACTGGTCATCTTGTTTTACTTCGCGACGATATTCTACCTGAAAACCGCTCAAAACGTCAAACGTCTCGAAGGCGTAAGTAAGTATTGGAACGAGAAACTCTTTATTAGAAAAGAACGAGAGGGGATACGCGCGACTCATCACTCTACCTCCTAGATTCCGTTTGACTTTTGCTATCGAACTTAAATCTGTAAGTTCTCTCGCAGAATTTATAAGTTCCAGAAGTTTAAATTCGCGTTTGCTTTTTCAGCCAAGAGCCCGTTATTCTCGCACGTGAACGCCACGCTGAACGGCCTGCCGACGATCAGAAGCGGCGGCGTCCACATCGAGAAGATGATGCGAAGTCAGTTCGACGTGTTACAAGACCGTCACAGCGGCACGTGGTACCTCTTCATAACAAGCGCGTCAGCCTTCGGTGTCTTTACCGATCTAATCATGTGCCTGTTCCTTGCCGTGCTCTGCTTCTCCCTAGTATTGATGAGCCAAAATGGTAAATTATAATTATGTAAAACATTCTTATTAAAGATTAAATATCCTTCACAACTTCGAAATATTTCGAGGAGATACAAAAAGCTACAATAAATTAATAGAATCTTTCGATATCTAAGCTTCAATATGAAGATTCTTTATTTCCGCGAGTGATTAGTAAGTTGGAAAATACATTTCGACAATCGTGAGGATTCTTCGAGCTATTACTAATCCTTTCGTTTATCTTCCTAATACAGACAGTGTAGAAGGCAGTCAGGTTGGTCTGGCAATATCGCAATCGTTGATCTTGATCGGTTGCTTGCAATACGGGATAAAGCAGTCCACCGAGACGATGTCGCTGATGACCTCCGTAGAAAGAGTTCTCCAGTACACAAATCTTCCCCAGGAGGGACCCATTACCTCGGACAATCCGCCGCCGCCTACATGGCCGTCCCAAGGACAATTGATCTTGAAGGACGTCAGCATGAAGTATCACAGTGACGATCCACCGGTCTTGAAAGTAAGCAAACCGATCGTTCATTTTTGCAGGCACTTTTTGTGTTTTATCACGCCGTCGCGCTTCGCAGAGTCTGAACGTATCCGTCGAGCCTGGCTGGAAAGTTGGGGTGGTGGGACGCACTGGCGCCGGCAAGTCCTCCTTGATCTTAGCGCTCTTCCGCCTATTCAACGAAGGTCTGGAGGGCGAGATTAAAATTGACGGTCGAGACACGAGAACGGTAGGTCTGAGCGAGCTGCGCTCCAAGATCTCCATCATACCGCAGGAACCGATGCTCTTCTCGGAGAGTCTGCGCTACAATCTGGACCCGTTCAGTCAGTACGATGACTTGAAGCTGTGGGAGGTGCTGCGGCAGGTCGAGTTGAACGATACGGCATTGGATCAGGAAATCTTTTATGGCGGTCACAACTTCAGCGTCGGCCAGAGGCAGCTCATATGTTTGGCCAGGGCTATTCTAAGGAATAATCGCTTGCTCGTTCTCGATGAGGCCACGGCTAATATTGATTCGCAGTGAGTCGTTGACTATTTTTAGCAATAAAAATGTGTTATAATAATGTTTGGTAAAAATCAGATGGTTTATTGTGTTTGGTTGATAGTTAACGAAAGAATATATTATCATATGGATACTTCAAAAATTTTTTTAACGAAATATTAATTTTCCAAATAATTTAGTATCTCTCGGTATGGTGGAATGATGATTTATTTTGTAATAAATTAAGAGTTTAGAAAAATAACAGTTTTTAATTAAATAAAATTAAGATTTTCAGTAAGAGTTTCCAGTTCTGTAACTGTAAAATGCTGTCGTTATTGATTTTTGAATCTATTTGTGAATTTTCCCTAAATTTGTACTTCTTTTTCTAGCACCGATGCTTTAATTCAAAACACAATAAGGAGTACTTTTAAAGAATGCACCGTCATTACGATAGCACATCGTTTGAATACCATTATAGACAGCGATCGTATCATCGTAATGGAGAATGGCTCTATTGTGGTAGGTTCCTCCAATTTAATAAGGTATATGTTAGAAATATATGTTAGGGAGAATATTGATTTTAGTAACGCAACTAGATTTCCGAAAAATTCTTTTTTATAATTAAACGTGGCTTTTTCGCGATTGATATCTCATTGGACAATACGTATTCTTTTCTGAAAAATATCAGTGTAATATATGTATACATAGAATAGTCAAGTCTTGTGGAAAATTTTATAACTTTCTCAGGGAGAGTATCTTATTAGGTATTTTTTATAAATGAAATTGTCACGCCAACAGGAATTCGGTTGCCCGTACGAGCTGTTGCACGACAAACCAAAAGGCCACTTTTCGCAAATGGTGGAGAAAACGGGCAATCAGATGGCACAGAGTCTTCTGGAACAGGCGAAGAAGGCTTGCGAGAAGAACAACGATCATCGTGAATTGAACTTATCGGAGCAAAATACCGAAAGCGAGAGTGACGTCACAATTATAGAACAATCCACTTTGTAGATTTTGTATCATGCCAAAAAAATATATCTACATATATTTAATCATATACGCGTACATTTTATTGTATACAGGGTAATTCAAAATGTTGTTGACAAACTTAATAATCGTATAGAAATGCCGGAATAGGATAACTTTTGATTAGGAACCTATTTGTCAAGAAAGAAAAGAATGAAAAGAAAAAGGAACGATGTTGTAAGAAGATTACATAAATCGACGATAAGCTGTGGTTGTATATTTAGTGTATTACATGCCAATTTCTCTATTCTCTTTTTAGTTTTAATTTAAACTATAATTAACAAAGTGTTCGCTTGTCTCCTTAAATAAATTTTTTAAGCTGAACTTTGACTAGAAGATAAGTTGCTAATAAAAGATGTAAGTTTATTTCTTTGTGTTGTCAATAGTTAGAATTTTTAAATCTTACAATTAAATAATCAGTAAATGATAAGGAGAGACTGTAATGACGGTTTTCATTATTACTATTCACTATTTATTGCAATAATTATTACCACACACGCCTCTGTGATTTCGAATTGATAAAGACGTCTGCCCGTCTCAGATTACAGGGATGTCCAGATTTGAATTCTGACTGAGGTCATATTTTTCACAATAAATTAGTTATAGTTTCTTTCCAAGAGATGTTTATTTAGCATTATGATTATTAAATTAATTATTAATTTAATTACGTGCATATTTCGTATTTAATTTGAAACTGTGTTTCAAACCTAACCAACAGTACTCACGTGCAGTTTGCTGAGCTGCAAAAGTTTGTACATTACAAAAATATTATTTGGCACACAGATCCAGCTCGACCAATAGAGAATATTTCTATTACTTGTAAAATTGAATTTTACTACAAGAATCAAATTAAACGAAAAGGAAGAAATGCGATACATGGAAAGAATCAAGTGAAATACAGCATGTAGAAAGAAAAGGAAAAAATGCCTTACGTAACTGCATTTATACAACGTATATAGGACGATTATCATTAACGTTTCTTAATTGTGGCATTACTTATCGGTACTGCTTAAAGCCGATAGAAGAAGCAATGACATAGTTTCCTGACGGTTTCAGTAAAGAATTGACTGTTAAAAAGCGTGCCTGGAGACGGCAAAAAAAAAGTAAAAATTCTCCATTCATTGTTTGATTGTTTTCATTCTCTTTCTATATTAATTTGAAGTCGTCAAATTTATAGATAGTGCGAAAACATGGATAAGGACACGACTGACATGAAGCCAAACCCCAAGGAGACAGCGAATATCTTTAGTGTTCTATTCTTCTGGTTTGATATCTTTCCGTGTGCAATGTGTGCATACGTTCATGTTTGACGCTATTCTTTTCTATCTTAAAGTATTTTTAAAAATCTGAAAAAATTCACAAAACATTTGTCTACATTGTAGTTGACGATTTCATATTTATTTTTATAAACATCGTTTACTTAGTAGTTCATTTTCTGGCAGGCTTGCAAGTTTTACAGTTACGAGCAGATATTATTTTGGCCATAGACCCACGGCAGGATATGCACACGGAGAGCTAAGATCTTAATGTATTCGTAAAAGAATAGGCTTTGAAAAAAGACCGACACGTCTTTGCTTCTTATTTCTAAAAATTTTAATTTTTGCAAAACAGGAAGGGTCTTAAAAAGGCGGAAATATTTCTTTTCTTTTTTAGAAAAAAAAAAAAAGCCCAGGTAGCAAGCACTCGTCATTTTGACGTCAATTGACGTCAAAAGTCTGTCATTTTGACGTCTTTTGACGTCAATTGACGTCAAAACGACGAGAGCTTGCTACCTGGGAACTGTTTTAAAGAAGAAGAATGTTCTTCTTAAAAGCGAAATTGGGTAAAAGACTTTAGAAAACCATCACCCTCCGATTTTAATGAAATTTTACAGGTAGTAACATTTATTAAATGTAGCTTAGAACCACTAGTGCGGAGTTGTGGAAATGCTTATTTTTTGATAAATTGCAATTTTAATTATTTAGTTTAATTATCGTATAATATTAAGTAGGCTTGATGTCACTTAGAGAATACTATAGGTACTATAAATTTTATAGCCACCAGCCTCGTAGTGTTCCTAAGATGCGGTTTTGTAATTGCATCGCACGTGAGAAAAGTCGAATAATTAAAATTTTAATTTTAATTCGGCTTAATTATCGCCTTTCAAGGTTTTAATACAAAAAAATAATTATAATTCAAAACAATTTTTGCTGAAATATTTATTTTATTAGTGTATTAGAAAACTGTATGTACAGTGTATATAAAATAGAATAAAAAAACCAAAAGTTAAAGAAGCATTTTTTTTGCCTTTTTTGGACTGTGAGCATTTCGCCTCACGTGGAAAGTTGGAAACCCATTTTATGTTAAGAATAATTGCTGTACCTGCAAGGAAAAAGAATTGAAACATATAATTGGTCCATATAATAAATATCATTTCTTGTTTATTTTTATAATGATGATATTTTGACAACTGCACTGTATGTACAGTTTCTTAATGCACTAACAAAATAAAATATTTCAGCAAAATATTTTTATATTCTAATTTTTTTTTATATCGGAATTTTGAAAAACATTAATTAAGCCGAATAATTAAAATTAGAATTTCTCGAAAAACTACTAGTAGCTCCGATTATTTTTAGTAAATACTACGTACCTGTGAAATTTTATAAAAATCGAAGATTTATAGCCTTCTAAAGTTAAGCTCGAAATTGTATTGTTCCGAGAAATAAAAAAATCTTCATATTTTAAAGACAGAATTTTTCCTCTTCAGAATAAAGAATATTTTCGCTTGCATTACGTTAGCTTTTTTTTTAACAACATGTTTTACGTTATACTGTTTATCTAAAGAGAATGGAAAATTGCGTAAAATTTTATCTCGCTATTTAGAAAATTGGTGTGCAATTTATGTCGAGTCATACCCTCGTATTTATTTTTACATATCCGCTATCACTAGGCATAATTACTTACATCCTTTCATGTCTACGGCATTTTATATTAAATTTTATATATTATTAACACCATCCCCCCTCAGCTCATATTGCATGTATTATATTGTGCTATGTTGTATCGCCATTATCGCAAAAAGGGATTTATTTCTTTTCCTGTATCTTTCAGACACAATTTAGACTTTATAAACCAATTACACCTTCCAAGTAAATTTACATTGGATAATGCATGTATATCTAATTAAGTATATAATAAGTGTTCAATGTATAAAACTTCCTGTCATACATATACAGCCATAAACAAACAAAATTATTATAATACACCCCCCCCCCTTTTCTTCTGAATATTTTGAAACTAAATTAGTGTAAGCTTTTTGTTGTTTTTATCCTATATTGGCCTTGTGAATAGTTCAAACGATTGAAGTACAAGTCCATCCAAAGTGAACAGTTTTCTGAGTAATATTGCTGTTTCTCTAAGAAAGATAATGGACTTTGTATCTCAACTGTTCGAACCATTCACAAGATCAACAAGGATGATGAAAACAGACTCATTCATTTCAAGTATTCATGCCAAGAGATTCAGAAGAAACAGGGGTATTAATACAAAATAATTTTGTCTACGGCTGTATATTTGTCATATATTTATTGATAGGAGAAGAAAAATAAAAAAACCATTGCTTTTAGAACAGTCTTTAAGCTGTAGTACAATAAAGTATACCGATTGTGTGAACAGGTGGATGCGAGAATTATTTACCAAAGGCGCTAAGCGTGATTTAAAGGAATCTGATATTTATCGACCAATAAAAGCGGACGAGTCTGAAAAACTGACCGATCATCTCGAGAAGTGAGTATCGCCTACGTTGGAGACAATCGGACATACGTTAACGCTTGTAACAGTCGCTGTTCTATATCTATATAGAATATAATAAACAAAGTTTAGTCATTTTAGAAATACAAGCGTAATTTATGTTATATTCAATATATATAATATATTTTTGACATTTATTGTACTTTGTGGCAACATCATTTTTCATCACTCCTTAAAAGAATGTACCGAAATACGAAAAAAGTAAAGTTATAAAACATTATGTGATTTGTAACTTAGCTGGGGGTGGTGTGCGATGGACTTTGCTTCGCGTGGAAAGTTGAAAATCCATGTTACGTCTTATTTATGAAACTCCTGTTGTTAGTAACTTCTTGATTTAAACAACGAGTGACGATATTAAAAATGTAAACTTCTTTGATTTTTTTTGTTCTTTTTTCATAATAATATTTTAATAATTTAGTATGTACAATTTCCTAATACACTAATAAAATGAACCATTTCGGCAAAATAATTTTTATTTCTAATTATTTTTTCATATCGAATAATAAAAATTTGAATATCTCGGAAACTAGATGTATGCGTGTATTCGCACTTGTGGCATTCGAATACATTTAGTAAGTCTTACATGCCTGTAAAATTCATCAAAATCGGGTCTGCGTCGGATGCAGACGTTTAGGCAATTCCTTTTCTCACGCACGATGAATTACGAAATCCCATGTTAAAAACATCACGAGAGGCTCGGCAAAATTTATAGTATTCTTTAAGTAACATTAATCTTAAAGCGCATTATAATTTCAAAAACGTCTTTCAATTGACTTTGTCAATCCCATTTCTCATTTCTGAAGGAATTGTTATCCGAGAACTCAAGCGTGTAACGTTTTTTTTTCGTCCAGGTACTGGAATCGCGAGATGGACAAACTGAAGAACCTGAAATACACTGTGGATAAAGACGGGCAGAAAGTGCCACTAAAGAAAAACGCTCGTCCGAGATTATACAAGGCGATCTTCAACGCTTTTTGGTTGCCATATTTTATAATCGGAATCGGCATACTTATCCAAGTATATCGTTATTTTTGAGAAAGAAATATGATATTAATAACTGCAATACTCTTTATTTACTTTATTAGATAAATCGATGTCGAAATATATCGAAAATATGATAATTGCCTCAATTTAGAACTCTGCAAAACTATTGCAAATAAAAATTTTACAATACATGTATCTTACATAACTTTTTTGTACAATTGAATTACAAAGTTGGTTTGTTAAAAAATTGTTATTTTCAAAAATTGTTTAAACAATCATTATTTAAATAACAAAAAATTTATTTAAAAACACCTTTAATCCTATGTATTAAATTCACTATTAAAATTCTTATTATATGTAATGGTTTTGCGGAGGTCCAGAATGGAATAACAATCGTCATACTTTATTGCGCGATCGTACACCAACTTTTAAAAACAAAGCGCGCCTGAGGTTCGATAGTGCCTCTGTGGTAAAAAATTTTATAATCTCATATTGAAATATAATGTTCAAGCTTAAATTTGAATCGTTAAAGGCTGATTTATAGAGGCCGTAACCGTTGATTTAAGACGAAATCTTTAAGAAATTGACCAATCACAGTCGATTATTCTTCTCACATTCGACTGTGATTGGTCAATTTCTTAAAGATTACGGCTTAAATCAACGGTTACGGCCTCTATAAATCAGCCTTAAGTCTTTCGTACATCGGATTCATCAGCTATGAATTATCAAAAATGGTCAAAAACGCGTTTTTGAGGAGATTTAACTTCATTTCTCGTGAACCTGACGTGATAACTGAACGTTTTTATCTTCATATTCGATTTTAGCGTACAAAAACTATAGAAAACTACTTTTCTTTTCCAGTCTGCGAAATCACGTAAACTTGTGTAATTGTTAATTTAAGATCTCTCTCTCTCTCTCTCTCTCTCTCTTCTTTTTTTCTTTTTCTTCTTCTCCTTAGATAGAGTTATAAGCCTGTAGGAATCATTAAATTTCAACGTTCTTATACTTTCAGTGTAGCGTGGTACGCGTCGCGATACCGATCTTTCAGGGTTGGATTATCGACTACTTCGCCAGAAACTCGATCGGAAAGTACAAGACAGAGATGCACGAAGTGCTAATCTACATCGTTTCCATAATCATTTGCAATATTATTTCTGTTTTAATGATACACCATATGAGGCTGCTGTCGCAGCAGATCGGCATGAGGGTACGCATCTCCTGCAGTTCCCTCCTCTACCGAAAGGTATATAATGTTGTAGATTAATTTACGAGTCCATGTCCTGATCCAAGTTTATTCTAGGGAGAAAGCGAGCACTCTTTTCTAGCGGGAAAAGTGCATTATGTTTGCCATAATTAATTATAAAGTTATAATTATATGACATAGCGAGCGTGGCGTAGCAGACAGCGCACTAGTCTACTAAACCAAAGATCTCAGGTTTAAGTCCAGTCCTGGTAGAACCAAAATAAATTAATTGTATCGCTTGTCTCTCCTCCTCGACGGAATGGCAGTCCATTAGGAGTATCCCTTGCCTCGAAACCCCCTCTATCTCGCCGTTTGGATTCGACGCTAAACTGTAGGTCCCATGTGCTTGTGTACATACAACCTGCGTGCTCACCACAAGCACATGACTTTGGGGGAGGCCTAGGTCCGACTCGGATTGTTGCGCCATTGAAATGAAATAAATTATATGACATTAACGAATCGTTAGATCAACGTAAAAAATTGATCAATGTTGGAAAATATTGTCGTATATATATAAGCTATAGTCTTCGTTTGATTGTGAGTAGGAGATCAATTTCGATGCCGAAAAAAATTAATTTAAACCAATTATTTTTAATGCTTAAAAAAGTGCGCGGGTTATATTTATTTGGTAATTTACATGTGACGTTCATTTGAGGAAAGTAGGATAGAAATTGATATCAGAAAAAATGTTGTTCACATGTATTATATATTATGTAGTAGTAGACCCTATAATTTTTTACAAAATTGTTGCAGTTATTACGATTGAACAGAGCATCCATAGACCAAACCAGTACTGGACAGATCACGAATCTTCTCAGCAATGACGTCAGTCGCTATGATGATTTATCTATATTCCTGAATAACATATGGATCGTGCCTATTCAGGTAATTCTTCATCTCGTGAAAAATATTCGCGTGTGCATTTTGAGAATATTCCAATATAGTTAATATCAAACACGCTTATCCCTTTCTTTAAATAAATAGATTAATATATTTAATCTTTCTTGCTTCCTCATAAAGAAAGCTTTGTTTTCGTGAAAAACATTTTTGTTTTTTTAGTTTTCTATGTCAACGTGTTCAGAATGTTTTAAAACGTCGAAAAATCATCTTTACAAAATGTCGCGCGCGCGCGCGCGTGTGTGTGTGTGTGTGTGTGTGTGTGTGCATGTACGGATTTGATGCCTGTGGTTGCTGTAACTTCCGCAAATTTTGAGATATTGGGCTGATTTT
Source organism: Temnothorax rugatulus (assembly GCA_035220575.1). Lineage (NCBI taxonomy): Eukaryota > Metazoa > Arthropoda > Insecta > Hymenoptera > Formicidae > Temnothorax > Temnothorax rugatulus. The sequence goes on from JASTWL010000120.1 coordinate 382,804, forward strand.
TTTTTAAATCGATAAAGTATCATTAAAGGAAGGTTAGTATTGAATTTGGTGATAATCGATGAAGAGATTCTTTTTTTAAATAAATTTTGAATAAAGAAAGGCTAATTAGGGACCTGCCTCGGGTTCTAAAGTCCAATGGTACCTAGAAGAGGATGGAGTAAAATTTCTGTGAAAATTATAGTTAAATGAAAAAGTGTGCAAATTAGGAATTTGCACATTGCTTCTTCACCATTTTTAAGTGTAGAAATGAGGAATTTGGACATTGTTTCATCAACATTTTACTGCCGCGTTCATGAAGCTTCCTATATAAAAAAGCCGAACTAATAAATAGGTACTAATAATTATATATCAAATAAAATACAAGCTTCCTAAGAAGAGCTTTGTGAGCGCAATAAAATATTGATAAAGCAATGTGTGTTCAAATTCTTAATTCTTTTAAATTATCAATGGGTATGTCTAATAGTTATAAACTAATTCATAGCATGTTATACATATCCATATCTATTTATGTGCAATAATTCCACTAATTAACTGTGAAGATATAGAATATCTACTTTCTTTTATGTTCACATTGCTTTTCAAGAACATCTGTTAAGGTTAACCGTTTCTCTTGTAGATCATAATCATAGGGACTATTATTTGGCAAAATATTGGCATTTCCGGTCTTGTCGGCATCGGAACGCTGATGATCATCGCCTTAGTGGTACAAGGGATCATCAGCTTGTTGAGCCGCAAAATTAGAGCTATGATCGCGCCACTGACCGACCGAAGAGTGCAGCTGATGAGCGAACTCGTAGCAGGGATACAGGTATCCTCGAATATTTGATAAGTTACTTTATTGTTAAACAACCGAAAACGAGTGAAGACGCTAACGTTCAAGTATTAAATGAGATTGCCAATGCTAAGAAAACAATTTTGTGAAACAAACTTGCAAGATCATAATTTTCGTTTCAGGTGGTAAAGATGTACGTTTGGGAGAAATCGTTCAGCAAGATCGTGTCGGTGACCAGAGAGCTGGAAATCAAAGGAAGCAAATTCTCGTCATACGTGTTCGCCGTATGTTTGGCCATAACAGCCTTCACCGATCGACTGGCCCTCTATTCCACTTTGATAATGTTCGTCCTAAGTGGAAATGACTTGACTGCCGACGTTACCTTCGTAACATCGACGTACTTCATTATTTTTAGAACTACCGCAGCGGTTGGCTTTCCACTGGCGCTGGTAAAGCTGGGCGAATCAATAGTGTCTACGAACCGATTGGAGGTGCATATTGTCACATTATATTTCCAAATTCGCGATAAACTATTAAATCAATTGTTTTACAATATATCCCATAATTTGACTGGCACATACTTACGCAATTATTAAAATGCGCTTAATTTGTACAGGACTTTCTGCTGATGGACGAAGTGAACATGGAACGTTTAGAGAAGACGCCGCAGTTACAGGATAAATTTCAGAAACCGAACAAAGCGACTAATGTGGAGAATCAAACAGACATCAGATACATTTTGAAAAATAGGAGTAACGTTCTTTTGGAGCTTCAGGGAACTTCTGACCTTCCGGTCTGCGTGAAGCTTCAGCAAGTTTCCGCCAATTGGATCAACGGCCAATTGCCGCCGACTTTGTGCAATATCAACTTGACCATCAACCCGGGCCAGTTATGCGCTGTGGTTGGCGCCGTGGGCTCCGGCAAATCGTCTCTGTTACATCTGCTGCTGAAGGAGTTGAATCCCGGCGCGGGTTCAGTGCTTCTCACCCAGGGCTCTTGGAAGAATAGTTTTCTGCGCATCTCCTACGCCAGCCAGGACCCCTGGCTCTTCAGCGGTACTGTGAGAGACAACATACTCTTTGGTCAGCCCTACGACAAGGCCAGATATAATCAGGTAATTTTCAGACAGTTATTGTATAATATTCACGTATCCCTGCTATTGTACATACGTATATATTGATAACTTCTTTTTGCATCTTTACACAATTTTCATATCCTTCAGTCTTTTGCTTCAACCATTAAACGTGAATCGTCATTGATTTGTTATTAATGAAAGAAGATATGTCTCAGCGACTACCATAAATTTTTTCCGAATCTTTAATCCGTATGATTCCATCTATATAAAAGAAGGAATAATGTCTAATATTTCTTAATTTCGAACTTTCTAGCATTTTATAATGTTTCACACTCTTCACGATCGACTGGCAAACGTTTTAGGTGACAAATGTGTGCGCCTTGACGAAGGATTTCCGGCAGTTTCCACAAGGAGACATGACGATGGTCGGCGAAAGAGGTATAACCCTGTCCGGAGGCCAAAGAGCGCGAGTCAATCTCGCGAGGGCGATTTACAGGCAGGCGGATCTTTATTTGCTCGACGATCCCTTGAGCGCGGTGGACTCTCGTGTCGCCAGGCACCTCTACAGGAAGTGCATTACCGAGTATCTCCACGGCAAGACGAGAATACTTGTCACCCATCAGTTGCAATTTCTCAAACGCGCGGATCACATCGTCGTGTTGGATCGAGTGAGTATCGCAGGGAATATTCTTCAATCGGTATTTAGGTTTTTGTTTCATTGTTACATTCCAAATTTCAACTTTAAATCCATTTCGATCCGGACTTGATTCTTTCAAATCATATAACAAACTTTAGTGTGAAATTTGCCGATTGAAGAGACATATGAAAAGACATACTGTATTAATAATACAGTCAATATAATATAATAACGTAATATAGTATGAAAATCAATATAGTATAATTATATTGAACTATCATAATAGTATAGCAATAAATAGAGATGTTTATCAAAGTTCACGTTAACAAAAAATAATGTGCAAAATTCTTTAATAGATTTAAATATAATAAGAAGTTTTTGAATTCATATTAAAAGTTTTAAAGGTAAAACTGCATAAAAGGTCACATCTCACTGATTTTAACGCCACTTAAATATGTTGTATAGTGGAGGTTCTTCTGAGTAATTTGTCGCAAGAAAAAACAAGTAAATGGCGTCCCCTTTATTTTATGGCGAAGAATACTTTTATACAACATATTTAAGTGACGTTGAAATCGGTGAGATATGACCTTTTATGCAGTTTTACCGTTTTAAAATTCAAATATTTATAAATTTATATTTAAATCATAAATAATTGCAAGAAATACTTAAACATCTTGATTTTATTTCCAAAGGGTTTTGTGAAGATGCAAGGAATCTATAACGAATTAGTACAATCAAATGAAGATTTCATTGGGATGTTGGACAATTTGAGTCACGAAGCACAGAAGAATAATGAACAAAACGTGAGAAGAACCTTGGAAATGTCTACGAGACGAATGTCGATAACGCGACATGATTCGGAATTATCGACCGCGAGTTTCACTGTAAGATAAACCTTATCTCTCGCCATTTTTAGTTAAAAAACGGGAACCGTCGAAATTTTTTATATATCAAATTTGTTTAACACAAATACATTCGTAAGGAGACAAGATAATTGAAAAAAGTATATTTATATGACATATGTTCGCGTTAAAGATAATTAATACAGCTTTAGTTACTGATTAGCAACTAACAAAGTAAGTAAAAAAATTCCCGAAATGTGCTATAATCAGAGAAGTTAAGTGGTTCCTAAATATTCACTAATTTTCTTTCAACATTGTTTCCTTAATATTTTTTATGATCATAGCGCGACTATCTCTATCGAGCTGCGTCCGTTGCAAAAGTCAATCAAGTAATTAGATTGCTATTTTGTTTTCGCCCAGCAGTCGGACATTGACGATTCGGATTATGCGGAGAACAGCCCGGAAGCTGAAATGATGGCACGCGGCCGAATGTCTGGCAGAGTGTACAAGGAATATTTCCATCACGGCGGCAACTACTTTACCCTGTTCATATTGCTGCTGCTTTTCGCCATCAGTCAGGTTGCAACAACAGGGAATGATTACTGGCTCGCATATTGGACCCACTTGGAAAATGTTAGGCGCATTGAAAACTCTAGTCAGGCCAAACAGTTCGCAAACACGTACAACGATAATTTCCTTGGGTCGATTTTCACGCTAAACCCAGACGGCCTGCTCAGTACTGTGGATGCTATATACGTATACACATTCTGCATCATCGCCTATATTGCTACCATACTGCTCTGCAGCTTCCTCTTCATGAAAATCTGCATGAACTCGAGCTGCAACCTGCACAACTCCATGTTCTCCAATCTGTTACAGGCCCGCATGTCCTTCTTCCACGCTAATCCTTCTGGTGAGCAATAATCGCGAGATCACAATAGGCAAAGGAAATTGTAGCCCCGAAGGGAAATTTTGAAGTTTACGAATTTTTAAATCCGGAAAAAAACAAGACTGACAAATTTTAGTCGAGTTCGAATTTGTCGGGTGGTTTTTATTTTTATCCTTATTCATAAAGGGCTATGACGTGGGACGATTGGCATAGATCCTTCTTCGAATATTTATAGTGTCAGAAATGTAAATCATTCAAACAACAGTTTTAATTCCCAGATTTCTGTTTAAGCCTTGTTTAAATTTATAGGTTTTTTGTTCCAGGGAGAATTTTAAACAGATTTTCGAAAGACTTGGGCACCGTAGACGAGTACCTGCCCAAAATCATGTTAGCGGCGTTCCAAGTGGTTTGCATAGTGTGCGGTGTATTGACCATGGAGGCTATAATTAATCAATGGATGCTGATACCGATAGCAGTACTGGTCATCTTGTTTTTCTTCGCGACGATATTCTACCTGAAAATCGCTCAAAACGTCAAACGTCTCGAAGGCGTAAGTAAGTATTGGAACGAAATACTATTTATTAGAAAGAACGAGACGGAATACGCGCGACTCATTTATTCCCTAACTCCTAGATTCCGTTTGACTGTTGCCATCAAACTTGGATCTGTATGTTCTCACGCAGAATTTGTAAGTTTCAGTTTAAATTTGCGTTTGCATTTTCAGCCAAGAGCCCGTTATTCTCGCATGTGAATGCTACGCTGAACGGCCTGCCGACGATCAGAAGCGGCGGCCTCGAAATCGAGAAGATGATGCGAAAACAGTTCGACATGTTGCAAGACCGTCACAGCGGCACGTGGTACTTTTTCATAACAAACTCGGCAGCCTTCGGTGTCTATACGGATCTAATTTTGTGCCTGTTTCTCGCCTTGATTTGCTTCTCCGTAGTATTGATGAATAAGAATGGTAAATTATAATTATTGAAAACATTCTTTTTTTGAAGATTATCCTTCACAACTTCGAAATATTTGGAGAAGATACAAAAAGCTGCAACAAATTAATAGAATCTTTCGGGATTTAAGCTTTAGTATGAAGATTCTTTATTTCTGCAATGTTGGAAAATACACTTCGACAATCGTGAGGAATCATCGAGCTATTACTAATCCTTTCGTTTATCTTCATGATACAGACAGTGTAGAAGACACTAAAGTAGGTCTGGCAATATCGCAATCGATGATCTTAATTGGTTGCTGGCAATATGGCATCAAGCAGTTCTCCGAGACGATGTCGCTGATGACCTCCGTAGAAAGACTACTCCAATACACGAATCTTCCCCAGGAGGGTCCCATTACCTCGGACAATCCGCCGCCGTCTACATGGCCGTCCCAAGGACAATTGATCTTGAAGGACGTCAGCATGAAGTATCACAGTGACGATCCACCGGTCTTGAAAGTAAGCAAACCGATCGTTCATTTTTGCAGGCACTTTTTGTATTTTATTACGCCGGCCGTCGCGCTTCGCAGAATCTGAACGTATCCATCGAACCTGGCTGGAAAGTTGGGGTGGTGGGACGAACTGGCGCCGGCAAATCCTCCTTGATCTCAGCGCTCTTCCGTTTATTCAACGAAGGTCTGGAGGGCGAGATTAGGATCGACGGTCGGGATACGAGCACGGTAGGCCTGAGCGAGCTGCGCTGTAAGATTTCCATCATACCGCAGGAACCAGTGCTTTTCTGCGAAAGTCTGCGTTACAATCTGGACCCGTTCAGTCAGTACGATGACTTGAAGCTGTGGGAGGTGCTGCGGCAGGTCGAGTTGAACGATATCGCATTGGATCAGGAAATTTTTTATGGCGGTCACAACTTCAGCGTCGGCCAAAGGCAACTCATATGTTTGGCCAGGGCTATTCTAAGGAATAATCGCTTGCTCGTTCTCGATGAGGCCACGGCTAATATTGATTCGCAGTGAGTCGTTGACGATTTTTAGCAATAAAAATGTGTTATAATATTGTTTGGTAAAAATCAGATGGTTTTGTTTGGTTGATCGGTAACGAAAGAATAAATTTTATCATATAGATACTTCAAAAAATTTTTTTAACGAAATATTAATTTTCCAAATAATTCAGTACCTCTCGGTATGATGGAATGAGATGATTTATTTTTTAATAAATTAAGATTTTAGGAAAATAACAAACTTTCTGAATTGCATCAGATTTCCAGTAAGAGTTCTGTAGCTGTAAAATGCTATCGTAACTGATTTTTGAATCTATTTGTGAATTTTCTCTAAATGTCTTTTTCTAGCACCGATGCTTTAATTCAAGATACAATAAGGAGTACTTTTAAAGAATGCACCGTCATTACGATAGCACATCGTTTGAATACCATTATAGACAGCGATCGTATCATCGTAATGGAGAACGGTTCTATTGTGGTAGGTTTTTCTTCAATTAATAAAACGTTTATTAGAAAATATATGTTAGTGAAAATATCGATTTTAGTAAACTTAACTAAAAAGCGTTGTTTCCTTTGTAATTGCCTACAAACAAAATTTTATTCTAATTATTCGCATTACAAAGATAGTAGCACACAATACAATAGTTAATATATTACAATAGTATAAATTGCTTAAAAAAAAGAACGTTTACACATAAATGAAATTATAGAAGGATAACTATCGTACAATAAACTATCGTAAAAATTTAATGTCGGAGTTATTACATTTAGAATTGTTTAAAAAAGAAATAAAATTAAATAAATAAAGTTCTAATGTAAAATAAAAACGTTAAGATTTCCGAAAAATTCTTTTCAATAATTAAACGTGGTTTTCTCGCGGTTGATAACTCATTGGACAATACTTGATTCGTTGCTGAAAGAATCAAGAGACACGGTAGTGTCTCGCGCCAAGTTTTTTTTTACCTTCTTTGAAATAGGTAATTTTCACGCTAACAGGAATTCGGTTGCCCGTACGAGCTGTTGCACGACAAACCAAAAGGCTACTTCTCGCAAATGGTAGAGAAAACGGGCAATCAGATGGCACAAAGTCTTCTGGAACAGGCGAAGAAGGCTTGCGAGAAGAACAACGATCATTGTGAATTGAACTTATCGGAGCAAAATACCGAAAGCGAGAGCGACGTCACAATTATAGAACAATCCGCTTTGTAGATTTTGTATCATGCCAAAAAAATATATCTACATATATCATATACGTACATTTTATTGTATACAGGGTAATTCAAAATGTTGTTGACAAACTTAATAATCGTATAGAAATGCCGGAATAGGATAACTTTTGATTAGGAACCTATTTGTCAAGAAAGAAAAGAATGAAAAGAATAAGGAACGATGTTGTAAGAAGATTACATACATAAATCGACGATAAGCTGTGGTTGTATGTTTAGTGTATTACATGCCAATTTCTTTATTCTCTTTTTAGTTTTAATTTAAACTAAATAATTAACAAAGTGTTCGTTTGTCTCCTTAAATAAATTTTTTAAGCTGAACTTTGACTAGAAGATAAGTTGCTAATAAAAGATGTAAGTTTATTTCTTTGTGTTGTCAATAGTTAGAATTTTTAAATCTTACAATTAAATAATCAGTAAATGATAAGGAGAGACTGTAATGACGGTTTTCATTATTACTATTCACTATTTATTGCAATAATTATTACCACACACGCCTCTGTGATTTCGAATTGATAAAGACGTCTGCCCGTCCCAGATTACAGGGATGTCCAGATTTGAATTCTGACTGAAGTCATATTTTTCATAATAAATTAGTTATAGTTTGTTTCCAAGAGATGTTTATTTAGCATTATGATTATTAAATTAATTATCAATTTAATTACGTGTACATTTCGTATTTAACTTGAGACTGTGTTTCAAGACCAACAGTACTCACGTGCAGTTTGCTGAGCTGCAAAAGATTGTATATTGCAGAAATATCATTTGGCACACAGATCCACCTCGACCAATAAAGAATATTTCTATTACTTGCAAAATTGAATTTTACTACAAGAATCGAATTAAACGAAAAGGAAGGAATGCGATACATGGAAGGAATCAAGTAAAATACAGCATGTAGAAAGAAAAAGAAGAAATGCATTACATAACTGCATTTATGCAACTTACAGGACGATTATTATTAACGTTTCTTGTATCATTACTTATCGGTAATGCTTAAGCCGATAGGAAGCAGCGACATATGATGGTTTCAGTAAAGAAGTGACTGTTAAAAAGCGTGTCTCGAGACGGCAAAGAAAAAGAAAAAATTCTTCATTCATTGTTTGATTGTTTTCATTCTTTTTCTATTACTTAGATTGAAGTCATCAAATTTATAAATAGTGCGCGAAAACATGAATAAGGACACGACTGACATGAAGCCAAACCCCAAAGAGACCGCGAATATCTTCAGTGTTTTATTCTTCTGGTTTGTTATCTCTGCGTGTGCAATGTGTGCATACGTTCATGTTTGACGCTATTCTTTTCTATCTTAAAGTTTTTAAAAGTCTGATAAAATTCACAAAACATTTGTCTACATTGTAGTTGACGATTTTGTTACTTTGATAAACATCATTTATTTAGTATTTTCTGGCAGGCTTGCAAGTTTTACAGTTACGAGTAGATATCATTTTGGCCATAGACCCACGGAAGGATATGCACACGGAGAGCTAAGATCTTAATGTATTCGTAAAAGAATAGGCGTTGAAAAAAGACCGACACGTCTTTGCTTCTTATTTCTGAAAACTTTAATTTTCGCAAAACAGGAAAGGTTTTAAAAAGGCAGAAATATTCCTTTAAAAAAAAAAAAAAACTTTTTTAAAGAAGAAAAATGTTCTTCTTGGAAGCGAAATTGAGTAAAAGACTGGAAAACCATTACCCTCCGATTTTAATGAAATTTTACAGGAAGTAACATTTATTAAAGGTTAGAACCACTAGTGCGGAGTTGTGGAAATGCTTATATTTTGATAAATTGCAATTTTAATTATTTAGTTTAATTATCGTATAATATAAATAGGCTTGATGTCACTTATTGTTAGAGAATACTATACTATAAATTTTATAGCCACCAGCCTCGTAGTGTTCCTAAGATGCGGTTTTGTAATTGCATCGCACGTGAGAAAAGTCGAATAATTAAAATTAAAATTTTAATTCGGTTTAATTAACGTCTTTCAAGGTTTTAATATAAAAAGCAATTATATAATTCAAAACAATTTTTGCTGAAATATTCATTTTATTAGTGTATTAGAAAACTGTATGTATAGTGTTTATAAAATAGATAATAGAATAAAAAAACGAAAATTTAAAGAAGCTTATTTTTTCACCTTTTTTGCACTGTGAGCACCTCGCCTCACGTGGAAAGTTGGAAACCTATGTGGAACCATTTTATGTTAAGAATAACCGCTGTACTTGCAATGAGAAAGAATTAAACCATATAATTGGCTCGTATAATAAATATCATTTCTTGTTTATTTTTATAATAATGATATTTTGACAACTGCACTGTATGTACAGTTTCTAATGCCCTGACAAAATAAAATATTTCAGCAAAATATTTTTATATTCTAATATTTTTTTATATCAGAATTTTGAAAAACATTAATTAAGCCAAACAATTAAAATTAAAATTTCTCGTAAACTACTAGTAGCTCCGATTACTTTTAGTAAATACTACGTATCTGTAAAATTTTATAACAATCGAAGATTTATAGCCTTCTAAAGTTAAGCTCGAAATTGTATTGTTTCGAGAAATAAAAAATTTTCATAATTTGAAGAAAGAATTTTTCCTCTTCAAAATAAAGAATATTTTCGCTTGCATTACGTTATTTTTCTAACAACATGTTTTACGTTATACTGTTTATCTAAAGAGAATGGAAAATTGCGTAAAATTTTATCTTGCTATTTAAAAAATTGGTGTGCAATTTACGTCGAGTCATACCCTCGTATCTATTTTTATCAGCTATCACTAGGCATAATTACTTATAACCTTTCATGTCTACGGCGTTTTATATTAAATTTTATATATTATTATTAACACACACATACCCACAGCTCATATTGCATGTATTATATTTTACTATATTGTACAGCCATTATCGCACATAAAAGGATTTATTTCTATTCCTATATCTTTCAGACAATTTTGACTTTATAAACCAATCCACACCTTAAAAGTAAATTTACAATGGAAAATACATGTAGGGGAGGCCGAGGCAAACTCGATACCGGGGCAAACTTGACACTAGGCTTTTTGCCAATTTAAATCTATCGTAGAAACTTGCCTTTCCTACTGTAAATGCGTCTTTATGTGCCAGTATTATCAACGGAATTTGGTAACATTCGGCTGTATATTTGTCATATATTTATTGATAAAAGAAGAAAAAAAACCATTGCATTTAGAACAGTCTTTAAGGTGTAGTATAATAAAGTATACAGATTGTGTGAACAGGTGGATGCGAGAATTATTTACCAAAGGCGCTAAGCGTGATTTAAAGGAATCTGATATTTATCGACCAATAAAAGCGGACGAATCTGAAAAACTGACCGATCATCTCGAGAAGTGAGTATCGCCTACATTAAAGATAAACGGACATACGTTAACGAAGAAACACATAAAAGACCTGTTCTTTTTAGCTGAACTTCTTGCACGGTTCATCTTTTCTCTTTTTCTCTCCAACGCAAGTGTGTAACGCTTTTTCTTTCGTCCAGGTACTGGAGTCGCGAGCTGGACAAACTGAAGAACCTGGAATACACTGAGAATAAAGACGGGCAGAAGGTGCTATTGAAGAAAAACGCTAGTCCAAGATTATATAAGGCGATCTTCAACGCTTTTTGGTTGCCATATTTTATAATCGGAATCTGCTTATTTATCCAAGTAAATTAATATTTTTGAGAAAAAAATATCATATTAATGACTGCAACAGTTTGTTAAATAAATCATCAAAATATACCAAAAATATGATTCTTGTCCTATTCTGGACCTCTGCAAAACCATTGCAAATGGTAAAAATTTCACAATACATATCTCTTACATAATCTTTTTGTACAATTGAATTACGAAGTTAATTTGTTGAATTTGTTATTTTCAAAAATTGTTATTGTTTAAGGAGGGTGGCTAGTCAACGCAATTTGATAAGAATTAGTTCAAATTTATGGAGAATATTCGTCTATGGGAATCTGTCGTCCATGCCAAAGTTGAAGACAATCGTCTGCATGGTTGTTGAGTAATTAATTATTGAAGTTATACTCTTGTCTCTCTCTTATACACGGGCGACACAGCAAAAATGTTACCTAACCTGTAATGTAACTCTCGAAAGCGTATTAAAAATGATAAGAATTTAGCGAAAATAGGTGCAAATAACTCTTTACATATTTAGGAAGAACTTCTCGAAAACTGAAATTATTCGTCTTTATAGTTATCAAGAAATTGTAAAAATAAAACAGGACCACATTTATTATTTCCACATTTCAATGTGGATAATAACGTATTTGGGTTTCAATTGTACAAACAACTCTTTTTAAACCTTAAGAAACAGCAATTAAATGCATTCCACATATTTATTTGCTAAAATTCGTTTATTTCACGCGACGAAAATCTAACCTATATGCTTTTTCCCTGCCGCGCGCCGCCTCCCCGCACGGAGAACTAGCCAACCTCCTTAAACGATAATTACTTAAACAAATAAAAAAAAATTATTACAAAGAACTTTTAATCCTTCATGTATTAAATCCTAAGTATTAAAATTTTAACTATTTGCAATGGTTTTGCGTTTGCGGAGATCCAGAATGGGATAAGAACAATCGTCGTACTTTATTGTGCGATCGTACACCAACTTTTAAAAACAAAGCGCGCCTGAGGTTCGATAGTGCCTCTGTGGTAAAAAAATTTATAATCTTATATTAAAATATAATGTTCTTTAATTTGAACTGTTTTAAAAGTACGTCAGATTCATCAGCTACATAAAAAATGGTCAAAAACACGTTTTTCAAAGAGATTTAATTCCGTTTTTCTCGTGAACCGGACGTGATAACTGGACGTTTTTGCCTTTGGATCAATTTCAGCGCACAAAATGAACTATAGAAAACTACTTTTCTTTTCCAGACTGCAAAATCATGTAAACTTGTATAATTTGGGATCTCTCTCTCTCTCTCTCTCTCTCTCTCTCTCTCTCTCTCTCTCTCTCTCTCTCTCTACCTTTTTTCTTCTTAGATCTATTAAATTCACAAACCTGTAGGAATCATTAAATTTCAACGTTCTTACTTTCAGTGTAGCGTGGTACGCGTCGCGATACCGATCTTTCAGGGTTGGATTATCGACTACTTCGCTAGAAACCAGATCGCGAAGTACAAGACAGAGAGGAACGAAGTGCTAATCTACATCAGCTCCATGGTCATTTGCAATATCATATCCGCTCTAATAATGCACCATACGATACTGCTGTCGCAGCAGATCAGCATGAGGGTACGCGTCTCCTGCAGTTCCCTCCTTTACCGAAAGGTAGTGTTGATTAATTTGCGTGTTCATGCGTTAATCCAAGTTTATTCCAGCGAGGAAGAGCACTCTTTTCTAGCTGGAAAAGTGCACTTTATGTTTGCCATAACTAATTATGTAATAATTAAAAAAATAAAACCCAAGTGGTATCTTTGTGTTTCTATTCAAGGGTCTTCCTATTCCAACCCAAGTGGTAATAGCTCCTTAATTCTCTTGAACAAATTTTTAATATTACAAAGAATCATTTTAATTACAAAGAATTAAAGAAATAACAGTACAAAATAAAAATATTTAATTAAAATAAAATAAATAAAGTTTTCTTGTAAAAAAACTTGGCGCTGCTTTTTTACTCCTGTCGCATTCTTCCCTAAATATTATGTTTATTGTTTTTTTATTCAATCAAAAATCTTAATACTAATGTTTAAATTTTAATATTTAAATTTCGAAGTCTAGCAGGGCCAAGTTTTTTTACAAGAAAAATTTATTTATTTTATTTTAATTAAATATTTTTATTTTGTACTGTTACTTCTTTAATTCTTTGTAATTAAAATGAGAAGTAAAAAAAAAAGAAAAAAAAGCGGCAAAAAATTTTCAATTTTTATTTTTTAATTATTCACGAAATTAGCAATAACAAATTAAATTTTTATTGAATTAGCAAATTAGTAATTAGTAATTAGTCACAAAAAATTACTATTTACATAAAAATTAATTAAGTAATAATTATATAATGTTTAACGCGAATCGTTAGATCAACGTACAAAATTGATCAATGTTGGAAAATTTTTTCACATATATTATATAGAGTAACTGAGGGGAATATGCCAGTGTGGGGAATATGCCACTCGTTATATGTTTAACAAAGCTACGGCTAAAAGCGCTCATGCCACTTTGTAACACTTTTGTATTTCTTTCTTTTTAATAGTATAAACTATCAAAATATTATATTAAAATCATATACAAATAACAGGTAAAGGAAGGAAAAAGGAGGCCAGTATGCAAACATACTTCAAAGAAAATGAAAAACAGGAAAAAAATAAAATTTTTGTTAAGTGTGGCATATTCCTCCCAGTTACCCTATAAGCTAGTCTCCATCTAATTGTGAATATAGGAGATTAACTTCGATAGCGAAAAAAATTAATTTAAACCATTTATTTTTAATGCTTTCAAAAAGTGGTTATATTTATATGGTGATTTACATATGACGTTCATTTAAGGAAAGTAGGATAGAAATCGATATCAGAAAAAATGTTGTTCATTAAATATATTGTATATTATGTAGTAGCAGAACCTATAATGTCTTTCCAAAACTGTTGCAGTTATTACGATTGAACAGAGCATCCACAGACCAAACCGGTACTGGACAGATCACGAATCTTTTCAGCAATGATGTCAGTCGCTTCGATGAGTTAATGACATACCTGAATTACATATGGATCATGCCTATTCAGGTAATTTTTCATCTTGTGAAAAGTATTTGTGTGCATTCCGAGAATATTATAATATAATTAACATTAACAACACATCTCTTCCTTTAAATAAATAGCTCAAATTATTTAATCTCTTTCTTAAATTACTGATAGGTATATCTAATAATTATAATCTAATTCATAGCAATTAGTTATCTATGTCTATTTATATGCAATTTATAGTTTCACTAATTAGCTGTACAAATATAGAATATCTTCTTTTTTTCTCATGTTCATATTGCTTTTCATAAACATCTGTTAAGATTGACCGTTTCTCTTATAGATTATGATCATAGGAACTATTGTGTGGCAAAAGATTGGTATTTCGGTTTTTGTCGGCATCGGAACGCTGTTGATCATCACCCTAGTGGTACAAGGGACCTTCAGCTTGTTGATCCCCAAAATCAGAGCTATGATCGCGCCACTGACCGACCGAAGATTGCAGCTGATGAGTGAATTCGTAGCCGGGATACAGGTATCGCCAGATATTTGATAAGTTACTTTATTGTTAAACAACCGAAGATAAGTGAAGACGCTAACGTTCAAGTGTCAAATTCAAGTATTAAATGAGATTGCCAATGCTAAGAAAACAATTTTGTCAAAGAAACTTGCAAGCTCATAATTCTCGTTTTAGGTGGTAAAGATGTACGTTTGGGAGAAACCGTTCAGCAAGATCGTGTCGGTGACCAGAGAGCTGGAAATCAAAGGAAGCAAATTCTCGTCATACGTGCTCGACGCATGCTCGGCCATAAAAATCTTCACCGATCGACTGGCCCTCTATTCCACATTGATAATGTTCGTCCTAAGTGGAAATGACTTGACTGCCGACGTTACCTTCGTAACATTGACGTACTTTAGTATTCTTCAAATTACCGTCGGGCAGTGCTTGCCGCTGGCGCTGATAAAGCTGGGCGAATCAATAGTGTCTATGAACCGATTGGAGGTGCATTATATTTCCAAATTCGCGATAAACTATTAAATCAATTGTCTTACAATATATCTCATTGTTTGACCGGTACATACTTACGCAATTATTAAAATGCGCTTAATTTGTACAGGACTTTCTGCTGATGGACGAAGTGAACATGGAACGTTTAGAGAAGACGCCGCAGTTACAGGATAAATTTCAGAAACCAAACGAAGCAACTAATGTAAAGAATCAAACAGATAGATACACCTCGAAAAATGAGAGTATCGCGCTTTCAAAGCTTCAGGGATTTTCTGACCTTCCAGTCTGCGTGACGTTTCAACACGTTTCCGCCAATTGGACGAACGGCCAATTGCCGCCGACTTTGTGCAATATCAACTTCACCATTAACCCGGGCCAATTATGCGCTGTAGTCGGCGCCGTGGGCTCCGGTAAATCGTCTCTGTTACATCTGCTGCTGAAGGAGTTGGATCCCGGCGCGGGTTCAGTGCTTCTCACCCAGGGCTCTTCGAAGAATAGTTTTCTGCGCATCTCCTACGCCAGCCAGGACCCCTGGCTCTTCAGCGGTACTGTGAGAGACAACATACTCTTTGGTCAACCCTACGACAAGGCCAGATATATTCAAGTAATTTTCCAGATAATTACTGCAGATATTGTACAATGTAAAACGTTAATATTGATAACTTCTTTATAACTTTACATTATTTTCATATCCTTCAATCTTTTGCTTCAACAATTAGACGTGAATCGCCATTGATTTGTTATCAATTAAAGAAGATATGTCTCAGCGAGTAAAGACTAAATTTTGCCGAATCTTTAATCTGTACGATTCTATCTATATAAAAGAGGAATAATGTCTAATATTTCATAAATTCAAGCTTTTTAGCATTTTACAATATTTCTCACTATTTGTGATCAACTGGCAAACGTTTTAGGTGGCAAATGTGTGCGCCTTGACAAAGGATTTCCAGCAGTTTCCACAAGGAGACATGACGATGGTCGGCGAAAGAGGTATAACTCTGTCCGGAGGCCAAAGAGCGCGAGTCAATCTCGCGAGGGCGGTTTACAGACAGGCGGATCTCTATCTGTTCGACGATCCCTTGAGCGCGGTGGACTCTCGTGTCGCCAGGCACCTCTACAGGAAGTGCATCACCGAGTATCTCCACGGCAAGACGAGGATACTCGTCACCCATCAGTTGCAATTTCTCAAACGCGCGGATCACATCGTCGTGTTGGATCGAGTGAGTACCGCAGAGAATAGTCTTCAATCAGTATTTCGATTTTTATTTCATTGTTACATTCCAAAAATCAACTTCAAATCCATTTCTATCCGGACTTGATTCTTTCAAATTATATAACAAACTTGAAAAATTTAGCGTGAAATTTTCCGAGTAAAGAGACTCAGTTTTATCGTTTTAAAATTCTAAAAAATATTTATAAAATATCTAAATCATAAATAAATTATAATTATAAGATTCTGGTAGATTATTATCTTGATTTTATTTCCAAAGGGTTTCGTGAAGATGCATGGAATCTATAACGAATTAGTACAATCAAACGAAGATTTCATTGGGATGTTGGACAATTTGAGTCACGAAGCACAGAATAAGGAACAGAACATGAGAAGAACCTTGGAAATGTCTACGAGACAAATGTCGATAATGCGACGTGATTCAGAATTATCGACCGCGAGTTCCATTGTTGTAAGATGAACCTTATCTTTCGCCTCTTTTAGTTAAAAAACGGGAACTGTCCAAATTTTTTACATATCAAATTTGTTTAACACAAATATTCACGTAATGCGACAAGATAATTAAAAAAATATATTTATTATACACCATGTTCACGTTAAAGATAATTAATACGGTTTTAATTACTGATTAGTAACTATCAAAGTAAATTAAAAAGAATTCTCGAAATGTGCTAAGTAACAGAAGTTAAGTGGTTTTTAAATATTCATTAATTTTCTTAATATTGTTTTCTTAATATTTTTTGTGATCATAGTGCTATCTCTATCGAGCTGCGTCCGTTGCAAAAGTCAATCAAGTAATTAGATTGTTATTTTGTTTTCGCGCAGCAGTCGGACATTGATGATGCGGATTATGCGGAGAACAGCCTGGAAGCTGAGATGATGGCACGCGGCCGAATATCTGGCAGAGTGTATAAGGAATATTTCCATCACAGCTGCAACTACTTTACCCTGTTCACATTACTGCTGCTCTTCGTCATCAGTCAGATTGCCACCACAGGGAGTGATTACTGGCTCTCGTACTGGATCAACTTGGAGAATGTTAGGCGCATTAAAAATTCTAGTGAGGTCAAAGAGTTCGCAAACATGTACAACTACAGTTTCCTTGGGTCGATCTTCACGCTGAACCCAGACGGCCTGCTCAGTACCGTGGGCGCTGTATACGTATACACATTCTGCATCATCGCCTGTATTACTACCATACTGTTTCGCAATTTACTCTACACGAAAATCTGCATGAACTCGAGCTGCAACCTCCACAATACCATGTTCTCCAATCTGCTGCATGCGCGCATGTCCTTCTTCCACACCAATCCTTCTGGTGAGGAGCAATCGCGATAGGCAAAGAAAATAGTCGCACTAAAGACAGATTTTGATAAATTTACGAGAGAGTTTACGAGAGATTTTAAAGAGTTTCCGAAATTTAGATCCAGAAGCAAGAAGTTCGACATATTTTAATCGAGTTTGATTTTATCGGACAATCCAAATAATTTTTATCCTTATTCATAAAGATATGATGCAGCATAAGTTCTTCTTCGCATATCTATAGTGTCGGAAATCTAAATAATCGAAACTATATGTATAATCAATTCTTGATTTCGATCCCCGGTCTTCAATTCCTGGATATCTGTTAAATTTTATTCAGATTTCGAGGTTTTCATGTTCCAGGAAGAATTTTAAACAGATTTTCGAAGGACATGGGCACTATGGACGAGTTGCTACCCAGAGTGATGTTGGAAGCGCTCCATGTGTTTTGCATAGCGTGCGGTGTATTGACTATGGAGGTGATAATTAATCAATGGATACTGATACCGATAGCAGTACTGTCCGTGTTATTTTACTTCGTGACGATATTCTGTCTGAAAATCGCTCAGAGCGTCAAACGTCTCGAAGGCGTATGTAAGTATTAGAACATATAATTTTTCATAGAAAAGAGCGAGAATTTCGTTAGACATCTGTCATCAGATTTGGATTTGTAAGTTCTCACCCGGCATATAGAATCTGTAAGTTTCAGGAGTTCTCAAATTCGCGTTTGTAATTTTCAGCCAAGAGTCCGATATTCTCACACGTAAATGCTACGCTGAACGGCCTGACGACGATCAGAAGCGGCGGCGCCGAAATCGAGAAAATGATGCGAAGACAGTTCGACGTGTTACAAGACCGTCACAGCGGCACGTGGTACCTCTTCATAACAAGCTCGGCAGCCTTCAGTGTCTTTACGGATCTAGTCATGTGTCTATTCATCGCCTTGCTTTGCGTCTCCCTAATACTGATGAACGAAAATGGTAAATTATAACTAATTAAAATATTCTTGTTAAGGATTCTTATTAAATCTTCATAATTTCGAAAGATTTCGAGAAAATACAGAAAGCTATAAAGGGTCTTTATTTCCGTGAGAGATTATTATATGTTGAAAAATACGTTTGGAAAATCGTGAGAAATCTTCGAGCTGTTACTAATCCTTTTATTTATCTTCATGGTGCAGACAGTGTAGAAGATAGCGAAGCAGGCCTGGCGATATCGCAATCGTTGATTTTAGTCACCATCCTGCAACATGGTATAAAGCAGTTCACCGAGACGATGTCGCTAATGATCTCCGTGGAAAGAGTTCTCCAGTACACGAATCTTCCCCAGGAAGGTCCCATTACCTCGGACAATCCGCCGCCGTCTACATGGCCGTCCCAAGGACAACTGATCTTGAAGAACGTCAGTATGAAATATCGCAGTGATCATCCATCTGTCTTGAAAGTAGGTAAACCTTTCATTTCTGCGGATATATTTTATGTTCTATCACACCGTCGCGCTTCGCAGAATCTAAACGTATCCATCGAGCCTGGCTGGAAAGTTGGAGTGGTGGGACGAACTGGCGCGGGCAAGTCCTCCTTAATCTCAACGCTTTTCCGTCTATTCAACGAAGGTTTGGAGGGCGAGATTAGGATCGACGGTTGGGATACGAGCACGGTAGGCCTGAGCGAGCTGCGCTGTAAGATTTCCATCATACCGCAGGAACCAGTGCTTTTCTGCGAAAGTCTGCGTTACAATCTGGACCCGTTCAGTCAATACGATGATATGAAGCTGTGGGAGGTATTGCGACAGGTCGAGTTGAACGACGTCACATTGGATCAGGAAATCTTTTACGGCGGGCACAACTTCAGCGTCGGCCAGAGACAGCTTATATGTTTGGCCAGAGCCATTCTAAGGAACAATCGTTTGCTCGTTCTCGATGAGGCCACGGCCAATATTGATTTGCAGTGAGTCTCGAAGATTTTTTAACAGTAGGATTGTGTTTAATTTTTAAATATTGTTTGATAAAGATCAAGTGGTTTTGATTACTTGATTGTTAACAAATACGAATAAATTATATAAGTAATTATAAATTATATCATATATAAGTAATTGAAATTTTTTACTAGAAAAGTATTAATTTTCCGATTGAGTATCTCTACTGTGTGGTGAAGTACAATGATCAGTATTTATTTTGTAATAAATTTAAGATTTTAGAAGAATAACAGACTTTTTGAATTGAATCAGATTTCCAGTACGAGTTCTGTAGCTGTAAAACACTGTTGTAATTGATTTTTGAATCATTTTGCGAATTTTCTCTAAATGTATTTCTATTTCTAGTACCGACACTTTAATTCAGGACACAATAAGGAATAATTTTAAAGAATGTACCGTCATCACGATAGCACATCGTTTGAATACCGTTATAGACAGCGATCGGATTATCGTAATGGAGAACGGCTCCATCGTGGTAGGTATCTTTACTTTAATAAGATGTATATTGGAAAATGTTTAGTAAACGCAAAAGTGTAGTTTTCTCTATAAATATCCACAAAGAAAATTGGTTTATAATCGTTCTAATCACATAATTAATGGTACAAATAGTTTCTCGATAAAGAGAACGTTTACATAGTAGAAAATATAGAAGAAAAATCATCGTAAAATGGACATTCAGTGTCTGAGTTTTTACACTTAAAATTGTCTGAAGGATGAGTTAAAATTGTATAAATAATGTGTTGCAACATATCCATGAAATTTTGCAGGTTTTCGAAAAATTCTCTTTTAAAATTAATTTAACATGATTTCTTCGAAGTTGATATTTTATTGGACAATACGTGTTCTTTCCTTAAAAAAAAAAAAAAAAAAAAACCCCAGTGTTAATATGTATAAAATCTAACCAACTTTTGTAGAAAATCTTGTAATTATTTCAAGAAGAGTTTCCTATTTGCCATTTTTGATAATGAGATAATTGTCACATCAACAGGAATTTGGTTGCCCGTACGAGCTGTTGCACGACAAACCAAAAGGCTACTTCTCGCAAATGGTGGAGAAAACGGGCAATCAGATGGCACAAAGTCTTCTGGAACAGGCGAAGAAGGCTTGCGAGAAGAACAACGATTATCGTGAATTGACCTTATCAGCGCAAAATACCGAAAGCGAGAGTGACGTCACGATCACAGAACAATCCGCTTTGTAGATTTTGTATTGTACCAAAAAGAAATATATCTATATTTAATTATATACATATCTATATACCTTATTGTATACAGAGTAATTCAAAATTGTTGACAAACTTAAGAATCGTATAGAGGTGTCGGAATAGAGAAACTTTTAACTAAGAACCTATTTGTCATGAAAGAAAAGAAGAAAAAAGGAATGTTGTAAGAAGATTACATAAATCGAGGATAAGCTGCGGCTGTATGTTTAGTGTATTACATCCCAATTTCTCTATTCTCTTTTTAGTTTTAGTTTAAACTAAATAATTAACAAAGTGTTCGCTTGTCTTCTTAAATAAATTTTTTAAGCTAAACTTTTACTAGAAGATAAGTTGCTAATAAAAGATATAAGTTTATTTCTTTGTGTTGTCAATAGTTAGAATTTTTAAATCTTACAATTAAATAATCAGTAAATGATAAGAAGAGCCTATAATGACGGTTTTCCTTATCACTATTCACTATTTATTGCAATAATTATTACCACACACGCCTCTGTGATTTCGAATTGATAAAGATGTCTGCCCGTCCCAGATTACAGAGATGTCCAGATTTGAATTCTGGCTGAGGTCATATTTTTCACAATAAATTTGTTATAGTTTGTTTCCAAGAGATGTTTATTTAGCATTATGATTATTAAATTAATTATCAATTTAATTACGTGTACATTTCGTATTTAACTTGAGACTGTGTTTCAAGACCAACAGCACTCATGTGCAGTTTCCTGAGCTGCAAAAGTTTGTACATTACAAGAATATTATTTGGCACACAGATCCAGCTCGACCAATAGAGAATATTTCTATTACTTGTAAAATTGAATTTTACTACAAGAATCAAATTAAACGAAAAGGAAGGAATGCGATACATGGAAAGAATCAAGTGAAATACAGCATGTAGAAAGAAAAAGAAAAAATGCATTACGTAACTGCATTTATACAACGTATATAGGACGATTATCATTAACGTTTCTTAATTGTGGCATTACCTGTCGGTAATGCTTAAAGCCGATAGAAGAAGCAATGACATAGTTTCCTGACGATTTCAGTAAAGAATTGACTGTTAAAACGCGTGCCTCGAGAAAGAACGGCAAAGAAAAAGGAAAAATTCTTCATTTATTGTTTGATTGTTTTCATTCTTTTTCTATTACTTAGATTGAAGTCATCAAATTTATAGATAGTGCGAAAACATGAATAAGGACACGACTGACATGAAGCCAAACCCCAAGGAGACCGCGAATATCTTCAGTGTTCTATTCTTCTGGTTTGTTATCTCTACGTGTGCAATGTGTGCATACGTTCATGTTTGACGCTATTCTTTTCTATCTTAAAGTATTTTTAAAAATCTGAAAAAATTCACAAAACATTTGTCTACATTGTAGTTGACGATTTTATATTTATTTTAATATATAAACATCGTTTATTTAGTAGATTATTTTCTGGCAGGCTTGCAAGTTTTACAGTTACGAGCAGATATCATTTTGGCCATAGACCCACGGAAGGATATGCACACGGAGAGCTAAGATCTTAATGTGTATTCGTAAAAGAATAGGCGTTGAAAAAAGACCGACACGTCTTTGCTTCTTATTTCTAAAAATTTTAATTTTCGCAAAACAGGAAAGGTTTTAAAAAAGCGGAAATATTCCTTTTTTTTTTTTAGAAAAAAAACTTTTTTAAAGAAGAAGAATGTTCTTCTTGGAAGCGAAATTGAGTAAAAGACTTTAGAAAACCATCACCCTCCGATTTTAATGAAATTTTACAGGTAGTAACATTTATTAAATGTAGGTTAGAACCACTAGTGCGGAGTTGTGGAAATGCTTATTTTTTGATAAATTGCAATTTTAATTATTTAGTTTAATTATCGTATAATATTAAGTAGGCTTGATGTCACTTAGAGAATACTATAGGTACTATAAATTTTATAGCCACCAGCCTCGTAGTGTTCCTAAGATGCGGTTTTGTAATTGCATCGCACGTGAGAAAAGTCGAATAATTAAAATTAAAATTTTAATTCGGTTTTTTTAACGTCCTTTAAGGTTTTAATATAAAAAAACAATTATATAATTCAAAACAATTTTTGCTGAAATATTCATTTTATTAGTGTATTAGAAAACTGTATGTATAGTGTTTATAAAATAGATAATAGAATAAAAAAACGAAAATTTAAAGAAGCTTATTTTTTCACCTTTTTTGCACTGTGAGCACCTCGCCTCACGTGGAAAATTGGAAACCTATGTGGAACCATTTTATGTTAAGAATAACCGCTGTACTTGCAATGAGAAAGAATTAAACCATATAATTGGCTCGTATAATAAATATCATTTCTTGTTTATTTTTATAATAATATTTTGACAACTGCACTGTATATACAGTTTCTTAATGCACTAACAAAATAAAGTATTTCAGCAAAATATTTTTATATTCTAATTATTTTTTCATATCAGAATTTTGAAAAAAACTTTAATTAAGCCGAATAACTAAAAATAGAATTTCTCGAAAACTAAGCATTTCCGTAACCCTAGTGGCTCCGATTACTTTTAGTGAATACTACGTACCTGTAAAATTGTATAAAAATCGGACATTTATAGCGTTCTAAAGTTAAGCTCGAAATTGTATTGTTCCGAGAAACAAAAAATCTTCGTATTTTGAACACAGAATTTTTCCTCTTCAAAATGAAGAATATTTTCGCTTGCATTGCGTTAGCTATTTTTCAAACAACATATTTTACGTTCTACATTTTATCTAAAGAGAATGGAAAATTGCGTACAATTTTATCTCGCTATTTAGAAAATTGGTGTGCATTTTACATCGAGTCATACCTTTGTATCTATTTTTACATCTCAGTTATCACTAGTCATAATTACTGATATCCTTTCATGTCTACGCCATTTCATATTAAATTATTATATATAATTAATACACACACACACACACACAGCTCATATTGCATGTATCATATTGTATTATGTTATATCGTCATTATCGCATAAGGGGATTTATTTTTTTTCCTATATCTCTCAGACAATTATTATTTTTTTAACCAGTCACATCTTCAAAGTAAATTTATAATGGAAAATACACGAATAAGACATCCGCAAAATATTTATTTCAATTTCTTATTTCACGAATTATACATACAATCGCGTATTGGTGTCAATGGAAGAAATAATTATTTCGAGACACTTTTGCGCAACTTGCGATTAATCATTTATATATTATGTATATATGTGTGTGTGTGTGTGTGTGTGTGTGTGTGTGTGTGTGTGTGTGTGTGTAATATATCCGACCCAAAATATATATCAAATTACGTATATAATATAATAAAGTCTTCAATACTTCATATCATATACTATATGTATTTCTGTGCTATACAGGGTGTTTTATAAAGAAAACGTTTACTAACTACATAGTGCTATTCCTTATCAAAAATTAAGTCGAAAAGTCTTGAGCCATTTTTTTCTGTAATACTTAACAAAGCAGTAATCATTGAGTAAAGAATAGCAGTGAGTGGATTGACTACTCAATAATTACTGCTTTATTAAGTATTATAGAAAAAAATAGCCCAGGACTTTTCGACTCAATTTCTGACAAGAAATAGCTCTGTATAGTTAGTGGCGGTCTTTATAGAACTGTATATTTATCGATAGAAGAGGATAAAGAAAAATAGCTGTTGCTTTAGAATAGACTTTAAGCTGTAGTATAATAAAGTATATCGAAAAATATTGCGTTGTGCACAGGTGGATGCGCGAATTATTTATGACAGGCTCTAAGCGTGATTTGGAGGAATCTGATATTTATCGACCAATAAAAGCGGACGAGTCTGAAATACTGACCGATCATCTCGAAAAGTGAGTATCGCCTACATTAAAGACAAACGGACATACGTCATTGTTATACGGATGTATAACAATACCTACCGCTTGCAACAAGTTAGAGCATTCACTTTTTCGCAGTATAAAATTGTAAAAAATCTTAATAATTATGTTACAAATTCAAGTGTAATTTACATTATATACAATCTATATTTAATTATACTTTTAATATCAATTGTAATTTTATAGTGATATCATTTTTCATTCCTCTTTAAATAACGTAGCGAAACATAAACAAAGTTCATACAACTTAATAATAAATCAACTGATGCACGTACAGTCGACGTAGATATAATTTAATAATTTATGATTAAATTGATTAATTTTTGATTTGTAACTTAGCAATAAGCTGTTCTGTATTATTTGCGAAAAACGCAATTTTAACACCTGCTGCAGCAATATGCGAATTACGATTAGACTGCATATTAGCGCATCGTTTGATAATAAATCCATCTGGGCGTGTTAAATCAATTAATTTTTCTCTATTACAATCTCATTGCATTATACAATATGCTAGATTCCTTAACATAGAGAAGACTATGAGGCAATAAATCCTTTTTTCCCTCGCGATGATATTATGAAACTTCATGTTAGAAACTCCACTAGATTAAAGACACAGCAAAATTTATTATTTTTTTTCTAAGCGACAACAATCTTAAAGCGCGTTACGATTCCAAAGACGTTCTCCAATTGGCAATGTGTCAATAGTAATTCCTTTTTCCTAGAAGGATTCTTATCTAGAAGCGCGAGCGCGTAACGCCCTGACGCATTTTCTCTTTCGTCCAGGTACTGGAATCGCGAACTGGACAAACTGAAGAACCTGAAGTACACCGTGGATAGAGACGAGCAGAAGGTGCTGTTGAAGCAGAACGTTCGTCCAAGATTATACAAAGCGATCTTCAACGCTTTTTGGTTGCCATATTTCATAATCGGAATCTACACACTTATCCAAGTATATCGATACTTTTGAGAAGAAATGCTATTATGTGATATTAATAACCGCGATACTTTATTAGATAAATAGATATTGAAATATACAGGGTAAGTTGCCATAGTTAGAAAATATTATATAAATATGAACAAACCAATAGTCACAACTGCTTTGGTATATTTGCAAAATGATACTTGAGCTTTCACATAGCAGTGCTAAAATTACCCACCGTAAAAGTTATCATTAATTTTAATTATTA
Organism: Temnothorax rugatulus; assembly: GCA_035220575.1. NCBI lineage: Eukaryota > Metazoa > Arthropoda > Insecta > Hymenoptera > Formicidae > Temnothorax > Temnothorax rugatulus. Next base: position 408,699 of record JASTWL010000120.1, read on the forward strand.
ACTATTGGTAAACATAATTTTAGAAAAATTAATATTTTTGTTTTAGATAGACATTTATCGAATATTGTAGCATTCACGATATTTCAAAATATTAATATCTAATATATAAGAATACAAATACTGTACGTCAGTATTCGTGTAAGTAAAATAGTCCGCAAAACTATAGTTTTTCCTAAAGTGACATCTTACCCAAATGACGAGAAGAAGACCACCTCTTACTCTTCACCAGAGATGTCCAAAATCTGTATCGATCGTTACTTGTTACTAGTTACAAATGTATCGAGTAAGTAAATTTCCTTCGTTACTTCGTTACACATGTAGCGAGATGCCACTGTTACTCGATAAACTTGTAACGCGTAACGAAATTTATTTCAAATTTATTGTTACAAATGTAACGAGTAACGAATTTTTTTTGTCAGTCGATACTTTTCTAATGAGTAACGAAATAAATTTTGTTAGTCGATACTTTTCTAACGAGTAACAAGAACAATTTAGGTACTCAATACATTTGTAACGCGTAACAAAATTGATTTCGTTACTCGTTAGAAAAGTATCGACTAACGAAATTTATTTCGTTACTTGTTACAAATGTATTGAGTGTAACGCGTAACGAAATTGATTTCGTTACTCGTTTCTAGATGGAACGAAGTCGAATCGGGATTCAAAGCGTTGGTATATGTCTTGGAGCAATAATTATTCATATATGATTTTTTGCTGATGATTTACTTCCTTTTAACATCTGATAGATATGTTTCGTAACATTGTAGCGATAATTATTCATATGTGATTTTTTGCTGATGATTTACTTCTTTTTAACATCTGATAGATATGTTTCGTAACATTACAATCAAGCGCATCATATATTTAAATTCCTGTTGTAATGAGTTAATGATGACATTGAGAAATCAGAGATAGTAGAGATAGTTATGCCGATATATACAAATTATTTTTGAATAAAAATATTAATGTTTATGTGTCTTTTTTCCGTAATCCTACTATGTATTGAGTACCTACTGTTCTCGTTACTCATTAGAAAAGTATCGACTAACGAAATTTATTTCGTGACTCATTAGAAAAGTATCGACTGACAAAAAAAAATTTGTTACTCGTTACATTTGTAACAAGTAACGAAATAAATTTTGTTACGCGTTACAAGGTTATCGAGCAACAGTGGCATCTCGCTACATGTGTAACGAAGTAACGAAGGAAATTTACTTACTCGATACATTTGTAACTAGTAACCTTTTCGTAACTCAATACAAAAGTAACTAGTTATGGCCATATATCTCTGCTCTTCACACACTGATGTCATAGAAGAAATAGTTCGGGTTGTGAAAAGCCATTTCACATAATTTTAAAAAATGTTAAATAAATCCATTCAATGAAAAGAAATTATGAAAAATCTTAACAAAGAAAAGTACAATATTATAAAAAGCCTACTTACTATTGCACTTGGATTAAACAGATTTTCTCTGATTCTTCAGATTTCACACAATACAGCTGAAGCAGTTTGTCCGCGTCACTTGTTATTTGAATAATCTCCGGTTTGCAACTAGATAGAACTATTTAGCGGATAATGAACGGAATATTAACAAAGTATAAGCATCTTCCCCCGACTTATCCTGTATCATACATTTGGTATCGCCAAATATGTTACAATATAAAGGAAATTAGAAAAATATACCCACAAAAAAAACGATAGAAGAACTAGTTATGTTAAATGTTTATCTCTTGTTAGATTCAAATAACAATAAAGAAGAAAATAATTATTAATTTAGGATCTCTCTCTCTCTCTCCCCCCCCCCCTCTCTCTCTCTCTCTCTTTATAGACATTAGGTTCATAAGCTCATTGTAATCGTTAAATTTCAACGTTGCTGCTTTCAGTGCAACGTAGTACCCATCGCGGTACCGATCTTTCTGAATTGGATTATCGACTACTTTGCCAGAAATCCGAAGTACAAAACAGAGATGAACGAAGTGCTAGTCTACATCGGCTTCGTGGTCATTTGCAATATCATCTCCACTCTAATAATGCACCATGCGACATTGCTGTCACAGCAGATCGGCATGAGGGTACGCGTCTCCTGCAGCTCCCTCCTCTACCGAAAGGTAATGTTGTGGATTAATTTGCGATTAAGACGCTCTGATCCAAGCCCTTCCTAGCAAGAGAAAAGAGCTTCTTTCTAGCTGGGAAAATGCATTGTGTTTGCTTCAACTAATTAAGTAATAATTATATAACGTTTAACGAACCGTTTGGATCAACGTGAAAGATTTATCAACATTGAAAATCGTTGACGTATATATAATCAGCTTTTAGATTATCTGGGTAGGAAATCAATTTTGATGCTAAAAAAATTATTTTAAACCAATTTTTTTTAGTACTTAAAGAAATGCTTATATTGAGATCGTTATTTCGCACAATCGTTGTCTTTGTTTGCATGCGCTCGTTATTGACCATTCTCGAACTCCTTGCGGAAAAATGTCAATTTATATGTATATATAACGCGATCAAGATATAATATAGACGAATTAGTAAATGATAGGTCACATATTTTTGTTTCTATAACGTTTGGAGTATTTAGTGCAAAGTTTGAATGTATTTTACATATTTGTTTATTATATACCCAGGTAGCACATACACGTTTCAGAAATGTTTTATAAGCGTTTTTCCGAAACGTTTTATAACCGGTTTCTTGAAACGTTTCTCATGAGTAAAAATGTCCATTCGAAAAACGTTCTATGGAACTTTTCTTTTCCGATAAAATAAAGTTTAAAAAACTATTATAGAAACGTTTTGTTTTAATGATAGGCATTTTAGATAAAGACATTTAAAATTCCTACTTTGCACGTCTTTTGAACGTGTTTATGACTTCTTTGAGACATGCTTGAGAATGTTCTAGAAGCTTTATGCATATACCATCTATATAACGTCTATTCTTTTTCGAAGAAATTTCTAAACTGGTACACCTTCGTGCAATAAATTAAAGTGCAACAAAATATATTTGTCTCACTTTAACTTAATTGCATTACTGATGTGCACCAGTTCAGGAAGTTCTTCAAAACGGAACACACGTATAAATGTTCTTTCAATGGCCACGTTTAGCAGAACGTTTATTTTGCAACTGTTGGAAGTTTTCTAAGCTAGCTCAGATTTGTCCTATGACAAATAGATTAAGACTGGTAGGACAAAATTAATTTAAGTAAATAATATATGTGCATGAATAAAATGATTTATTTTGTGCAATAATTAGTGCAATATAAATTTAAATGTTTCAAAAAGGGCTATTAAAGCTATTACATATATAGATAAAGCAAATTATAATTTTGAAAGAAAAAATTTAACAAATAAGTATTTTTGTTAACTGTAGAAACGTAAAAAATACGTTTCTTAAATCATGGTTTCAAAAACATTTTTGTTCAAACGTTTCTTAATAATTTTTTACGGTTATGAAACTATGTATACGTTCAAAAAACGTATAAGAAACTAATATGTGCTACCTGGGTATATATATATATATATATATATATATATATATATATATATATATATATATATATATATGTATAATTTATATATATATATATATATACATATACATATACATACAAAAGCTCTTTTCAAGACAAACATTTTTCGCCCTTAGTCATTAAAATCCGTCCATACCAATTTTGGACAGATGGGGGGTAAAAGTGACGTGGATTGCCCCATATATATATATTTTTTTCAGGATTCAAAATTTCAGATCCAACATGGGCAGATAAAACGGTGAAAAGTAACTAAATTCATGTGAAACTCAGTATTTGGGGAATTTTAGGGTCGTTGATTACGAATCTGAACGTAAAATTATCTGCCCATGTTGGATCTGAAATTTTGAATTTATCCCTTTAAGCAGCCATAACTATGACGCCATGTTGAATTGCGCATATATGTCACACGCCTTTCGAAATCTCTTTTCAAGACGAACATTTTCCGCTTTTAGTCATTAAAATCCGTCCATACCAATTTTGGACAGATGGGGGGTAAAAGTGACGTGGATTGTCCCATATATATGTATAATTTTTTCAAAAATTGTTGCAGTTATTACGATTGAACAGAGCATCCATAAACCAAACTGGTACCGGACAGATAACGAATCTGCTCAGCAATGACGTTGCTCGTTACGATGATGTATCAGCGTTCCTGAATTTTATATGGATCATGCCTATTCAGGTAATTTTTTATTTCGCATTAAGTATTCGTGAATATGCATTCCGTGACAATTAAAGCAGACAGCAACAGCGTCTCTTCGATCCTTACTTCAACTAAAATCGATTAAATTTATTAATATTTTTATTAGATTATTGACATGTATGTTTATTAACAATTAGAATCTAACTTACAGAAAGTATAACCATATATATTTGTATACATCCATGCATTTTATAGATTCACTAATTTGTTGCAAAGATATAGAATATTCCTTCTCTTTTTTATCTTTACATTGCTTTTCAAGAAACATCTGTTAAAGTTTTGACCAATTCTCTTGTAGATTATTATCACAGGAACTATATTGTGGCAGAAGATCGGTATTTCGGTCCTTGTCGGCATTGGATTGCTATTGATCATCGCCCTAATTGTACAAGGGACTTTCAGCGTATTAAGCCGCAAAATCAGAGTCATGATAGCGCCACTGACCGACCGAAGAGTGCAGCTGATGAGCGAACTCGTAGCCGGGATACAGGTATCTCTGAGATATTATAGACAAGTTACTTTATTCCTAAACCGGAAATGAGTAAAGACTCTAATGCTTGTGTGTCAAATTTGAGTGCTAAATACCAAACAACAATTTTCTGAAATAAAATTTACAAGATCATGATTCTCGTTGCAGGTGGTGAAGATGTACGCCTGGGAGAAACCGTTCAGCAAGATCGTGTCGATGATCAGAAGGTTGGAAATCAACAAGATCCAATCCTCGTCGTATGTGCGCGCCGCGTATTTGGCCATAACCGTCTTCAACGTACGACTGATCTTCTGCTTTACTTTGATGTTGTTCGTTCTAATTAGAAATGACGGGACCGCTAGCGTGACTTTCGAAGTATCGATGTACCTCAGTTATCTTGACCTTATTGCTGGGGTGTACTTTCCGCTTGCGCTGATAGCGCTAGGCGAATCAATAGTGTCTACGAACCGACTGGAGGTGCATATGTTGTCACATTATATTTCCAAATTCGTGTTAAACCCTTAAATCCATTGTTTTGCAATATATCCCATGTATAGTTTTATCGATACATACTTATACGCAACGGTTAAAATGCACTTAATAATTTGTACAGGATTTTCTGTTGATGGACGAAGTGAACATGGAACGCTCAGAGAAGACACCTCGGTTACAAAGTAAATCTCAGAAACCGAGCGAAGCGACTAATGTGAGGAATCAAATCGACAGGTACATCTCGAAAAATGAAAGTATCGCGCTTTCCGAACTTCAGGGATTATCTGACCTTCCGGTCTACGTGAAGCTTCAACACGTTTTCGCTAATTGGATTAGCGGCCAATTGCCACCGATTTTATGCAATATCAATTTGACCGTTAAGCAGGGCCAGGTATGCGCTGTAGTTGGCGCCGTGGGCTCTGGTAAATCGTCTGTGTTATATCTACTGCTGAAGGAGTTGAATATCAGTGCGGGTTCTGTGATTCTTACTCAGGCCTCCTCGAAGAATAATTTTCAAGACAATCTGTCCAACGGTTACTTTATGAGCAACTCGAATCTGCGCATCTCCTACGCCAGCCAGGAGCCGTGGCTCTTCGGCGGTACTGTGAAAGACAACATACTCTTTGGCCAGCCCTACGACAAGACCAGATATACTCAAGTAATTGCCATAATTCAAGACAGTTACTACTGATATTGTACAATATTCATATATTCATGCCATTCATGCTATCGCACGTCAATAACAATAACTTCTACGGATCGTCACACTATTCTATATTCAATCATTTGTATCTAATCATTAGACTTAAATTGATATACTACCAATTAAAAAAGATATGTCTCAGAGAGCACTACAAATTTTGTCGAATCTGTAATGAATCTTTATGATTTAATACATATATGTAAGAGAAGAATGTCTAATATTTCATAATTTCGAATTTTCTAGCACTTTGCATGCGTGTTTCTCATTCTTTGCGATCGACTGGCAAACGTTTTAGGTGACAAATGTGTGCGCCTTGACAAAGGACTTCCGACAGTTTCCACAGGGAGACATGACGATGGTCGGCGATAGAGGTGTATCGCTGTCCGGAGGCCAAAGGGCGCGAATTAATCTCGCGAGGGCGGTTTACAGGCAGGCGGATCTCTACCTGCTCGACGATCCCTTGAGCGCGGTGGACTCTCGTGTCGCCAGGCACCTCTACAGGAAGTGCATTACCGAGTATCTCCACGGCAAGACGAGAATACTTGTCACCCATCAGTTGCAATTTCTCAAACGCGCGGATCACATCGTCGTGTTGGATCGAGTGAGTACCGCAGAGAATATTCTTCAATCGGTATTTCGATTTTTGTTTCATTGTTACATTCCAAATTTCAACTTCAAATCCATTTCTATCCGGACTTGATTCTTTCAAATCATATAACAAACTTGAAAAATTTAGCGTGAAATTTGCCGAGTAAAGAGACTCAGTTTCACCGTTTTAAAATTCTAAAAAATATTTATAAATTTGTATCTAAATCATAAATAATTATAAGATTCTTGTAGATTAAATATCTTGATTTTATTTCCAAAGGGTTTCGTGAAGATGCGTGGATCAGTTTTATCGTTTTAAAACTCTAAAGAATATTTATAAATTTATATCTAAATCATAAATAATTATAAGATTCTTGTAGATTAAATATCTTGATTTTATTTCCAAAGGGTTTCGTGAAGATGCATGGAATCTATAACGAATTAGTACAATCAAATGAAGATTTCATTAAGATGTTGGACAATTTGAGTCACAAAGCACAGAAGAAGGAAGAGGACACGAGTAGAGTAGCCTCGGAAATGTCTATGAGAGAAATCTCGATAACGAGACGTACCTCTGGATTATCGACCGCTAGTTCCGTCGTAAGATGATATTTATCTCTCATTTTTAATTAAAAAATATAGAAACCGTCGAAAATTATTGTTATATGTTAAATTAACTTTGTCTAACAAAAAATATTACTCCTAATATGTTGACAATATGACGATATAATTGTAAAGATAAATTTGTACATAACGTACATGTTTGCGTGTGTTATAATCAGAGAATTTAAGTGGTTGTTAAACATCCATTATATCTTTCTTAATATTGTTCTAATATTCTCCAATGATAATCATAGCGCGATTAGTTCCATCGGGCTGCGTCCGTCGTGAAAGCTAATCAAGTAATTAGTTTGTTATTTTGAAACCGTACAGCATTCGGACATTGACGATTCGGATTATGCGGAAAACAATCCGGAAGAAGAGAAGGTGACTTGCAACCGAATATCTGGCAGGGTGTACAAGGAATATTGGCATTACGGCGGTAACTACTTTTCTCTGTTTATGCTACTGCTGGTCATGGTCATCAGTCAGATTGCTACCATTGGGAATGATTACTGGTTCTCATACTTTATCAACTTGGAAGATGTCAGGCGCATTGAAAACTCTAGTGGGGCCATCGAACAGTCCGCAAACATGTACAACAACAGTTTCCTTGGGTCGATCTTCACGCTGAATCCAGACGGCCTGCTCAGCACTATGGATGCCATATACGTATACATGTTCTGCCTCATCGTCTGCGTTGCCACCACGTTGTTCCGCAACTTTCTGTACATGAAAATCTGCATGAACTCTAGCTGTAACCTCCACAACACTATGTTGTTTAATCTACTGCACGCGCGCATGTCCTTCTTTCACACCAATCCTTCTGGTGAGTTATAATCGCAAAATCACGATAGGCAAAGAAAATTGTCGCGCTGAAGAGAGATTTAGAAGAGTTTACAAAAACTTAAATCCAGATGTAAGAAGATCATATCTTCCATTTCGATATTATTAGACTGTAATAATCTTCATCTTTATTCATAAAGAAATGAAGCGTGACAATCAGTATAAAATATATTTTTGCGTATTTACATTGTCAGAAGTAATCGAATCCGCAATCCTCAGTTTCGATCCTCGGACTTCAATTTCCTTGGATTTCTCTTAAACCATGGTCAGGTTTAACGGTTCTCGTGTGTTCCAGGGAGAATTTTAAACAGATTTTCGAAGGACATGGGTACTATAGACGAGTTGCTGCCCAAAGCGATGTTAGAAGCGCTTCAGGTATGGTGCGTGGTGTTCCGCGCAATGATCGTGGAGGCAATAATTATGCAATGGATGATGATTCCTATGGCAGTACTGTGCGTCTTATTTTACTTCTTGACGAAATTCTATCTGAGGATCGCTCAGAACATCAAACGTCTCGAAGACGAAAGTAAGTATTGGAACAAGTATATGTCTTAATTAGAAAAAGGCCAGAGAAGATATGCGCAGCATATCCTTGACTCCTAGATTCCGTTTGACTTTTCGTAATCGATCTTGGATCTTAATTATAAGCTTATCTAACTTAAGTGCTCATTAAAAATTTAGGATCTGTGGAGTTCCAGGAGTTTCCAATTTTTTTTTTTTTCATTTTCAGCGAAAAGCCTGTTATTTTCACACGTGAACGCTACGCTGAACGGCCTGCCGACGATCAGAAGCAGTGGCGCCGGAATCGAGAAGATGATGCGAAGACAGTTCGACATGTTGCAAGATCGTCACAGCAGCACGTGGTACCTCTTCATAACATGCGCGTCAGCCGTCGGTGTCTTTACGGATCTAATTTTGTGTCTGTTCCTCGGCTTGGTTTGCGTCTCTTTAGTATTGATAAATGAGAATGGTAAATTATAATTAATTGAAAGATTCTTAGTTATTGAGGATTAAATATCTTTTTTTAATTTCGAAGCATATATCGAGAAGATGCAGAAACAAATTAATAGAATCAAATAAACTTTCTGTATATACTTAAGGTTCAATATGAATGGTTCATATTTCTGCGAGAGTGAATAGTATTTTGGAATATATATTTGGATAATCTCGAAGAATCCTCGAGCTACTGCAAGTCCTTTCGTTAATCTTCATACTGCAGGCAGTGTAGTCGACAGCGAAGTAGGTCTGGCGATGTCGCAGTTGTTGCTGCTAATCGGTTGGATGCATTACGGCATAAAACAGTCCACCGAAACGGTGTCGTTGATGACCTCCGTAGAAAAAGTTCTTCAATACACGAATCTTCCTCAGGAGGGACCTATCATTTCCGATAATCCACCGCCTTCTACGTGGCCGTCCCAAGGACAATTGATCTTGAAGGACGTCACCATGAAGTATCACAGTAATGACCTACCGGTCTTGAAAGTAAGAAATTAAGCCCCCGGTTTATTCTTGCGGACATTTTATGTTTTACCACGCCGCGCCGTCGCACTTCGCAGAATCTAACCGTATCCATCGAGCCTGGCTGGAAAGTTGGGGTGGTGGGACGAACTGGTGCCGGCAAGTCCTCCTTGATCTCAGCGCTCTTCCGCCTATTCAACGAAGGTCTGGAGGGCGAGATTAAAATCGACGGTCGGGATACGAGCACTGTAGGTCTGAGCGAGCTGCGCTGCAGGATCTCCATCATACCGCAGGAACCGGTGCTCTTCTCCGAGAGTCTGCGCTACAATCTGGACCCGTTCAGTCAGTACGATGACATGAAGCTGTGGGAGGTGCTGCGGCAGGTCGAGCTGAATGATGTCACATTGGATCAGGAAATCTTCTACAGCGGGCACAACTTCAGCGTCGGCCAGAGGCAGCTCATATGTCTGGCCAGGGCCATTCTAAGGAACAATCGTTTACTCGTTCTCGACGAGGCCACGGCTAATATTGATTCGCAGTGAGTCGTTGACGATTTTTAGAAGTAATAATGCGTTATAATATTGTTTGGTAAAGATTAGATGGGTTTGTTTGGTTGATCGTTAATAAAATACGAATAAGTTATCATATAAGTAATTCAAATTTTTTAATAGTAAAATATTAATTTTCCGCATAATTCAGTACCTCCACTGTGTGGTGAAATACAATGATCATTTATTTTGTAATAAATTCTAGATTTTAGAAAAATAACAGATTTTTTTAATCAGGTTTCCAGCAAAAATTCTATGTCTGTAAAAAGCTGTCGTAAATAATCCCTGAGGGTCACTTCGACCAAACTCCAATTAACTTAATCGTTGATTAATCCATTGGAAATGACCAATCGGATTTGCTCATTAAGCAGACTGGCAAATTCAATTGGTCATTTCCAATGGATTAATCAACGATTAAGTTAATTAGAGTTTGGTCGAAGTAGCCCCGAATCTATTTGCGAATTTTCTCTGAATATGTATTTCGATTTCTAGTACCGACGCTTTAATTCAAGACACAATAAGAAGTAATTTTAAAGAATGCACCGTCATCACGATAGCACATCGATTGAATACCGTTATAGACAGCGATCGGATTATCGTAATGGAGAATGGCTCCATTGTGGTAGGTTTCTTTAATTTAATGAGATGTATGTTAGAAAATATATTTAGTAAACGCAAATTAAGAAGTGTAGTTTTTCTCTGTAAATGTCCACAAAGAAAATTTGTTTATAATTATTCTAATCATAATTGATAGCACAATAGTGTAAATTTTTCGATAAAGAGAACGTTTACATAATAGGAAATATAGAAGAATAACTATCGTAAGACGGACATTCATTGTCTGAGTCTTTACACTCAGAATTGTCTAAAAAAAGAGTTAAAATAAAATGAATGAAGTTGTAATGTAAAATATTTCCAAAAAATTTTTGAGCTTTTTGAAAAATTCTATTTTAAAATTCAACGTGGTTTTTTTCGAAGTTGATATCTTATTGGACAATACTTGATTCTTTAAAGAATCAGGGTTATATGTACACAAAGTAGCCAAGTTTTGTGGAAAATCTTATAATTTTCTCAAGGAAAGTTCCCTATTAAATATTTTTGATAATCGGAATTGTTACGCTAACAGGAATCCGGTTGCCCGTACGAGCTGTTGCACGACAAACCGAACGGCTACTTCTCACAAATGGTGAAGAAGACGGGCACTCAGATGGCGCAAAGTCTTCTGGAACAGGCGAGGAAGGCTTGCGAGAAAAACAACAATCATCGTGAACTGCACTTGTTGACGCAAAACATCGAAAGCGAGAATGATCCTATAATCACAGAACAGTCTGCTTTGTAGATTCTTCCTTATGCAAAAAAAAAACTTTGCATTTTCTAAGTTATAAATTAAATATTAGTTCTTATCTTAAGTTTTAATTAACATCCGCTTGAAACAGGAGGGGTTAACCTATAGAGACCCTCCACCGCCCCCGCCGATTCCGATCGGCGCCGGCGGTCCTCTTTTATTTACAATACGTTTTTTCACATTTCTATCATTTATTTTATTTCTCTTACAATTTACTTTACAATAATGTACAATATTATAAAAGAGTTACATTACAAAATTGATTTGACAATATACAATAAAATTATATACAATATTTCTTTAATTTTGACATGAAATTACATTTGCAACATTCGGTATGCGTACAATAACACGAAATTCTCACAATATTAAAACATGTGGCTATTATGTTACGTTTCTTATTAATTATTGAATAACTATAGTCCAAAGTTTATTTTACTTTATTTTTAATTTACGCAAGCAATCACAACCAAAAAGATCGTTAATAAATTTATTACTTATGTTACTTAATCAAGGAGAATGTCAATTGTTGTTATACTATACTATATTTTACGAAACTCAAAGAAAATGACTAATACGCGAAAAAAAATAGACAAAGCTTCGACGTAAGACAATGATCAAGCTGAAAAATGCGCGACGAATGTGAAACAAGGCCAAGCCACTTCCGATATATGTAATTTTTATAATCCGTTGCAATAAGCGAGAGACAAGCTTCAAAAAATCACGATCAAATACCGTGTTATCGCCGGGTTCAGTGGGGGATAATTGGCCCAATAATTTCACCAGATCAAGATCCTTCCGCTGAGTGGTATGCCGCGTAGTATCCGATTTTTTCAGCGTCAAAGTAACATTAATATTATATAATGGAAGAATACTTAATAAGAAGAATAACCCCGGGAAGATGCGCGAGGCATTTTTCTCTTCCTCTCGGGGAAAAAAAAAAAAAGAAAAATAAGAAGAATAAAGTCTCTTCTCTCAAAACATGCTATTCAATCGATTTCGTGATGTTACTTTAAAAATTACGTAGTTATCGTCGTTAACTTATTGCCGAAACCGTCAAGAAAACCCGAAATTAATTTCGGCCTTGCAACAAAAGACCTTAGATTCAACGAGACACCGAACTAGGCGCCACAGATGGGTCCTATAGAAACCAACGAGAAATAACTCTCTATATGATAAAGATCGTTACGACTCTCCATCGGTACAAACCACGCATTCGCGTCCACCTGACGCGAAGAACAGCGATAAGGTCCTATCATCGAGGCAGCGATCGCGTCTATGAACGTGACAATAACACGATATTTGTATTAACTTTTAACGATTTAATGTATTTAACGCCGAACGTAATTTAAGAGAAAATTCGTTTAACAAATGTTTAATATTATGCGAAATTCGCGAAAATGTTTTATCGAGAACAAGATAAAATAACGTTTCAAATTCTAATTTTTGTATAACGGGCAACAATCTAAAATCCGAAATTTCGCAAAAATATGTTAATTTTAATTGTTATTTGATTATTTTATAATATGTGAGACGCGGATGTTGACTTTCGTGAGCAAAAATGTTATAGGTAAATGATCATTGTCTAGCATCGAACCTTTTCACACTTTTAGTCAATAAATTATACTACTTATCATAATAGTAATAATTTTCAACGTATGTTAAAATTTCAATTAAATCGATCCATTGGTTTCCGAGATCATCGAGGACAAACAATCAAACCGACAAACTCTGTCTCTTTATAATAATAGTATAGATTGCAAACATTTTTTTTTAAATCAGTATTTAAAAAGTGTGACAATCCGCCCCGGTCTCCCTTGGTTGAATTTATATATTTTTTCTTTATTATTATTGTCATACGTGTACTTTACTGAACATCTAAAATTAAACGAAACATTTAAAATTAAAAAATCTTTTTCATAGATTATCTTTGAAATCACTGTCAAAAAATTACACCAATAGGGTGACTCGAACTAACTCCAATGACGCAATTAGAACTTGAATTACGGGCACACAAATTTTAAATGTATGACTGCGTAGCCTGTGAAAAGGCGAACAATTTTATTTGCGACTTTGCATTCGTAAAAATTAATTATAAAATGATAAAAAGACTTGAATTTAACATTTGACTGTAAATTTGATAACATTTAAAATAACATTTTAATTCATGAATTTATATGAATTTATGAATTATAAAGTGTTTTATAAAAATTTACATAAATCGTTCCTATAATAATTAATTGCTCTCATAATTAAATAAATAATCACGTTAACGTTGAATATACACAATAAGACGTTATATATTTTTTCCGTTATACAACAGGCATATACCATTCAATGTAAATGAATAAATAAGAAAAAATAGGTTACCTACTTGTACTACACGTTTTTATGCCTTTGGCAGATAATCAACATCTATTTTATATTAAACGTGGGAGAATTTATGTATAACGTATGCATAACGCGAAAGAATGGTACACGCGCGGGAAGGAACACGATTTGCACTTAATGGTTTGTGATGATTACTTAATGCGAGTTATGCAAATTTGCGAACTTCATATCTTTCTTATCGGTTTCTATTGTTAAATAACTTTTATCACACTGAAAATGGCCTAATAAATCAAAACATTTGTTAAATTTTAATTTTAATAAAATATAGCGACACGAAGCAATATGCGATTTTTATACGCAATTTTTTTTTACGCAGTTTTTTTACACGGTAAATAATTCCTCCGTTTACGCGGTGCTTTTTATATGCGGGCAGAAAATGTATCTTTCTATCGTATTTATTAAACTTATTATATGTATATCAGTAAGCTAAATGTTCTTACACTGCTTACTCGATCGTACTTATTATGATAAGTAATCTGACTTTTTTTGAAATTTGTTTTACATGAACCATTTGTTTAAATAAATAATGTAGAGAAAATATTTATGTGACATTTACTTAATATCTATATTGCATTACTTATTTAAAATAATGATTCGTTAAAAAATTTACTTAACAGTTATTTAACATTACTTGAATATTTATTAATTTGTGGAGAGCACAAAGCTTATTCACACGCGAGTCTCAGCCGCGTAAAAAAATGCCACGTGGAACGAATATTCCGTGTAAATCGAGTAAGTGTATATATAGAATCTGCGTATCTATGTTCAGAATGTATTAGAATGTTTAGATAAATATCACTAAATTGACCGGTGCGGCGGAAATGAAGAAGGTTATCGCATATAAAAAAATCAGCGTCGTAATACTTGACTATTCGACGCAATACTTTGTTATATTGAGATAATTGTTGTATTTACGCCGTACAAGGATTTATGCGCAATTACTCTATTATGTGCCTTTAGATTAATTACTTTAAAGAGGGGCGTCGAATAAGGTTACGATTACCCTTTCCACAGAAGATATAATAAAAAATTAAGAGGGGATTATTACAACAACTATAAAAGGACTAAAAGGAGGCAATAAATGTAACGGCGTACTGAGATCGCATCGAAGGCAAGCTGCGGTGGAGCATTCTCGGTTTCGCATAGTCAAGTCTATCAGTGACTCAGCGTTTTTGAGCGTTTTTCGAGCTTGTGCCGGCGTGAGCGGACTCAGGAGCTGCTGGGAGGTCTGTGGCCTGGACGGCGTGCCAGGCGCGGTGTCTCCAGAGAAGCGAGAGTCAGGACACCCCTCCAAATTGGAGGGTAAGAATTCGACACGGCTGCCGCTGAAGCGACAGGCTGAAGACGACATTTCTGATCTTTCTGGTCAGGATAAACTACCCCGAGTAGATACAGATACTCAACTACCAGGTAAGTTCAATACTTCCAATCGATTTCAATGCTAGCCGAGACGATCGATTTTCTTGAGGGAGATGAGGAGGAGCAAACAGTACAATTAAATAACAATAATGTGAGTAACAGAGTATCAGATCGCGTTACGGATTCGATAGCAAATTCAGAGAGCAAGAGAGCAAGCATAACAGAAAATCGCCACCAATTTACTTAGCTTATAAAATTAATGATTATGCTGAATTTGCGAACCAACTAAAACAAAGTGTTGGCGAAAATTTTCATCTAAAGTTTCTAGGTAATCAGATAAAGATTCAGTTTTTTAAACTCAACGATTATATTGGATTCAAAAATTTTGCGATTGATAAACAGTTTGCATTTCACACATACTCACTGCCAGAGGATAAGACCCTCACAGTCACTCTTAAAGGTCTTCCAAATATCCCTAACTTGACAGTTTCAAACGAACTAAAGAAACTTGGCATAGAAGTCAATTCTTGCACTCAGCTAAATGATGAGAATAGCATTTATGCGACTTATAAGATCAATTTGTGCGCTAAATTTTCACTTACCCATCTCCGAAAAATTCGTTATCTGTTCCATTCGAGAATTTATTGGGACAAGTTTATCAACCGCAAGATTGTTTTACAGTGTTATCGGTGCCAAGCATTTGGTCATACTTCCTCCAACTGTTACAAAAAACCTAGATGCGTTAAATGCACAGAAAATCATCTTACATCAGATTGTAAGAAAGATATTAATTCGCCGGCAAAATGCTGCAATTGCTCAGGGGAGCATCCTGCGAGCTATACGAAGTGCCAGTCTTATATAAAATTTCTTGAAAAAACGGACGTCTTCACGTCCGATCAGCTCGGCTTTGCATGAAATAAATAAAAACTTGCATGATAATTCTGTTAAAATAAGACACAAAACATTTTCAAACTTTGCTGGTCACGATATTCCTTTGCTAGTCAGATCAACCGTCCCAACGAACAAACCTGTTTACACTCCTCCCAAAACATAGGCTGAGGCCTTGAGGAACTCCAACGAGCAAAATAATATAAATGACTTTGCACATACCGGTGACATAGCTGACTTTAACAGCTTAATATTTGAAATTAGAAAATTAAGTCAAATCGTGAATATCAAATCAATGTGTAGTGTCATTCGAGAACTTAACAAAAAATTGGCTACGTGTACTGATGATCTCGGTAAGCTTCAGATGTTCGTTGAGGCGGCTGATCTGATAAATTAAATTCACTCCTTCCTCCTCTCCTCTAAAGATTTGCTTGTGGAATGCCACTAGCATTAATAATAAAGAAGTGGAACTTAATCACTTTATTTGCTCTAATAATATTGATATAGCCCTTGTTACGGAAACGTGGTTACATCCTAGCACTAAACTAAATTTCTCTGGTTTTGACATAATACGCTTGGATGCTGCCCGTGTTAAAGCGGGAAGAGTTGCAATTATTATAAATAAATCCATACGTTATCATACCCTTCCTATACTTGACGTAGATGGTTGCGAAATTTTGATGATTAAGTTGCTGTCTGGCATAAACCTAACTCTGGGTGTTGCGTATATTTCTCCTAGTGTCAAATTCGAGTTCGATAAATTAGATGTAATTTTCAAAAACAATTCGTTCGGTAAAACATTAATCGGAGGTGACTTTAACGCCAAACATCGTTGTTGGAACAATTTTTACAATGATACCAGCGGCATTAATTTGTTAAATTACACAAATAAGAATAATCTTAATATCTTATACAGTTCTACATATTCACACAAGGCGCCCCGTAGACGCCCTTCCAATATCGATCTGTTTCTTACTAAAAATCTGAATTGCGACTTTACGTGTGTAACAGCTAATGAGCTTTCCTCCAATCACCTTCCAATTCTACTAAATCTACACTGTAAAAAAAATGTGTAAAATTACCTGTAATTTTGAGACCCACTATAATAGATGTAAATTTCCACGCATTTCTAATTTTGCAGTACGGAAGGAAAAAGTAATTTTGTATTACAATCACAAAAATTACAAATTACAAATTGCAAATGGAAATTTACACGTTTATAGTGGGTCTCAAAATTACCTACTATAATAGTTGTAATTTTACAAAAATTTTTTACAGTGTAGAAATAATAGAGATTGAGAGGAGTTTGAAACAATATCATAAGGTCAACTGGGAGGGTTTTTCGATTGCTACAAACAAATGGAGAATTAGACATAGTCTACAGAATCAGGAATCGATTGATTCATGCATACATGAACTGCAACAGTTCCTCTGCAGGGCCTTCAGGGAGTCCACTGAGATGCTAACCCATAATTTTAATCATGTAACGTCAGACCCTACAGTTGCTTTAGAAATTGATAAGCTTATTAAACTACGTAACTATTATCGTAGAAAATTCCAACATCTTGGCTTTGACAAATATAAGCTTTACCGTAACACCCTTAATAATATTATACGAGACAAATTAAATAAAGCAAAAAACAAAAAATGGGCTGAATATCCATACTTTTGAAGAGATGGAGGGAGGGAGAGAATAAAATAAAATTCTAACGAAAGTTCCTTAAAGAAACTTTACCCTTTAAAATAAAAAGAAGTTTGTCAGCTACGACAATTCTTCGCTGAGATATGCTTATTTGAAGTTATGCGAAATTTTGATGTTAACTGAGTGTTACGATAATTTTGTTGACGAGTGTATATCCTATTTTTACATCGTTTTTATTTCTGCTCTTGTTTTCTTC
This sequence comes from Temnothorax rugatulus, assembly GCA_035220575.1. Taxonomy (NCBI): domain Eukaryota; kingdom Metazoa; phylum Arthropoda; class Insecta; order Hymenoptera; family Formicidae; genus Temnothorax; species Temnothorax rugatulus. Next base: position 426,515 of record JASTWL010000120.1, read on the forward strand.
AGCTTATCAATTTTTATATTTAAAAGATCTATATGTGAGACCGTTATAGGGATCGTTTTTTACACTCTATCCCGATGTTATTTTCTTTATGAAGAAATTGTTTTTCCACTTATTTCAGATTCACGATGGTACTTGTCGAATTAATCGGGACCATTATTGTTGCCCTGAGCATTGTGTATATTTATTATAAATATGTAATATTTAACTTCTGGCACAAAAAGGGTGTCTTTTGCCCCGCACCAATGATACCAACGGGGAACATTAGCCTTTATTACTGGAAAAATGCAAGTAGGCGAGTATCTCTATTATCTCTCATATAATATTAACATAGACAATGTGAATGTATACTTACTTTTTCGAATACAACTCTCCACATCTTTTAATAAATAAAATATATAATTTAGATGGAAAGGACAAAAATGAAATTTAAGAATAAAAGTAATTTACAAAGTTTAATAGTAATATGATAAATTAGGATTGTTTAGAATAAATTCCAGACAAATTTCTATTAACTACAATACATTCATATTCAATCAAAGAATATAACTTGATAACTTATACATATTTTCGTCTACAATATAATTCTGTAAAAAATCGTTTTTTCATCAAAGAACAATATGTGTCAAGTAAATAACACAATTTTCTATAAAAAGGATGCCTTATAATGTACTGTATGTCAGAGATGGCCATAACTAATTACTTTTGTATTGAGTTACAAAAAAGTTACTAGTTACAAATGTATCGAGTAAGTAAATTTCCTTCGTTACTTCGTTACACATGTAGCGAGATGCCATTGTTACTCGATAAACTTGTAACGCGTAACGAAATTTATTTCGTTACTTGTTACAAATGTAACGAGTAACGAAATTTTTTTTGTCAGTCGATACTTTTCTAATGAATAACGAAATAAATTTCGTTAGTCGATACTTTCTTAATGAGTAACGAGAACAATTTAGGTACTGACGAAATTTAATTCGTTACTTGTTACAAATGTAACGAGTAACGAAATAAATTTCGTTAGTCGATACTTTTCTAACGAAAACGAGTAACGAAAACAATTTAGGTACTCAATACATTTGTAACGCGTAACGAAATTGATTTCGTTATTTGTTACAAATGTATTGAGTGTAACGCGTAACGAAATTGATTTCGTTACCCGTTTCTAGATGGAACGAAGTCGAATCGGGATTCAAAGCGTTGATATATGGCTTGGAGCGATAATCATTCATATGATTTCCTGCCGATGATTTACTTCCTTTCAACATCTGATAGACATGTTTCGGTGACAGTTGCCACTATTTTTTCTGTATCCAAACCGAAAGAAGCGTTAATATCAGTCAAAACATCCACTATTCGTTCCGCAGAATGTGTTCCAGGAAATCTCCGACACGCGATGGCAACAGACTTCCGTATTAACGTCGCTGAATCGATCTGCAATGTGAAAATCCGAAAAATATGTATTAGGTTCGCCTATCTGTAGAATATTTGTGTGTACTGAGAAAATATCTATCGTCGACAATGGCTGTGATCTTGAATTGTGTCTCATCCAATGTGCTGTGACACCTATAAATCGGCGACTTCTTGAAGTCCATATGTCTGTTGTAGTGCAGACGTAAATCGCGTCTTTCCTAAGATTGGTGCGAATTTCTTTCATTTTATCGTCATACAAAATCTCAATCCGTCTGCAAAGCGTATTCCTCGAGATATGCTTCAACGTCTTGTTATATTGCTTTATATTTAAATCTACAATAATAAAGCGAATTCAATTATAAGAAAATGCAACAATGTATGAATCCACGTTCATGGATTTAAATGAGTCACGTTTGACATTTTTATTGGAAGGAACGGAAGGAACAAAACTCTGTAAAGACTACACGCAGAACCAGTCGCGTCACTGACCATTAAATCAAAATCCAAGTGTAGTTATAATTTCTTACCAGAAGATTTCTCTCCTTACAAGCTTGATAAAATATTTAATTTGGACTCACCGTCAAACATTTTTCGGAAACTAGGCATCTCGACAGTACATAAGGGTGCCATACTTTCAAGAACGTAATTCGTGAAGTTTGTTTCGAAATTTCTTTGTAAAAATTGGCACGTAATGGTTTAATTTGGATTCTCGATCTCGATCTTCCGGCTGTTGACGTTTATCTCTTCTATAATCCAAGAAGGCTTGATAATCATCTGGATGCTTCCGCTGTAAATGTATTTACATTAGGACAAAAATTCGGATGAATCAGCTTACTTAATGAACAGTTTACGTTCCCATCGAAAAAATTGTCTTCAAACATACCTTAATGTGCATTGCAAAATTTGATGGAGATTTGAAGGATATGCTTTTATCGTTTTATTGTATGGGCACAATTGACAAACACCAATAAGTGGGCCACAAAACAAAGATTTTTTCATATCGATCTTGAAATATTTTCCATCGGAAAAGGCATGTTCTTTGCACTCCTCTATAAAGAGCTCCTCCATATCCTGGTTCGCTGAATCGTTGTCTACACCAGTCATATCGGTTTGGCTAGTCTCGTGTCTATTCAATTAATTTAATTTATTTGTTATCAAATTATTATTATTTTATCTATTGTATATGATATTCTAATCAAGGGTAATTATGCAGAGATAGGGAGCCGATTTCAATAATTTTAAAATATGTTATCGAGGTTATCACAGAATATCAAAGTAACATGTTAATATACATTTTTACATATTATATATTATATTAATAGTTCTCTTATATGTTTTAAAAATGTACATCTGTTATCTCACGTTGCAGTTTTGTAAATCAAATAATTAAGATTTCTTTTAAAACAAATTATTAAAAATATTATTTTATTCACTTGCAGCAACCGTAAATAAGCTTACCATGACGGAAACTACGGCGCAAAGTTTTATCTTTTTCTTAGCTGGCTTCGAAACTTCCGCGGCGACGACAACGTTCGCTTTATACGAATTAGCTCATCATCAAGATATACAGGAAATTGACGAAATATTGACAAAACATGGAGACTTGACCTATGACGCTCTGAATGAAATGCCTTATCTTCTCAAAGTAATAAATGGCAATTATTACAATAAATAAAAAAAATATTTCGTTATTAATGTGTAAGTTTAAATAAATTGCTTGTATTTTGGATAATGTATATTTTCATACTTTTCTTTTACATATTCCAGAGACTCTGAGAAAATACCCACCCCTTCCAATGTTGAACCGCATCTGCACTAAGGAAATAAACTTGCCGACAACAAAAATTCACGTGCCGAAGGGGACTTCGGTTTTAATACCGATATTTGGGCTGCATCGAGATCCATCGATTTAACCAAACCCAGATAAATTTAACCCGGAACGGTTCAACGCGGATGAAAAAGCAAAGAGGCATCCGTGCACCTTTTTGCCGTTTGGAGAAGGCCAATGAATCTGTATTGGTAAGGATATGAGTAAATCCATTAATATATCTATAATTTATTTATCGAATTATTGTTTAAAATTATTTTTATCGACTTGTGCACGTCTGTCTTTTGTAATATTTGCATTTTATTTCACAATGAGGAACGTCACAATAGTTGCGTCTTAAAGACTTCTTTAATTACATTTAAGAAATGTATTTGGTAATTATTTAGACTAACTTACCCCCCTCCAATAGCTTTAAGGGGTTATATACAGTTAGGAGCCCGAAAAAAAAGCGATTTTTTAAGAATTTATCCTGGAAAGGCATTTTAATTTAAAAACACAAAATTTTACACACTTATTGTAGTCACTTTTAAGTATAATCTCAAATTTTTGTGTTTAAAACTAATGATTTTTAAGGCCGCTATAGCCGACGTCCGGGAGCATCTCTAAAAAAAAAGTGTCTTGCGGTGACCACTCTATCTCTGGACTGAATCATCTGAAATCAAAAAACCAAAAAGATTTCGTTAATATAATATATTATCTAGTATTTAATCGAAGGAATAACCAAAATATTAATTTTAACAAAAATGGCGGCTTCTTAAACAAAAAATTTCGATTTTTGCTTCGAAATTTTTTGTTTAAAAAGCCGCCATTTTTGTTAAAATTAATATTTTGGTTATTCCTTCGATTAAATACTAGATAATATATTATATTAACGAAATCTTTTTGGTTTTTTGATTTCAGATGATTCAGTCCAGAGATAGAGTGGTCACCGCAAGACACCTTTTTTTTAGAGATGCTCCCGGACGTCGGCTATAGCGGCCTTAAAAATCATTAGTTTTAAACACAAAAATTTGAGATTATACTTAAAAGTGACTACAATAAGTGTGTAAAATTTTGTGTTTTTAAATTAAAATGCCTTTCCAGGATAAATTCTTAAAAAAATCGCTTTTTTTCGGGCTCCTAACTGTATATAACCTCTTAACCTTGACATATGTTGTCAAGGACATAACCCTGAGTAACTTTTCTTTATAACTTAATCGTCGGTCATTGCTTGTTTAAAAGTTGCGAACAAAAAAGTTCGAGAACTAGTGTCCGTGCTAAGAAAAGTAATTTACTGATATGTGTGTATAGACAGTACACATGTAAGCGGGGGTGAGTGAGGGTGGACTTCGATCGATTCGCGTGGAAAGTTGAAAACACGAACCGTACAATGACAGACCTTGCTTTACCCTATAAACAGGCCGGGGTTGGGTGGTGTGAACCTCGCTTCGATCCATCCCATCCTGTCTCTGCTTACAGAGCGAAACAAGATCTATCATTGTACGGTTCAGGTTTTTAACTTTCCACGCGAACCGAGATCCACCCCCATCCACCCCTCTCCCGCTTACATTTGTACTGTCTATACACATATATCTGTAAATTACTTGCCTTGGCACTGACACAAACTGTTATGTAGAAATTCGTGTAGATACGTAATAACAAGACAAGAGTAACACAAAGACTGACAACAGTAGAGAAGTGAAAGCTTTTAATAAACAATGATAAATATTGTGATGTCCTACAGTATAGGTCTACATACAAACTCACTATTCTTATATACACGTTGTCGAAAATTACGTATATTTCATTTAAATTCGTTTGTTCATAACTTTTAAATAATGACCGACGATTAAGTTATAAGAAAAAGTTACTCAGGACAATATATGTCAAGGTTAAAGTCATTGGAGGAGGGTACATTAATCTAAATAAACACCGTTATTAATTAAATATTTTTATAAATATTTTTGCGAAAAAGAGAGAAACTAACATATTTTAATTAAGTGTAACTTAATTAAAATATTTTAATTAAGTGTAACTTAATTAAAATGTACACTTAATTAAAATATGTTAGTTTCTCTCTTTATCGCAAAAATATTTATAAAAATATTTAATTAATAACGGTGATTATTTAGATTAACGTACCCTTCTCCAATGACTTTAACCTTGACATATGTTGTCCTGTGTACATTTTAATTAAGTTACACTTAATTAAAATATGTTAGTTTCTCTCTTTTTCGCAAAATATTTATAAAAATATTTAATTAATAACTTAATTAATAATTTAATCTTCTAAATTTTTGTATGGTTTTTTTTCTATGAAAAGGGTGAGTAAATACTTTTTAGATTGATAAGAAAAAACTTGCTAAATCTATAATAAGTTACTACACAAACGTTTTATATAAGTTTTATTCCATAAGTATTATTAATTTTTAGGAGCGCAATTTGGATTATGGATACATACAAACGAAAGTGGGACTCGTGTGTCTTTTCTTTCGAAATATAAATTCAAACCTCATCCCCGGACAGCGGAGTCGTTCGTTTACAACGAAAAATCATTTGGTCTCGCTGAAAAAGGTGGTGTTCATCTTATCATCAAGCAACGATAAAATATGCCAGCATGGGGAATATGCCACTCGTTATGTTTAACAAAGCTACGGCTAAAAGCGCTCTTATAAATACCATGAAATTGTTCATAGTTCTATATCTGACGTTTTGCATAAGTTTTGTTCAATTCCTGACAATATTATAATAGTTTTTATGAGATAAGTACATTTGATAACGTGCTTTTTAGAACTTTCTTAATGCCTTATGTAAGTTATTCTTCAACTGTTACACTATTTTTAACTTGATTAGCTTGTTGTTCTATTAGTATTGGTTAGGATGAAAGTATTCAGTACGTCGCTGGTTCGTTTTACTGACACCCGTATTGTACAGGCTTATTCCCACACAGCACACTGTATCCTGGGGATATCCCAAATTGTCCCAGATTTCCAAATACGATCCCACGGATATCCCAGCAGGTTCTGTCCGGGATATTCCAATAGGATATCGTGAGATATCCTATTATAATCTCACGATATCTAAATATTCTGTCATATCCGTTGCATAAGCTATCTTACGAGATCTTCTGAAGGATATCCTTCACTCAAAAAAAAAAAATTCTACTGATAAGTGGGGAATTCCTCTTAGCACTTCCTCTAAGCAAAAATGTTACATGAAGAATATTTTTCTTTAAGTAATACGTATTACTTTATAAAAGAGTGGATGCGTAAGCTATAATCAAGAGTAAATTCCTCTATAGCAAATTCTACTATAATAATCCAAATAGCCTCTTAAAATTAGAGGATATGCAAGATATTCCCATGTAGAAATTTGTTAGGGATGTCCTTACATAACATAAGGCCCCGATCATACTTATTAGGGATGCCATAAGAAAGATTTCCTTATTTTAACATGATGAGGTTCCGATCATTATTTATTAGGGATTCCATAAGAAAGGTTTCATTATTTTATCTAATAAGGCCCTTGTAAGGATTTGATAAGGATGTTTTAACTTCATAAATACTTATTTATTAGGGCTAACCTGATGAGGTCCCGATCATTATTTATTAGGAATTCCATAAGAAAGGTTTCCTTATTTTTCTCTAGTGAGGCCTTTGTAAGGATTTGATAAGGATGTTTTAACTTCATAAATACTTATTTATTAGGGCTAACCGGATAAGGTCCCGATCATTATTTATTACTCACACAGTACACGATGTCCATTGGACGTCCATAGACGTCGACTGGACGTCCAGGACGTCCAAGTGGACGTCCTTAGACGTCCAATGGACATCGTGTGCTGTGTGGGTAGGGATTCCATAAGAAAGATTTCCTTATTTTTGTCTAATGAAACCCTTGTAAGAATTTGATAAGAATGTTTCAACTTTATAAATATACTTTTTTCATAAATATATTTACAAACACAAAATTTCATAATAAGCCGGCACTGGTTTCTGACATTCACCCGATATTAAGAAATATTATATCATCCCACACAGCACACTTTATCTGAGGGACGTCCTACAGACATCATTTTGGGATATCGCAATAACCGCAGGACATCCCAAAATGATCTCAGATATCCGGTGGATATCCATTGGATGCACAAGTGTCCGGCTATTTAGTATCTTGCAGACATCTTAGATGACGTCCACAGGATATCTGAGGCAGATCGAAAAATATCGCAAGATATTAATTAACTCCCAAAAAAATATTCTATCGTTTAGTGGCTCCCGCTTGATTTTAGAGGATTTTCCTCTGAAATACGGTCTCAAGAAGATATTTTAAAATCTAGAGGAATATCCTCTAACCATGAGACACTAGACTTAAGATTGCAGTCCTCTTAATGCTAGAGGACTGACACTGATTTCCGATATTCACCCGACATAAAAAAAATTATTTATTTCGAAATTGTATTACTATTTTTTAAGTAAATTTGTTTCTTAAGATGCAGTCTATGATTATAAATATTTTCTGGTATCTGAAAAAACACTTACCTTGGTGGGATTCGAACTCGGGACCTCTGGATCGTGAGCCAACTGCCTTACGTGGTAGACTACTTCTTAATTTAATGTGAGCGTTATATATAGTCTACATATGTCATAACCAGCGCAAATATATAATTTTTCAAAAATCATCTTAAGAAACAAATTTAGTTTAAAAAGAGTAATAAATTTTAAATTGGATATATGATATAATATTTCTTAATGTCGGGTGAATGTCAGAAACCAGTGCCGGCTTATTATGAAATTTTGTGTTCGTAAATATATTTATGAAAAAAGTATATTTATAAAGTTAAACATTCTTATCAAATTCTTACAAGGGCTTCATTAGACAAAGATAAGGAAATCTTTCTTATGGAATCCCTACCCACACAGCACACGATGTCCATTGGACGTCTAAGGACGTCCTGGACGTCCAGTCGACGTCTATGGACGTCCAATGGACATCGTGTACTGTGTGAGTAATAAATAATAATGATCGGGACCTTATCCGGTTAGCCCTAATGAAGAAGTATTTATGAAGTTAAAACATCCTTATCAAATCCTTACAAGGGCCTTATTAGATAAAATAAGGAAACCTTTCTTATGGAATCCCTAATAAATAATGATCGGGACCTCATCATGTTAAAATAAGGAAATCTTTCTTATGGCATCCCTAATAAAGTATGATCGGGGCCTTATGTTATGTAAGGACATCCCTAACAAATTTCTACATGGGAATATCTTGCATATCCTCTAATTTTAAGAGGCTATTCGGATTATTATAGTAGAATTTGCTATAGAGGAATTTACTCTTGATTATAGCTTACGCATCCACTCTTTTATAAAGTAATACGTATTACTTAAAGAAAAATATTCTTCATGTAACATTTTTGGAGGAAGTGCTAAGAGGAATTCCCCACTTATCAGTAGAATATTTTTTTTTGAGTGAAGGATATCCTGCAGAAGATCTCGTAAGATAGCTTATGCAACGGATATGACAGAATATTTAGATATCGTGAGATTATAATAGGATATCTCACGATATCCTATTGGAATATCCCGGGCAGAACCTGCTGGGATATCCGTGGGATCGTATTTGGAAATCTGGGACAATTTGGGATATCCCCAGGATACAGTGTGCTGTGTGGGATATATCCAATTTAAAATTTTATTACTCTTTTTAAACTAAATTTGTTTTTTAAGATGATTTTTGAAAAATTATATATTTGCGCTGGTTATGACATATGTAGACTATACATAACGCTCACATTAAATTAAGAAGTAGTCTACCACGTAAGGCAGTTGGCTCACGATCCAGAGGTCCCGAGTTCGAATCCCACCAAGGTAAGTGTTTTTTCAGATACCAGAAAATATTTATAATCATAGACTGCATCTTAAGAAACAAATTTACTTAAAAAAATAGTAATACAATTTCGAAATAAATAATTTTTTTTATGTCGGGTGAATATCGGAAATCAGTGTCAGTCCTCTAGCATTAAGAGGACTGCAATCTTAAGTCTAGTGTCTCATGGTTAGAGGATATTCCTCTAGATTTTAAAATATCTTCTTGAGACCGTATTTCAGAGGAAAATCCTCTAAAATCAAGCGGGAGCCACTAAACGATAGAATATTTTTTTGGGAGTTAATTAATATCTTGCGATATTTTTCGATCTGCCTCAGATATCCTGTGGACGTCATCTAAGATGTCTGCAAGATATTAAATAGCCGCCCGCTAAACAATATTTTGTTACAGAAATATTTTTGTAACGTCGCAGTATAGCCATGCGACATTTTACGTTTAGTTGCATAAACGTTTTAATAACATAAAAGGAACCAGAAATGTCCTGATTCAATTACCTTACATATGCGACGTTGCACTTACAACGTGTTTTAGGCATTTGCAAAACTTTATATGTGCAACATCGCATTTACAACGTTTTTGCGACGTTTGTGAAACTTGCATCAAACGTTAGGGAAACGTTACAACTTTTGTTCCAAAAACAACGTTTATACAACCAGGAACTTAAATTTTCCGTTTCACGGTTAATTTGCAACGTTGCATTTGTAACGTTTTTGTAACGAATGTATAAAGGTGAAATTTTATGGGCAGTGAAAAGCAGCAGCAGATCGTACTGATTGGCTACAAAATAGAGAAGTTCTAAAAACTCGAGAACTTCTCTATTTTGTAGCCAATGAGTACGATCTGCTGCTGCTTTTCACTGCACATGAAATTTCACCTTAATGCGGGGTCTACCAGCAGGAATAGTGGATTAGGTTGTAAGACGTCAGAATAAAACTGGTTTTTCCAGTGTAATATGGCGTAGAGTTAGACCGTCAACGGAATTGTTGAACCTCATTTTGTATGGTCTGCTCAACCATTTTTCTTATGACCTTAATCTAACTATTACACTGGAAAACCAGCTTTATGCTCTTACAGCTTACTGACGTCTTACAGCCTAATCCATCACTTCTGCATATATAATATGATATACAACATACGTAAATACGATCAATGAAAAACATAATAATTATTCGTTTATTAATTAATTTATTTTAATAAATTATTTTAATTTATTTTAATAAATACAGTATTGTGATGGTAAATGGGTTTAATGTCATTGCACATTTATTCTATAATACTATACTATAATGTCTATGTATATAATACTATATAGTAGGTGAGCCCAATAGGGGATTTTGTGATTTACTCGAGCGCGACAGATTAACATATAGGGGGATACCTTGCACCCTGTTGAGTACCTCCACTATATATAAGCCCTTAATATAGGATCGCGCGTCTAGGGCAGCCGATCAGAATAGTAAAAAAAAATCGATCGTTAGAAATACTCGAGCGCGTCAGATTAAGGTAAGGTGGGTTAATAACATGCTGAAAAGTGTGCATTTCAATAATCTGACGATTTGAGCGTGACGTAAGGGAGTGGGAGGGTCACAAACTTGCAAAAAAAAAAACGTCACCTTGACATTCTCGAGCGCGGTCGAATTTCTTTTTATTTTGAAGGAAATAATTCAAGAATAACGGAAAAAATATAATCTGCCGATTTCCACAAGCCGAAGTAGCACAAATCGTCAGAAAAGTTTAGTGCGTGCAGCTGCAGTGAAGCATGTATATTCCCCAGTTCCCCACTCCGCGCCTCTATTTCCCTTTCACTTTTTCTCAATCTCTTACTCTCTCGCACCGTCCCCACACTACTTTCCGTCGCCATGACGCCATCACAGCTGATCACACGCGTTCGTGGCATTATAAATTATATGTACAACGCTCTAGCTTTAGTCGAGTCGCCAGGTCGATTGAGCATTTTTTTCGAGGTTGATGGCTTAAGTTAATGTTTTTTGGGTCGTAGAACAAGAATCTGTAAATAGTTTTTTCGTAAGTCGATGCAATAAAAAGTTATTAACAATTTATTTGTTTAAATTGCCCTAGCAATCAAACTATACATCCTATAAAAAAATGAACTGGAGAAAATTTGTTCCTCTTTTCACGACGAACAAAATGACGTTTGAATTTTTCCAAAATCTTGATTATTGACGGAAATATGTCAATTTTTAGGTATTTACTGCCTACGCATCGCGGAGTACCCCAGGCGTGCGCGCTCGCGTTTGATTCAAATAAAAGGAGCAAAAAAAATAAATTAAATTAAAATTAAAGGAGCAAAACTCGTGTGGTACAATTGAGGGCGAGCGCGCACGCCTAGGGTACTCTGCGACGCGTAGGCAGTAATTACCTAAAAATTGACATATTTCCGTCAATAATCAAGATTTTGGAAAAATTCAAACGTCATTTTGTTCGTCGTGAAAAGAGGAACAAATTTTCTCCAGTTCATTTTTTTATAGGATGTATAGTTTGATTGCTAGGGCAATTTAAACAAATAAATTGTTAATAACTTTTTATTGCATCGACTTACGAAAAAACTATTTACAGATTCTTGTTCTACGACCCAAAAAACATTAACTTAAGCCATCAACCTCGAAAAAAATGCTCAATCGACCTGGCGACTGGACTACTTGTTTATTTGTCACATTTAGTAATTAAAAAAAAAAATTTCTTTTATTAAAAATTTTTTTTTCAATTCGTCAGATTAAGAAAATCCCTCCAAATAATCGTCAGATTATGGGTCAGCACGACTAGGACATCAAGCTGAATCACCTGTATAATAATCTGACGCGCTCGAGTCTTTCAAAATGGCGATTTTTTTGTGCATTATCAAGAAGCCGCCATGAGCTTGCGTCATGTCCGAATCGTCAGTCTTTTGAATGGGAGCTTCTTTCGGGTTCACTTAACATCCCCTCTGAATATCTGACGCGCTCGAATAAATTTTTTTTTTCCCGTTTTCAACCCTTCCGTACAGCCACCCCCACCATGCAAACCGGCAGATTAACATACCTCCAATATCAGAGACACGTTGGAGCATATACACTATCAATATCTGACGCGCTCGAGTATTTTTATGTGACTATTTTTTTTTACATTTTTGAAAACCTGTAGACGCTTCCCCCACCGGTGAAAGGGTGTACATTATATAACCTTTTTTTCTTTCTACCATCTAATCTTCAAAATCCAATAGGTTCCTACGACGCTCGAGTAAATCACCATTTAGCCTTCTGGGCTCACCTACTAATAATGTCGTGTACGTTACACATCACACTAATAATTTTCGCTATCTATCTTATAAATGCGAACAGCCGCAAAACACGCGGTACCGATTTTCTTTAGCTCGAACCCGCACTTACTAATTATACCTATCTGTCGCACGTGGAGGCCGGAGGAAACGCGAAGCCACGAAACGGTCGTTGTCGGTATCGGTAGCTACCGACCTTCTCGCTAACCCACCAATCAGTGCACTTCTTCCTGCGCCTAGCATCACGGCGCCTGTCCGTAACTCAAGCGACAAATAACAAGCGTAGTAGCCGCGATGCGGCGACATAGAAATCGGTTATAGAAACCGCGCGTCGAAATCTTAAACACGTGGCACACGCCCGCACGGAACGATGCGATGGCTCGCCGCGAACTACGCACTACTTCTTCTCGTAGCGTCCTCTATAATATATAGTTATACATTTTCTAATAATGTCGCATTTACAACGTTAATGCAGAGTAGTAAAATGTTTTTCAAAGTTATGTTTTGATTGAACCGTTTAAAGTACGTAGCGAAATGAATATTTTAGAAACATCGCAAATGTTAGCGTTGAGGCAACGTTTATAAAGTCGTAAAGAAAACGTTTCATACAAAAGTTATTTGAACGTCACAAAACATTTCATTTGTGACGTTCCGAATTGTCAAATTAAATGCGGAAAAGCAACGTTTCTGATACGTTCTACAGACTGACACAAATAAAACGTTAATTTGAGACGTTTACGAAATCTTTTATTGCCTATACATATAAAACGTTTCAGATTTGCTGAATTACAGTCGAAATGTGACGTTACAAGAAGGTTACATGTTTAGCGGGCGGACACTTGTGCATCCAATGGATATCCACCGGATATCTGAGATCATTTTGGAATGTCCTGCGGTTATTGCGATATCCCAAAATGATGTCTGTAGGACGTCCCTCAGATAAAGTGTGCTGTGCCCACACAGGGTTATAATATAAAACTGCGTCTTGGGGGAATATGCAACTACAACCCAGATAGCACTGGACGTCCCGAGGACGTCCGTTTTAAGTCCAATTTATGTCCGCACGTCCATGGACATAAAATGGACATTCAAGGGATGTCCGTTGTTGGTAATGAAACGGATGTCCTATTTGAAACATCCTGTGGATGTCTAATTTATGTTCACACTTGGATCTTATTTTTATGACTTTTAATTATATTTATTGTTATTAATATATATATATATATATATATATATATATATATATATATAGTCTAATGTCACTATATGGTATAGTTTTATAATAGACTGTTTAGTTACCGAAGCTTATTGTGTAGCATCCAATTAATAAAATATTAGTTAACATCGAAAGATCATATTTTTTATGAACTATTGTATATTCAACATTTAGCGATAAAAAACACAATGATTTAATTTTTGTTTACAGTCGTTTATTATCTGTATTTTATGAAAAATATTTTTTGTAATAAAACCTAGGATCTTTAGGAATATAATTCCAACGAAAAATATTTATTTTTTATAAAATACAGATAAATGACTAAACAAAAATCAAATAATTATGTTTTTTAAATATACTTTTAATTAAAAACGAAAAACAGAACTTGAATCGCCAGTGAACAATTAGCAATTAGCAAAAGTATTATGATTGACCCAACTGGCAAATTTTATTGATCAATAAACGCTACGTTTTGACCGCAGATTTCGGTCCTTTTCAAGAGTATAGAAATCACTCACAAATATTAATTAATTAATTAATATTTGTGAGTGATGTGGCGGTCTACGCCACTTGAGGTACACGCCCGCGCGGTAACTCAGCGGTAGCTGTAGTACCGGCAACTACTCTGGCTCGACGCCGCTAGGCGCCGCATCGCCGGTACCGTTGCTCGTGTTTCAAATTCGTCATCAACCTGTATATAAAGGGCCTTTCTACGAGGCCAAACCAGATCTCCTCGGCGCTAGTCGCCGGTCGGCAGAAGCGCGTGAATGCTCACAAATATATTAATTAATATTTGTGAGTGGTTTCTATACGCTTGAAAAGGACCGAAATCTGCGGTCGAAACGTAGCGTTTTTTGATCAATAAAATTTGCCAGTTGCGTCGTAATATCTTTGCTAACTTTTAATCAAAATTTACAATTAAAAAAGATGTCCAAAAGCAATCCATTATAGGTCCAAAAATGGATACGTTTTGGACATTCTGCGGACGTACAGAGTGGTGACAAATGGACGTCCATGGGACGTACATAGAACGTCCGACGGACCTTATTTGGACTTTGTATGGACGTCCAAATGTCCAAAAGCGGATGTCCACTGAACATACAATGGACGTCCTTGTGCTATCTGGGTATAGGTAGGGGTAAAATGCCAGTACTGTTTACAGTTTCCTAACGTAATGCCAGTAGATTGGGAAGTTGTAAACAGTATAAACAAACATTTTCCCATATAAATGTTAAAAATAAATAAATCTAAATATTTATTTCATGCGCTATGAATAAGTTATGTACTTTAATATTTTGCAAAATTGTATTCCGGATAATTTAAATTATAGTCCAGTCAAATTAGATCAAAATATAGCGAATAGAAAAAATAACCAGTAAAAAGTTATAAATTGGTGGAGACCTTTATCTTGACATACTATTGAACATATTAAAAGTCCGGACTTCTATCTGCAGGGCTTGATCCGCCATCTTAAAAAAAGTGCTCTAATTCAGTTTTTCCCTCATATCTCGGTAATCGTTGATCCTATCGTAATAAAGGTTATTATAAAACATGAAGCTTATTAAATTCTCTATAAAAAAAGGTCCAATACATTTTTTTCATATCTTTAATAATTTTTCTGTAATACACTGTTGAATATATGGATATTTGTATTTTGTCTCTCGCTGTCATAAAAATCACACTCTCGGTATAGAATTTGTAAGAAAAAATATAAATAGACAAAAAATATCAAATGTGTGCGTGATATTTCTCGTACATATGAAAATTTGGCAACTCTTACCATTTAAAATTGTTGTACACTATTAGTACTGGGGGTAGCGTCGTCTATAAGATTCTTCTGAGCCGTTTCCTAAGGTTGTGAATTTGCAGAGCTATGATCATCATTTCGATCTTCAACATCGATTACAAAGAAATCGTTCTCGTCAAGCTTCTAATGCTTGACAGCTGAAGCTCCCAATAATTGTACTTCATTATATGATGCGCTGAAGCCCAAACTAGATAGTAACGTCACTAGATTTTTAGAGCCAAATTTTCGGTATAAAAAAGCAGCAACGCTGATTAAAAGTGGTGACAAGAAAAATCTTGGCCTGGTCGCCAACATAATAGCGTGCGCTATTGAAATGCATTTTTGTTCGAGCTGCTGCGATGGGCATTCTTTTCCTTTAGCTATAACGTTTTTCAGAAAAATATTGAGGGATTTCGGTATGTAGTCTTTTACATCTGTTAAAAAATCATCGCCTGAAGGATATGCAGACGTGTCGTTGATTTGTGAGCGAATATCTTCCCGAATTATGACTGTAGCTGCAGTGACTACTCGAAGGCGTTCTTCCCGTTCATCGACTTTCTTTCGTTCATACCAATAACTCGACAAAATTGTATATCCTTTTTTTGGAAACATGTAGTAGTAATCTTCTTATTTGTCGGTATAAAAATCTCGTCACCGTATTTTTCTTTTAGTTTTCTTAAGAACGGAAGAAAGTCGATGAACAGAAAGAACGTCTTCGAGTAGTCACTACAGCTGCAGCCATAATTCGGGAAGATATTCGCTTACAAATCAACATACGTCTGCATATCCTTCAAGCGATGATTTTTTGACAGATGTAAAAGACTACATACCGAAATCCCTCAATATTTTTCTGAAAAACGTTATAGCTAAAGGAAAAGAATGCCCATTGCAGCAGCTCGAACAAAAATGCATTTTAATAGCACACGCTATTATGTTGGCAACCAGGCCAAGATTTTTCTTGTCACCACTTTTAATCAGCGTTGCTGATTTTTTATACCAGAAATTTGGCTCTAAAAATCTAGTGACGTTACTATCTAGTTTGGGCTTCAGCGCATCATATAATGAAGTACAATTATTGGGAGCTTCAGCTGTCAAGCATTGGAAGCTTGACGAGAACGATTTCTTCGTAATTGATGTTGAAGATTGAGATGATGATCATAGCCCTGCCGATTCATGACCTTAGGAAACGGCTCAGAAGAATCTTGTGGACGACGCTACCCCCAGTACTAGTCGTGTACAACAATTTTAAATGGTAAGAATTGCCAAATTTTCATATGTACGAAAAATATCGCACACATGTGATATTTTTTGTCTATTTATATTTTTTCTTACAAATTCTATTCCGAGAGTGTGATTTTTATGACAGCGTGAGACAAAATACAAATATCCATATATTCAACAGTGTATTACAGAAAAACTATTAAAGATATGAAAAAATGTATTGGACCTTTTTTATAGAGAATTTAATAAGCTTCATTTTTTATAAAAACCTTCATTACGATAGGATCAACAATTACCGAAATATGAGGGAAAAACTCAATTGGAACACCTTTTTTTCAAGATGGCGGATCGAGCCTTGCAGATAGAGGTCCGGACTTTTAGTATGTTCAATAGTATGCCAAGATAAAGGTCTCTACCAATTTATAACTTTTTACTGGTTATTTTTTTTTTTTGCCAATTTGACTGGACTATTATTTGTAGTACACAACACTATTGAAATACAAAGAAAATAATACAAACACATTTTTTACATGTTTTAAACAAGAATGCCTCGAATGTATACGAGGAAGACTACAAAAAAATAGCTAAAAAAAATGTAGCTGACACAAAGTTATAAAATTTACAAAGTTATAAGATTTTAAGGTTTATAAGGTTTTAAAGTTTATAAGGTTTAAGGTTTTAATGTTTTCAAGATTTATTTTTTATTTTAATCTCAAATGTTGCAATCCAATATTACAATAATTTTAATATTACAATTTAATTATAAAATTTTATTTTTTATGTTAAAAACTATTTGTACTGACTTATTTTGAAGACTATTTGTACTGTTTTTATGAATCACCAAATTTAACTTTTTCCAAAATTACTTATATTATCAAAATTACCTTTTTCCAAAAAAGGTAAAAAAAGGCGCCAAGTACACGCAATGTATTTTGTAAATTCAAAAATCCAACTTAAGTGGTAGCTTTATTTTTTCTTCACAAAATTATGTTACCTAACTTAACTCAAGTGACATGTATTTCAAAAAAAATTTCTTTGAACTCAAAAATATGATACTTACATCTATTATAACAGACGACAAAAATTATATCAAAAATACAAAAAAAATTGTTCGACTTACCGTGACAGCACGCGTGCGTCCTTTCACTCTCACTGTCGCGTACGCAATGAGAGGCGCTGCATGCAGCCGTTGAATAGGTTCGGGACGGTGTAGTGCGGGGGGATGTATTATTTATCTAGCTGTTCCCAATTACCCGCCGTTCTCAATTCCCCCACTCTCCCCTATTGTTAAAGAGATAAACTATAAATTACATACTTATTACCTTCGTGACGTGAAAAAATGTTTTCATAATTGCGCAGTTCTTTCTTTATGAATCTATATTTTTGTACACGTAATTTATTTTTTTCTCTTGCATTCATGTTCGATGTTTGATTATTAATTTGTGAATATTATTAATATATTATATTAATATTGTAATTAGCATTATTAATATTTTTGTAATACTAGACGTTACAGACGCGCGCTATTTAGCTTTTTATTTTTCACTTTTTCCAAAGAACAAGTATGTAAATTAATCACGCAATTACGATAACCCGATGTTTGTGATCTGTCAAAATACGATCTCTCCGCTGACAGTTACTCTCGCAGCACGAAGTGAGCCAAGAGAGAGAACCAATCAGCATTGTAAAAAAGCGTCATTTTAATGCGTGAAACTGTAACGCGATGATAAAAAACAAATAACATTTTTATTATGGTTACGGCCAGTTATAAAATATATCTATATTGTGTTAATATATTGATTGAGTAAGTATTAATTTTATAAGTTCTCGAATTATTATAACCAGTATAATTCAAGAAAATATTTCTTATACACGGAAAGAATGGTTTTGCTGAAGTATCTAAAAATTTAGCTAGACACAGATTTGAAAATAATTTTAACCCTTAAATGCCACACCTCTCAAGAATCTCGTAAATGACACATGGGGTCTAAAAGACCCCAGCATGAAAAATGTCTCCTTACTTATTGATTTTTTGATATTTAGTTATGAAAATTATTTTCAATGTTGTTCAAGGCTTAGAAAAGAGAATAGAATGCTTATGTTGTTAAAATTTCAATTTCAACATAGTATAAAAAAGTGTGCAAGTAGAAACTTGCACATTGCTTCTTCATAGTCTTTAAGTTTGCAAGTAGAAACTTGCACATTGCTTCCTCATAGTTTTTAAGTGTGCAAGTAGAAACTTGCACATTGCTTCCTCATAGTTTTTAAGTGTGCAAGTAGAAACTTGCTCATTGCTTCCTCATAGTTTCTTAAGTGTGCAAGTAGAAACCTGCACATTGCTTCCTTATGGTTTTTAAGTGTGCAAGTAGAAACTTTCGCTCACAAAGCTCCTCTATGAGGAAGCTTGTATTTTATTCGATGTATAACACAGCCCCACAAAAAAAAAATTTTTTTCTGTCCGGCGGACCGGACTAGTCAATTCTTACGTATTTTGGGTCGCTGAATCCGAATCCGAGGTCAGAATTCAAAAGTTGGTTCGTGTTTTTTTTCTAATCTCAAAAAACATACTTTTTTAGTACATTTGAGCCGTAATGAAAAAGCGCGAGCTAGTTTCGAAATTCTGACCGTGGATTCGGATTCAAAAGCTTGAATTACATAACAATTGACTAGATTTTTTAATAAAAAATGGCAGATCCAATATGGCGGACCCAATATGGCGGATGTTTTTTCAAATTGATCCGATTCGCTTGAAACTTGGTACTCGGGGGTTTTTGTGGTTGCTGAATACGAATCTGACGTCAGATCATAACATAATCACACTGAAAATGCAGTTTTTCCCACATGACTCTGAGAAAGTACAAATCTTATATATTTGGCGTCCAAGACCACAATTAGTCAAAGTATATCCATGACTTGATCCTTCTGCAACCAGGGTACCTCGTGGTGACGGTGGGCAACGGATTTATTCCGGCGTTATAGATACGTATCTAACCCAGGAATTTCGCCGGAATAAATCCGTTGCCCACCGTCACCACGTGGAGGTACCCTGGTTGCAGAAGGATCAAGTCATGGATATACTTTGACTAATTGTGGTCTTGGACGTCAAATATATAAGGTTTGTACTTTCTCAGAGTCATGTTGGAAAAACTGAATTTTCAGTGTGATTATGTTATGATCTGACGTCAGATTCGTATTCAGCGACCCCAAAAACCCTCGAGTAACAAATTTTAGGTGAATCTGGTCAATTTTCAAAAACTCATCGAGTATACTGGATCTGCCATTTTGAATTTTGGAAAACTGACATCAGATTCGTACTCAGCGACCACAAAAACCCCCGAGTACCAAGTTTTAAGCGAATCGGATCAATTTGAAAAAACATCCGCCATCCCGTGCAGCACATATTGGTTGACCAACGGTTGGCTTTTAATCGGAAGCATCGGCGTTGGGGAAACAATGTTGGACCGACATTGTTAAAATGCTACAATCCGATGAATCGTTAGACAGACTTTCTTTTTTATTTATTTGATACGAATTAAAAGGCATTGTTGTGTTTTTTTTACAAATTTTAACTGTTTTGAAATAGCCTACAGTATTTTTAACTATTTTTAGTGTATATTATTAATCGATTGACAACGCAATACCAACCGTTTGTTAAACGACATTTAGCCGACGTTGGATCATTGTTTGATAATCGATGTGCAACGAAAACAGAGTGATATGCTTACAGCGGCGCTGTGAGCGAACCGCAGGGCGGGCGTGCCGGGCGCGCAGTCAAGACCCAAGCAGCACATATTGGTTGACCAACGGTTGGCTTTTAATCGGAAGCATCGGCGTTGGGGAAACAATGTTGGACCGACATTGTTAAAATGCTACAATTCGATGAATCGTTAGATAGATTTTTATTTATTTATTTGATACGAATTAAAAGGCATTGTTATGTTTTTTTGTAAATTGTAACTGTTTTAAAATAGTCTGCAGCATTTTTAACTATTTTAGTGTATATCTTATTAATCGATTGACGACGCAATACCAACCGTTTGTTGAACGACGTTTAGCCGACATTGGACCATCGAAATTAATATAAAAAATCAGCTGATTTTAATCAAATTGTTTTGGCATTATGAGTTGCTTCTTTCTGAATTACCTGTGTTCAAAACTTTAAAAATTATGTCTGAAATTAAGAGACTATGGCCGGTATTCATAGTCGGATCTTATTTCAAGACCGTCTTAATTAAGACGGTCTTGAAATAAGATCCGACCATAATGAATACCGGCCACAGTCTCTTAATTTCAGACATAATTTTTAAAGTTTTGAACACAGGTAACAATAAGTGTAACATATGTAGACAATACGAAACGTCTTCATCAATCAATGTTGTAGCACAGTGCGGAAGGTGACTGACTCAAGAGCCAAGGGTTTCAGGTTCAAATCCAGCGGTGGTAAGCAAATTTTTCAGGTACAATATAAATTTATTTAATTAAGTTTGCACGTAATGAAGATTTTCAGCAATAAAATAATGTTTAACGAGAGAAGTAAATTTTATATTTTATTTTGTAGGATATCCAAAAATTTTTACGTAAATCGTTGGTACAATGTTGGCTAAATGTAATATCCAATATTTCACCAATCATTGGCCGTCGGTGAACAAGCGTGACGCCGCCAACATCGGTCCATTGTTATTTTGGAACGTTGGGCCGACATAATATAAGTTGGGCAATCAACATAGATCCAATATCAGACCAATGTTAATGTGCTGCTCGGGTAGTTATACTTTATATCTTACTTAATTATCAAGGATTGTAATCGATATCAAAAATACCAATATTGATATTTTGCGTTTTTCTTTTATTTCATATACAATCAACCTAACTGTGAACAAAACCTAATGGAATTTGTACAACTGAATAATAGGCAAGTGAAAAATCCACTCGTTTATTTCGAAATCTGTGTCTATTATTCGTTGAAAAATCCAGAACATCGCAAAAACATGATCGAGCTAGGTCTCGTCGTGATTGTTCGAAAGGGAGTCATTCGGTAGCGAGGAGGAAAATCAACCCGCACTCATACTTTCGCATTCTTCAAATAATAACGTCTATCTCGCTTATATACAACGCAATATGCACCCGGGATCATTAATGTCTAAAGTATATACATAAGTTAAGGCGCTTATTAGGGCGTATATGGGAAATGGACTCCTGTGCACAAATTCGTGTTTTAAAGTGGTCGGATGTCCCCCTCTTCATCACCCTCGTCAAGAACGAGCTGCCGATCGCGCACAACTAAGGCGTGAGTCGCTTTGCCTCGGAAGTGATTGTAATGAAGGTCACGATTATAATTATATATAATTCTATGATTATAAGTTAGCTTAATTTTAGACACGTCCAACGTTCGTCATTAAGATGTGAAGAGGGGACAAGAGGAGTACAAATGGGCATCAACACGAAAATCAGGCTAAAAATTGCATCTAAACCCGACCATCGTTTTAGGACACATTAATGACCCTATTCCTTTCCTATTCTTATTCTATTTCAAAGCGCGAAGAAACTTTCTAAATGCAGGTATATAGAAAAACTTCTTTCTTTAATTAAATGAAAAATTGAAATTGGTATCATTTTTCGTAAATTAATCCTCATTAATACAAATTAATATTAATTTTTTATTTTTCGTGTAATTTGAAGTGAACTTAAATCAGTACAAAATTACCTTTTTCAAAAAAGGTAAAAAAAAGGCGCCAAGTACACGCAATGTATTTTGTAAATTCAAAAATCCAACCTAAATGGTAGCTTTATTTCTTCTTCACAAAATTATATTACCTAACTTAACTCAAGTGACATGTATTTTAAAGAAAGATGTGAAATCTTTAATTTCTCCTTCACAAAATTATATTACCTAACTTAACTCAAATGACATGTATTTCAAAAAAAAAAAAAATGAAATTTTTAAATTAAATTGCGCCAATTGCAAAAAGAATATGTATATTGCTTTGAAAGATAATTGTTGTGCAACTACTTTAAAAAAATAAAACTTAAGTGGTATCTTTGTGTTCCTATGCAAGGGTTTTTCTATTCCAACTCAAGTGGTAATAGCTTCTTAATTCTCTTTAACAAATTTTTAATATTACAAAGAATCATTTTACAAAGAATTAAAGAAGTAACAGTACAAAATAAAAATATTTATTTAAAACAAAATAAATAAATTTTTCTTGTAAAAAAACTTGGCGCTGCTTTTTTACTCCTAGCGCATTTTTCTCTAAATTATGTTTATTGTTTTATTCAATCAAAAATATTAGTACTAATGTTTAAATTTTAATGTTTAAATTTCAAAGTCTAGCAGCGCCAAGTTTTTGAAATACATGTCATTTGAGTTAAGTTAGGTAATATAATTTTATGAAAGAGAAATTAAAGATTTCACATTTTTCTTTAAAATACATGTCACTTGAGTTAAATTAGGTCATATAATTTTGTGAAGAAGAAATAAAGCTACCATTTAGATTGGATTTTTGAATTTACAAAATACATTGCGTGTACTTGGCGCCTTTTTTTTACCTTTTTTGAAAAAGGTAATAAAATAAATATTTTAATACTCTAAGTACGAAATGATATTGCAATAAATATTATGATGGGAAATAGACTTCTTAGGATACTTTACACGAAACTTAGACAAACTGCATGGTAGCTCCTTGGATTCATCCGAAAAAAGTTTCATACTCTTTACACAATTCGAATGACTTTTTAAGAAAATATGACGCAAGTTTTTCTCTCGGTTAGATTGCACGTAACCAGGTATTACATCCCGAGATACTCCTTTATGCTTCAAATTACTCTTATAAGAAGTCTTTCTTCTTATATTGCTGCAAATAGCATTGGAACAAATTAAATTTTATTATTAAAAATATTATTATTTAATAATATTATTAAAAAACTAAAAAATTCTTGTTCTACAGAGAATAATGTATAAGGTACCTATTTTTAAAAACATTAATTTTTACTAAAATTAACTTCTTAACTTTTTTATTAACAAATTGTATATTTATAATGGAATATTGTGTACACGGGCAATTCCACGTCAACCCGGACGACAAATAATAATCTTATATTTTAAATTAAATAAAATTTTTTTTACACAAAATATATGTAAAATAAGAAGATACATATTTCTTTTGTTCGTTCAAAATATTTTTTTTTTCCAGAAATTATAAGCAATACAATTTTCGAAAAATAAAGAACACGTTTAGTTTAAAATTTAATATCTTTGCTTGTACTTATCGTAGGAAAATCTTCGAAAAGGCATTTTAAAGCTAAGGGGACAATCTTTTTATAAAAATATTTTAAGTTACAAGAAGTGCAAAATTTAATTGTTATAAGCAATTGAAATGTTTAATAATTTTTTCCCCAAAAAGTTTATTTCTTTTAATTTTTAAAATAATGCTATTTTATTCTTTATTTTATTCTAAAAGTACATATTTTTTATTCTATGGAGAAACAATAAATTCTACTTTTTATGTATTCTTAATGACAGGCGTCAGCGCCGCGCCGTGTTCGTGTCTCTAGCTCGACCAAGTAGCATCCCACGTCGATTTCTTCGTAAATCTCTTGTAGGAAGAATGTACAGTATGAATGGCATATAATGTTGAATATAAGCGATATACAGAGTGTGGCATTTAAGATGCCCCAGACAAATATTTAAAAAAATATAGATTAGGTATATGGAAAAACATTTTAGACAAAAGTTGTAAGATTATAAGTGGAACAAATAATGATAAAATCAATTTTCGAAAACTATAGGTAAATTATATAATCGCATTATATGCTCTGCGACGATCGCAAGAAGTATTTAAAAATTAAATGTACAAAAATTATAGTTTAATTTTTTAGAGGAAATGGCAGACAAATTCTGCCAATATTCATAGTAGCTTCCATGAGTTTAGTTTCAGAACAGATATTAGTACAAGATCCCGACCTGCATCGAGCTTCATCCATTTAAGATTTTCCTAATAAAAGGTATTTTTTATCAAACCTAATGAATAAACAAACAAATCGCAGATGGGTTGCCTAATAATTAAATCAGCTCAAGGCTACCCTTAATTAAAAATAATTTCATTAATTTTTTTTTTATTTCTACACTTATTTGTATTCTCAAAACATTCAGTACCAATCGAAAGTACAAAGCATAAGTAGAAAGGAAAAGTTAGATTGCCTATCTTTTACTGCTCCCTATTACCGGGTTGCCAGGTATAAACAGGTGAGTTGGTATTACTCATTTACACTCATCTGTATTTTTTAATTGAACTATACAAAAAATAAAGATAATTTTATTGCGAACACAGTGGTATTAGGTTGCCTAAGCAAAATCGATCAAGACTAGCGGTTGCCGCGTTTTAAAATAGTACAGGAAAATTAGAATTTTTCTGTGGAATAATTCGCATGTAGCTAAATATTTGCATGGACCTTTATTTCGTCGTTAAAAACAATATGTGAAAAGTCCCCATTGATGTGATCCCCGCTAAAAATTTTATAGAGGGTCAAAGGTAAAGAAAAACAGTTTTTCGCGAATATTTCTTTATTTATTAGTCCTACAGCAAAAATAGTTATTACAAAATTTGTAGCTTATAAAATTCTCTACAAAAAATGTTCTATAAGTTTTTTTGTACAAGCCATACTTTTCACGTAATAAATTTTGCAAGATATGCGCTGCACGGTAAATTTACTGAGCGCGCTGACAGACGTCAAATAAATTGAAGCGTCGCACGCGCGCACAAAAAATGTCATATCTTTTGAACGAACCATCGTACAGAAATAATCAAAGAATCGTTGAAAAGCAGAAACTTTCAGCTTTTTAATGCAATTTGGTTCGTTATTCTATGATAATTTTTTAAAATTCTACGATCGTTTAAACAAATTGTTACATGCATTTTTTGCCTTTTTTCATAAAATCAGCCATAAGTAGGTTCCAAATTGTTAAAAAAAAAAAAAAAACGCCAGCAGGATATTACATACTTCATACTTTGACCCTACCAGAGGAAAAAAATTGCAAAAATTTTTTGCTTTAAAATCAAGCTATTGACATTTTTAGTAATTTTTAACATTTTTGATGAAACGTTAAAATTAAAATCGTCACAACTTGGCGAAAAATTGCGCTAGAAAATTAAAAGAAAAAGCAATTGAAAGCTTGGAATGTTTACTTGTAGGTCCTACATCGCAATAATCCGCAATTTTTTTTTGAATTTTTATTTATTTATGTAAATATGCGAGTTGTTGCGAAAAATCCTGTTTAAACAAAGGACTATATATTTACTTATAGTAGTTTTGTATAAAAATTTACGTTTCTCAGAGATAATGCACTGTTTTCCACACCACCTCGGAGGTACAGTGCTAAGCGCGTTTTTTTTACGTGCTGTCCCCATTAGGTCTAATCCACTGTTTTTTTTAGAGGAATAAAGCAAATCAATTTCTATGGCTTCCGCCAAGAAATCCGGAGATTCGTCTTCGTAGCTGACATAGCATATTTCGATTATATTAAATGCTGCGTTAAGGGCCGTTTTGATTTCTTCGAATGAGTGAATCGATCGCGCGAGAAGACGCTTCAATGAATAGCTTGAACCTCTCGTTAAGTGCGGGAATTAATAATTATAATTAAGTGATTGGAGAGAACAATCGCGTGTTTGACGTTCGCATTTTGCTTGTAGCGATCGCGAGCTTGCTTCGAAATGCGTATGAATATCGAGAGTGCGAACAAGCTGAAATATGCATCCACGAATACAATTCCGTTTTTCGTTCAAAAACAGACACGTACGTAATTCACTCGTTCACGCAATTCGTTACGTTTACAAATGTTTCAAATTTATTTGTATGTGCTTTTTTATTCCTCTTAACCTCTACTTTATAGAAAATTAACATTAAATTGTATCGTTTGTAAAAATTTCGTCGCGATCGTTCTTGCAGCGCGGTGATCGCGCCGCGTATACCATAAAAGACGTACGTTACACCGTCGTCAAGATATTACTTGAAAATTATAAAACATTCTCTCTGTTGCTTGTTCCCCAAATTACAAATATTATTCATTTTGCTTACAAAATTTTCCATAAAGGCGTATTAATTGTCTCGTATTCAGATTTTTAAATTGATAGGAGATATATATATATATATATATATATATATATATATATATTTTTTTTTTATTTGAAACAACCTAGACAGCACAATGTCCAAAATCGAGACATAAGACATCTTTTAAACATCTTTTAGATGTCTTTTACGAAGAGATAGCTAAAAGACGTCTTATGCCCCGATTTTGGACATTGTGTTGTCTGGGAATTAGATAAGTATGAAAGTGAAAGAAGAGAAAAAGTGAGAGAGGAAGAGAGGGCTATTAGATATTTAACATATAATATTAATTTATGAAATAAGTTAATATTTATTGATACATGTAAGATATAAATATTAAACTGATCCTCAACCAATTACAATCGAGAATCTTCGAGGGGTGCGTTCCACTTAACGCTAGCAACGATCGTGGAATTATTTCATCCTTGTTGTTTATTAAATGTTAAACAAGGACGAAATGATGCTCGCGAGCGTTGTGAGCGTTAAGTGGAACGTACCCGAGAACGAATAGACCGCCATTGTAATACTCTCGATGGTGATTGGTTGATTACGCTAGCCTGTATCAGATGGTCTGTTCTTTACAGCTGAACTAGCTGCACTAGTTCAGAGTTCATCCTTTTCCTTCCAATGTGGTGTAAAAAAGATAAACTCTGAACTAGTGCAGCCAGTTCAGCTGCAAAGAACAGACCTAAAGAGAAGCCTGCCGCGCAGTCGCGCACTGCCGGCACTGCCTGTGGCGTAGTGGCGACCCTGTGCGGCAGTGCGGAGTGCGGCACTGAGCACTGATCTCGCTGGATTGTTTGTCGCTTGGCATCGATACGTTACAAGGATTTAAACGACTTCGTCGCACTTTGATTAACGTATCTGGATTACTGTGGCTTGATATTATATTTCGCGTTGAAAATGGCCGCAATTTTACGTGTAAAACGCAAAAATACCGACGTTCCACTGGACACGCTGGTGATCGCGTGCAAACGTCCGAAAACTGAGGTCTCGCGTTCGGATACCCCAACTTTGGAGACTGTCGCACAGTTTGCCGGCACACTCACAGATCCGGTGAGAATCTAATGATTTTTATCCTCATTAACACAATTAACTGCGACCCCCAACGATCGCAAATTTTCTCCTGTAGACGTATGTACTCCACTGGGAAAGAATAGGTTATCTTTTAGGTTAGGATATTTGTAAGTTAATTGTGAGCAGGTAAAAAAAAAGAAATGAGGTCTATTCAAGGTTTAATAGGTTTAATAAATTAAAAATTGAAGGAAATAAAATTGACTAATGAACTGAGCTAGTTATTGGTGTCAGTTCTGTATTATAATTTAAATAAAAATGAACGAAGGGTCTGTTTTCTATTGCTAAACTGGCTGCACTAGTTCAGAGTTTATCTCTTTTACTCCACATTGGAAGGAATTCAGCAACAGAAAACAGACCCTAGGTTATCTTCAGTGATTCGACAATCAAGAACAACAGTAATCATAACAATAAGTCGTTAGAATCATAAAGTATAAGCGCAAGTTGGAATTTGTTACAACGCTTACAAATTCCAAGTTACAAATTATTGGAATAGTACAGCAGTTTGTGTATTTAAGCATTGCAGCAAGTTCCAACTTGTGTTCATACTTTATAATTCTAACAACAACTTATTATTATAATAGTTGAATTATGAAGTAAAGAATTAGTAAAATAAGGACAAATTTTTAATCATATTATTTTATATATGTTATATATGTTAATATTATTATAAACCATATGAATAAGAAACTAATAAAAATTGAATGTTGAATATTTTTTTCAGACTGAGGATGTCACAAAGCATGTGGCCAAAATTCTACCTAAAATAAAAGCAGAAAATTACCAAGCCGGTGTCAAGAGGCCATTCGACAATGATTATCCTGCAAATGTTTCTGGAAAGATACCCAAATGGACAGACGAGGACTCAATGACAGAAAGGTACAAAGTTATCGATTGCCAGCATTCTCTGGATACGTCAAACGAGGAAGAGCTTAAGGATAAGTGGGTGACGCTCGTAGAAGTGGAGGATTGCTGGAGTATTTCCCGTCTAACAAGTCACACTGAAACAGTAAGTTATGTAACAATCAATTTTTTTGCGTAAAAGAAACTCGTTCCCTGACGTGTACAATAATATATGCTGTAGTAAAGAATTAGCTTCATATATTAAAAATGAATCAAGTATGACAGAGATAAATAAGGAATTATGCAAAAATGAAGTAGCCTTTCAAACAGAGAGGTAGAAAATAAAAATAGACAATTTTTTACAATGTATGCACATGTGCGAAATAAATTAAAAATAGGAATACTTGAAGTGAAATGTGAAATATTTGAAATATTTGAAGTAAAATGTGAAATATTTGAAATATTTGAAGTGAAATGTGTATATGTAGGTGTATAAAACATATAAACAAATCTAAACGGTATGTTTCAGGATATTGCAGATTATGTGTACGATATATATTATGCGCAAACCTCTGACAACGTATTTGACATGTTTGACAGCAATAATATACTCGTGAAGCGGCCAGAATACGATTCAGATGTGGATGTTGAAGACGAAGATGATTCCTCAGATTCCAATGCAGAATCACATTGGAAAAATGATTATCCTGATACGGATCCAGATCGTTCATCTCGCGATGATGATTCTGACGATAATTTCGACATATATAACGACGATCACAAGTTATACTATTCTACACAGCATGGATTCAGCTATGGAAGAAGACAGGAATTGGAGAGTAACTCCGGAAGTGATTTGTCAAATACTGAAAGCAACTCCTCAGATAATGAAGAAAGATCGTCGAATGAAAAAATATCAGATATCGAAGAAATATCAGATAATGAAGGGTGAAAGATATATAAATACATTGTCAATAAATTATAAAAACGTGTGATTATAGTGTGATATACGTACCAATTCTTGAAAATCAGAATGGAAGAGAAACTTGATATTTAACATCGCTAAGATGTATCTTCGCATATTTTCGGATAATTTGTATATATCAAACACTTTGTTGAACATATAATAATGTAATAAACATTCCTTTAGCATATATTTTAGTTTCTTTAAATCTTCGCGTTTCTCTTTGTAAAAAAAAGTGAATTATAAATGGCATAAAGTTTTATTTGTATGTCTATATATATTTATTACAGACTTCTCGCATGTAAAATCCGTCTATCAAAATAAAAATGGCAAAAAAAGTAAGCTTAGAGACGAGAGGATCGATCACGTAAAATCAAATGAAAAAAAATCCAATCTCCAATGGTTTTGCAGACCAAAAAGTTGAGTAGAGAAATGATTCTGAATGCAACTATAAAAGTTAAAAAAGGACTACGAGGGCGATTTCGACTAGTTTCACGAAAAGATCCGCGTGCGTTTGCTTCCAGGAGAAGATTAAGCGATCGATCCCCCGGAAGGATGTTGCGGGATGTGCCTGTGTTGTTGAAGAAAGAATTTACTTGTCGTCGTGGATATGGCATGTAATGATATACACCAGATTTATAGCGTATTATAACAAGTTGTTGGAAGTACCAGTTGCGTGGATTTATAAATTTTCTTCGTCGTACATACAAGCACGCACACGCGCACATACACACACACCCACACACATATACACACACACGTTCGGTCCGCGATTAACAACGTAACGTTTAACAAAAGGTGTCTTCGCGGATCGAAGAAAATTACCTCGAAATCGTCTATAATTATATTATCGGGAACGAGGAGGGGGGGGGGGGAGGGAGGAGGGAATAAATCCGGTCAATGTGACGAGATTACTTGTCTCTTGCAGGAGATTCTTCTCGCGATTTCACGCCTCGAAGTCTCTCACGCCGTGGAATTCGCCGCGCGGACAACGATCGGCATGTTTCTTATGTTTTTTATCCTTTTTAATTAATTAACGAGCTCGTCGTATGATATGAGTAGTACATTGCGTATACACGTAACACTGGCCTTAATTCTAATTTATATTACATTCACACGCGCCCTGCGACGAGGGGAGATGCTCGCTCCGCTTCGCGAGCACGTACGATGATTTTGATTTAGTGTGCACGGGGTGCCGAGTGCGCCGATAAAAATCCAAATATTAACGCCGATAAGCGAACGCGTTTGGAGATCATCGAACTCTTCTGTCGCAAAATTGCATTTGTTGCAACATATATACGAGACATCCCAATAGGTGTTTCTTAAATATCTCTACGAAATTTTAAGAATCTTCGATGAATTTAAGGAGTCGAGCTTTCCTTAATCATTTATTTAAATAGAAACATTTATGAATATTAAATTATCTTTGTCATTAAAAATAGATTTTTTCCGATTGAACTTCAGCAGCTTAAAAAATTAATAAAATCTTGCACTCCTGATTCGATAAAGTTTAATTTGTGTCATCGAAGTATTTAATATTAAAAGTATAATGAATATTAAATTTAATATATTAAATTTTTCCGTCTTTTTCTCTTAGCTCTTTTCTTCTTTTTAAAGGCCGTGATAAATAAATACAATAGCTAGCAAGGGAATTTTTTTGCCATAAATTCTTTCATTTTTATGATATACTCTCTACTAAATGCACTTTAAATTCTCTTAATGGATATTTATCGACGCATTCACGTTATTATTCACAAACGCGGGCGCAATTTTCGCGGACATGCGTAACCATTTTTTATTTATATATATAATATATATATTAAATGTCATACATTGCGCAACGTAACTTAGCAGATTCACAAGCTGAGATTGGTATCATTCATCAGGATCGTTTACTACCGCTCCGTAATACTCTACTCGCCTACTGTACAACATTTTACACTCATCGTATTCGTTCGTTAAGGTAATGTCGATTATTAACGCTACGAGATTATTGGAGAGTCATGAGATTGCACAGCAACGCCCGAATCGATCGATGGTGTTGGCGTCGAGCCCAGTCGTTTTTTTTTTCTCCACTTTATTCTTCGCCGATTTTTATATGTACAGGACGACGGCGGCGTCTCGCCGATTCCTTCCGGCACTCTCAAAAATTGTCCCTCAAGAACGTCGAAACGACGCGACGATCGCCAAAAAAGATCGCTTACAATCAGAGCCATGTATGTATAAAATGCTGGGTATATATATTTTTCACTTTTTAGATATAACTTAATTTATGTCGAAAGGCCTTTTATTTGTGAAACATTCTCGAACTGATTCTCGAATTTTCAATTAAGAGACAAAATGAAGAATAAACGATAAAGAAAAAAGAAGTAGAACGTAATAGAAAATAAATATGTCAATATATTATCTTACAAATTAATTTAGGTAATTAGAAATAAACAATACTAACTTATCGCGAAAGAATTAAGCTTCTTTCTTAAATTAATTTAGATTTTATTTTGTTATCATGTTATATGTAGTGTTTAATAATATGTCTAACTGTGTGTCATGACTCTGTTTGCAACCCTTTCCTGCAAGCTCGTCCATTCACGCACGCGTAAAATGATTCCTAATTATACAATGTTTTATATATACATATATATATTACAATTATATATTATATTTCGGAAAACACTTGGAAATATTTGAAAATATTTTACAGTGCAATTCGAAATGATATAATACAATTATAATAAATATATATGTATGTATATATGAGTGTATCATATATTTACACATAGATACCTTCGGCTTATAAGTACAAACGATTCCCTGGGTCAACAAAAATCACACAACGTAATTAAAATATTTAACTAAGAAGTCCGATAATCGCTTATTATATTATGTATAAACTGGCAACAATAAACAGTCCCCGCTTTTAGAGTTGGTCATCGCGTCTCCAACAAGTCTCGTCCTTCTCTTTCTCTTCCAAAGGAACCTCCCTAACAAAATGCGACGTTCACGGAAGTGGGGTGCTAAATAGTTAGTCAATATTAGAGCACTTGTCGAGCAAAAGATCCAGGTTCGATTCTTGCTTACCATCTTATATTATATATGATACTAAAGATTTAGGCAGGAAAATATTCCACAAATATTCGGTGCAGCGATACTTCGACTATTTTCATCTATATTTGTTAATGGGTCTCGACCATTAGCAAATATGTAATTCATCTGAGGAATTCTTTTCGGAATTGCGTACATAATCTGGCGCTAGCTTTACGAACATCGCAGCTCGCATACGGATCGATTTTGTAATTCGCTTAATTGCTAATTATCCCGTAATAAAATGAGCGAGTATTGTATCGTAAGATAAATCATCGATCACAAAATTCTAATATGATAAATTATTTCTCGGAAATGAGCAAAGATTGCAGTTTGTTCTCAATTTCACTTAGTCAGCTGATTTAACGCTTTCGTATTTTTTGAAAAAATTTTGCAATAATTATTTAAAATACAGTGTCTCTCTTTCTTTATTTGGTTAATTCTCGAAGCACGAATATATAGAAAAACCTCATAGATTATTGCCGAATTATCACTCGCGCTTATTTCGAAGTAAATCCTAAAAAAGAAACACTAGGAGATCCTCCGAGAAGGGGGACGAACGGCGGAGAAGTCATATGTCCGCAGAACTTCGGAGATTTAAAGCACCGACGCCTCGGTCCTGCCGGTCGGCGGCGTCGTCGGATGGCCGCTGGCGTTGTTGTTGTTATTGTTGTTATTATTGTTATTGTTATTGCTCGCCTCGCCGGCGTGACTCGAGCAATAGAACTTCTTGTGGGCGATGAAGGTGCTTAGGTAATTGAAGCTGATGTCACAGGAGCGGCAGTAGCGCGGCCCGCTCTTGCTGGGGTCCAGGCTCTCGTCCGGCGGCGGCGTGTCCTCGCGTTCCTGCTTTACCTTGCCAGCGACCACCGGCGTCAACGGCGGCGGCGGCGGCGGTGGCGGCTGCGGGCTCTTCCTTATCTCCGTCTTGCCGTTCACCTGGATCTCAACAGGGATCTCTTCTGGCGTCGTGGTAGCCACGGGTTCTGGCGTCGACAGCGTCGCCTCGTCGTCCAGCACGCACGTTATATAATTCTCCTCCTGTGACAAAGAACGTTTCATAAGATTCTCTCAGTTAAAGATGCGTCCTAAATATTTCCTAAAAGAAAGAAAGACTTAATTCTGATTTACTTCTTTCGAAGACATATATTTAGTATATTTATCCAATATTTAAAAAAAATGCAATATTAAAATTTAGTTTGTATTTAGACTTAGAAAGAGTTAAGCAGTTAACAAAGAATGCGACATAAGGCTGAAAAACAGGAAGAGAGAGAGACCAACCTGTAGATCAGTGCCGCGCTTGTCGAAGTGCATCCTAATGTGGGTCCTCATGCCGCGCAGAGTGTTGCCCTTGTAACGACAGATCGTGCAACGGAAGGCCTTAACGCCCTGATGGGAGTCCATGTGACGCTGAGCAGCGCCGGCCGTGGGACTGACGGCACCACAGACCGGGCATCGCCAGCCACCAGTCGCACCGCTGGTGCAGGTATGACTGCTGCCAGGTTCTATCATCGCCTGCGACAAGCCATTATATCTCATTAAATCCTTCTTGTCAATCGGGATCATCGATCTTAACAAAGATGAAACGGGGTCTGTTTCAAAAAAGTCGAGACCTCTAAAGAGATATTTTAGGCTTCAACGTTGCAATTGTGTCTAATGATATTTCTAAATTTCGACATTCTTCTTTCATAGCGCCTTTTAAACATCCTAAAAAAATTTCAGATATTCTTCAAGCATCCTGTAATATTTAGTTTCTTTCTTCTCACTGTTTACTTTATTAGACTTTACCTTGCACTTAGAACACCGCGTATGATGCTCCTGGGGTTCGGGCCTCTTGGGACAGTAGAACGCTTGATGGGCGACCAGATTGTCTATGGCAGCGAACTTGATGCCGCACGCCGCGCAGATGAGCTGGACCAGGGGCGGCGAGGGCGTGCCGGGAGGCGGCGGACTGTTGCTCACCGTTGTCTCCCTCGCCTGGCAGTAGTGCTTCTTATGAGCGACGAAGTTCTCGTGACGGCAGAATACGATGTTGCATTCCTTGCACCTTGAAAGGCCAAACGATATATATTCCATAATTCCAAGAAAAGCTAATCTCATAAGATCTCAAAAATCAAGGAAAATTCTTTAAAGTCCGTGATTGAAGAACAAACAAAAAGAGTTCTGAAGATCCAAAGTGAAGAGTTTTAGACTCACAAGTTTCAAGGATCAAAAATTTACATGTAGAAAGCATATAGAGATTTAAAAGATTCACAGACTTCCGGAGACTCAATCTGATTTTTCAGAAGAAAATCGGTTGCTTACCTGGAGACGCCCTGCTTGACGAGCACCCCGGGGACGGGGGGCGGCGGCAGTTCAGCGAGTCTCAGGGCGAGTTCCGTGGGCGGGGGTGGCGCGACGGCGGCGGTCTGGGCCGGACCGATGGACCTCGTTCTGGGGCTACCGCTGCCTCTAGACCTGGGACTGCCCGGAGGCGGCGGCAGGGACGACGGTGCCGGCGACATCCGGTTCTCCTTTTCGTCCTGGTGCACCGGCGACCTGCGTACGCTGAGATCGAGGGGCGCCGAGGCGGACGGCGACGTGGACGCCGCCGCGACCACCGGCGTCGAGGGCTTGTTCGCCGCCCTCAGGACGGCCGGCGGCTCCACCACGGCGTTCTGGGCCGTGGAGGCGAGGCCCCTCGTCATTGGCTGAAGGGAACCTGAAAACGCAACATCGTGTTCCAGAGAGAATGTCATTTATTAACATCTAACATCTATTCTGAAGAAAGGGTTGAAAAATACTGATACCGTTTGGCAAAAGGAAGCATGCTGTGTCGGGGGCCGGAAGTGCCGGCGCGGCGAGGACGCTCGCGCCGCGGAACAACGAGTACGGCACGATGAGAATGGGGTTAGTGGGCAGCGCCAGGCACGGCTGCGGCGGTGGCGAGTCACCAGGACTCGAGCTGGTCGGCGGCGACGCCTTCACCGAGGATGCCGGCGTCGCCGTCGGCGTCGGCAACGTATCCTTCACCACGTGCCTCGTGCTGCAATAATGCGTTTTGTGTGCCCTGAAATAGATTAAATTGCAATTGAGGAAACGTCTGTAATCTTTATACATACGAACGTAAATTATTAATAATTAATAATATTATAAATTGCTAGTTTTTACAACAGTTAAAAAAGTTTACACAACTTATTTTGCATTAAATTAGATTGACTTTTCAGATTGATATTTATTTTTAAGAGAATCTACAGCTTCGGAGATTTTTAGGATCCAAAAATTCTGAATTATTACGAATCTAAGTTTCGATAATTCGAGAATCTCAAGAATTCATAAATTCCTAAAATTTCAAAGATCAGAAAGAGTCACTTTATTTTAGAAATTATTCTCGCAATTTAATCTATAGTTGTAGTAAATTTTTTTTAATAATGGCAGACTATTCTTTTAAATTTATACATTATTTCATTTTTGCGTCTATGATTTCAAATAGAATTCTCCTCATAGTTTTCTTCATTCTATTCTTCCGTCCACCCACCGATACGTCTTCAAGGAGCTGAATCGAATGTCGCAGTTCCTGCAGTATCTCTCGGCCTCCTCGTTCAAGGAACCGTTGGACGCGGTGGTCTGACCGGCCGCGGCCGAGTTGCTCGTCGAGGAGTTCGGGTTCGCCACGTTCGCCACCATCGCCACCGCCGCCGCTGCCGCCGCCGCCGCCACCGACGATGACGACGGTATCGTCGGCGGCGCCGGCGAGGCCGCGTGCATCCGCATGTGACGATTCAGGGACACCTTCTTGTCGGCGCTGTAGGAGCAGTGCGGGCACGCGTATGCCTTCCGCACTTCGAACTTGCCGCCGGGCTTGCTGCCGCCGTCGTCGTCCTCGTCGTTCGCCGCGTCCTCGTCCGCGCGGGGCCGATGGGCGCAGTAGAAGGTGCGATGGGCCTCGAGGGTGCTCGCCGAGCTGAACCGGATGCCGCACGGCGGGCAGATCAGGGCGGTCGGCGGCGGCCTGGCCGGCTCCACCGTGATCGTCTCCTTGCCGTCGGTCGGCAGGACGAACAGGCGACCTGATGCGATCGCTGAAGAAATCAATTCAATCAGGACCCTGGCGATAAGTTCACGTGAGCTCGTACTTATTTATTATTTCTTATTCCATATAATTAATTCTCTGGTAAATCTTTAAAGGTTCCGGTTCCTCCAGATCCTGATGGAGGAGTCTATCCATCTACTATTACATCAGTTTCAAAAGTTCTAATTCAAATTCCCCAAAAGATTCCCTTTCAAGAAAATTTTTAAAATACATTTGTCAATATTTATATTTAGTAATCTGTAATTATCCCGTAAATCACATCATCGTTGCAGTTACCACAAGTTCAGTATTATTTTTCGTTATTTTCGGTGTGAATTATAGTAGCTCTCAATATTACGCTATTATTATAACTCTAACATGCATTCATAAACCACATACATGTTTTATCGCTATGATCTGTGATTTGTGTACATATAGTAAAAAATAAAGATATCGTACTATAAATATGATGAAAATGATTATAATTGAAAGATCTTGGTATAAAGTTATTTTTACTAATGTTATAGCAGTAATAATTATAAAAATAAGAACCCCAAGCATATTTATTTTACTATGCAATTATAGTCGCAAATACCAAACACTTTTCTTTCAGTGTGGACTCGGGCTGAAAATTCCGTTCGTCTATAGCTTTCTAACTGTTTCACGCGTTTCTGAATGAAAGCGTCGCGTCGTCGCCCTAGGTCCTACTTACCGTTCTGCAGTCCAGCCGGAAGC
Organism: Temnothorax rugatulus; assembly: GCA_035220575.1. Classification (NCBI taxonomy): domain Eukaryota; kingdom Metazoa; phylum Arthropoda; class Insecta; order Hymenoptera; family Formicidae; genus Temnothorax; species Temnothorax rugatulus. Next base: position 463,970 of record JASTWL010000120.1, read on the forward strand.
GGCGGCGTTGGATTCGGCGGCGACGTGTTCTCCGGCTTCACGGTAAGGGCGGCGACGGCGGCGGGTCGCAGGGCGGGATCCGTCGCCAGACTAGTATTGAGTCTCAGTCTTGGTGCTACCTCGTCGTCGAGTCGTATCCTCTTGGTCTCCCCCGAGTCCTCCGAGTCCCTGCGGCAGACGGAGTCCCGCCTCTTGACGACGGTGGACGACAACGAGGACGACGGCCTCGGCTGGCAGTCGTCCTCCTTGGCCTGCTGCTCCTCATCGACATCCTTGGGACTCGACTCCCGCGTCCGCACGCTCCTGGACGGCGCATGGCGGTCTCTTATGCCTCTAGCCTGCGTGTAGTTTTTAAATAAAAAATTGAATTCTAAATGTAAACTCTCGAAGTCGCGTTTAAAAAAATCTTATTGGAAAAATTCCAGAATGTGTTTAAAAAGATTGGTAGTTGGAAGATTGACGGGTTATATATAATCGGAGAATTAAGTATTTGAAATTATTATTAATGCTACCAGCCCGGTCTTAAATGGCAATTTCTCTAATTATAATTAATTGTACATTGCAGCGTGTCTTGTTTCACTTATTATTAAAATATAACTAGTTACATTAAAGAAATCTTCAATTAATCAATTGACTTGAGTTTGTCTTAGCATTGATATCAATTTTCTTTCGAATACTTTTTCCTATTAACAGTGTTGTATAATTAATTTTCTTCAATATTGACGTTAACTGTTTAAATACTATTTTAAAAGCGTAATTTCTAATTAATTCTCAAATACGAAGTCAACGCACCTCGATGTCCTCGGCGAAGCTGGCCAGGCGCTTCCTCGCGTCCTCTGAGAGCACGCTGAAGCGCAGCTTGATGTCCTCGCTGGCGGAGGAGCTGGTCGAAGACGACGCGGGGTTGAGTCTCGGAGGGGGCGGTAAACTCGAGTCCTCCTCGACCACCGGCGGTGCGACCGGACTCGATACCGCCGATCCGCCACCGTCCACACCGCTGCTCACCGACGGGGTCTTCTCCGAGTCGCTCCACTCCTCATCCTCCCCTGGAACCGAAACAGAAGCACTCATCAATCGGTATTCTCAATCCGCAGTGAAATAATAGAGAAATAATAGACGCTATAAAAATGTTCACCCTTATCAGTTAAATTACCTCGCTATTTTATTTTAACATGCACGCTTTAAAGTGATAACAACAAATTATTATAATTCTGAGAATATAAAGATGTTTTTCCATATTCTTTTGTGAGAATATAGACAAACACGGAGAATGTTGAAAGAAATATTAAAGAAAAATCTGAAAGATTGTGATAAAATAACAATTTAGAATTGTTTTGAATCGAACTTTAATCGTTCGAAGATTTGATAGATTTCTTGAGGAGTTACAACGTTGGAAATTCAAGACCTGAAGACAAGTCGAAGACAGAGCAAACTACGTCCATAATTTATAAAGTCCATCTTACAAAACTGCCTGGTCGTTCAAAAAGCGGATCCTACAAATTATGAATTTATCTCACTGTCATCCCAAGTCTTTCATTCGACTTCCGCAAATTCGGCTCTACAGGATTAAGAGATATAACACAGACGAGCGTACATTTCTTCAGAAATCGCCAGTGCCGGTCGGAGGTAGCCCGTGAGACGACCATAACGACGTCGCTGGACCGGAGGGAAGCTGGGCGAGGTGTCGCGATGAGAGAAACCGTTCTCCGGATCTGTCCGGGTGCCTAATGGGCTCTCGGTACAGCGGCCCTTCGCGTACCCCACGGTTCCCTACTCTCTCGCCGGCTCGGTCTACCCCCGTCCGACACAACCACCAATTGCACCCTTCGCACGCCACCTCTCATCCCCCACCTCGGGGTCGCGCGCTCGGCTTGCTCGACAGGCGCAGCCTGTCGAATAGTTTAGTGTCTAAGGGCTGGTCCCGGCGAGCGTGTGTGATGGATGCATTGATAGGAGATTTAACTCTGAGGATTGCGCCAGAAAGCTAGGGATATCACTGACGATCGAAGGAATCTCTGAGAAAATTAATTCTCGTCGCGGCATTTGGGAATTAATTAGAAACTTAGGAAGAAATATTCAAAAGAAAATTGATATCAAAATGCTGAAAAACTTTAAAGATTGCGTTCCTCTAATGTAAAGATTTTAATTATTAAATAATTACGACCAGAAAATTGATCATTCGACACTGCTGATAAGATATTTTTCGATCAAGGTTTTAATATAAGAAATCATATTTAAATATACATTTAAATACATACGATTCTCAAGACATTTTTTCCATCGATCATCAAGAACTTCGACGAGAGCTCGAACGATCCACCAGGTGGTTCGTCGTCGCGAGAGATCGAGACTCGAGAATTACCCGGATGCTTTAATTGCCTCCTCAGGCGAGGAGAAGAAGGAGCGGACACGGGGAGAGTGACAGAGGGGGCCGCGACGTGAGGGAGTACTCGGAGAGAGGGGGGGGGAGAGAGAGAGAGAGAGAGGAGAGAGAGAGAGAGAGAGAGAGAGAGAGAGATGAGAGAGAGAGAGAGAGAGAGAGGAGAGAGAGAGAGAGAGAGAGAGAGAGAGAGAGAGAGAGAGAGAGAGAGAGAGAGAGAGAGAGAGAGAGAGAGAGAGAGGAGAGAGAGAGAGATGCTTGGGGAGATTGGGCAAAGGGTTGCGGAGCGCGCCTCGTGGACTATCCCGCGCTCGCATCTACACTCGGGTCGTGTTCCTTCCTCTCTGCTTCTCTGTAAATAAGCGGTCATCGATGGATCGGCCGTGGCGTGGCGTGGCGTGGCGTGGCGTGGCGTGGCGTGGCAGGCCACGGCGCGGCAGAGCCTCCCTTTTTCTCTCCTACGGGTCTATTTCCGTCCCTCTCGGGAACGAGCGCGATCGCGGGCCTTAATTGCACAGCCGTGCATACGTTCGCCAGCGACGACGTCTCTGCGAGTTCATACGCGACCCTTGTCCGCTTCTTCTTCTTATTCCTCTTCTTCCTCCTGCTCCATCTCGTGATCTGAGATGTACGATTGTAGAGAGGAGAGGTGTACGGTGGAGAGAAGGCCGCGGATAGATCTCTCTATCGTATGATTGAAGCGAGAGGTGTGGATGATAGAGATTGCAGATAAGCTCTCTTATCTCGCACGGTTGGTTTCCTTTCCCCCCTCCCCCCGAGGTTCTATTATCGAGCCGGGAGATTTCGAGATTATCTGTCCGAGCGTGGATTGGACTCGCGATCGGCTCGGAGATCTGAGGATCCGGGCATTCGAATAAGCCTACCACGTCCGAAAATTCAAGAATACAATGGTCGTACCGTAGATTTAAAAGGCTTCGAAACAGCCCGAATTTCAGGATCCGAAGAATCTCCTCTAATCTTCCGAAGGCGCGAATATTCGGCTCCAAATATGCTAAATTTCAAAGAGTCTGACAAAAGTTTTGAGATTTAAGCTTCGAGTTCCGAAAAAAAATTCTTAGTCATAAAACTACAAACTAGAAACGCAACATTCCGAATATCTTAAAATAAAATTTAAATATGAAAGAATCGAAAAAAAAAAAATTATTAAGATCTATCCCGCAATTTGGGTATATTCTCAAGTTTAGAAATAAAATCTCCGAGCTTCTGAAGGTTCTAACGAAGGGATGGAAGAAAACGTCTTCGAAGAATACGAGGTGAATCCTAAGAAAATACGAAATAATCTGTAATACCTACAGGCCTGTTCTAATATTTTGACGATCAATTGAAAACTTAATCTTCAGGACTCCCTTGAAACTCGGAACAGTCTTAATTGCGCGTGCATGCACATTGCATACATCGCCGATCGTGAAAGGGGGCTGCGCACCTACGACCGCCGCTTTTACGAGCGTCCAACCACCTCCGTCGTGCAACGACGGTTGGGGTGCAATATATCTCGAAGAGGCGGCGGGGTAGGGGGGACCGCGGGGAGGCAACACGGCCGCCATTAACATATCCGCGGCCTGATAAGCCTTTCTCGGAACCGATACCGCCGCGCCCGTGTACACCTTCGGCCCCCGCTTTATGCAAGAAGCGAGCAATCGCGGCGACTCCGGGCGTCGCGCTGAAGAACGGAGCCGGAAGCTCGTACTTTCGATCCCGCCACTCCACCACGTCCTTCCGATATACTCTGTCCCCACTAATGAGCCTCAAATTCCGGCCGATTTACCGGTGCCTCCGGCGCGATTGATGCGTCACGCAACGATAAGTTCGTTCGATATCTTACCTCAGACCCTTAGTTTGTAGTTTTGTAGTTTCGAACTGTGGAAGTTACTCGAAATCTTGCAGTTCTGAATCGAAGAAATTCTGGGATCTTTGGAATCTCGGGAGCTCTAAATTTTTCAAATTATGAATCTTTGAAGGACGTTAATTTTGAGGAAGCTTTGCGCCTCTTGTTGGAAAAAAAAAACAGAGAATTAACTTAGACTTTGGGTAAGTTTGGCTCAGAAATTTTCACCTTTTTACTCGCAGGAAAAATTACACCTATTGTTATCTGGCAAGCAAAATTATTCAACATATAATAGGCTTATATTCGATTTATTAATTCGCCAAAGAACGAGTGCGGTTAAAGATAGGACCCTCGCGACGCGCTCGCGTCCAGTCGCGAAAAGACGGCGAGATTAAATTGCACCTACGGACCGGGGCAAGAGCCCCGGTTCCCGTTGATTTAACGAAGCGAAGATCGATAAAACAATCAGAGACGCGTAGACCAGACGTACTCTTGAGGAGTCGCGCGAGCGCACGTGATGTGCCGGTAAATCATCGCGCGTTCCGTGACCGAGGGCACACGCGTGCCGCGAGAGCCGCGCGATGCAAAAGCGTCCGCTCGTTAAAGTAATAAGTAGGTATGCGGGGCATTTATTATGCCGAGCTCCAACCCTTCCTTCCTCCTCGCCGCTTCAGTCACGGTCGACGTTGCTCGGTTCCAACGTTAATAAACGGAAATTTCGAGATACGCCACGCGCCGCTCTCCCGATCGATCGTCAAATGCATCCGGATGACGAATTTCATCCCTTAACCCTTAAAGGCTACATGGTCCATATATGGACCTCGCTTATGGACCTTTGCTCGTGTATAAAGCTGAGTCCGATCAACCAAACCTTAGAGAGTTATATATGAAATAGGGATAGAAAGGACTGAAGAATATAATAAAATTATAAAAATTGCCAATAATTAGTATTAAATTATCCAAAAGCATCAATTTTTAAAGAGTCCCAAGTGGTTGAGACTCGAAGTGTAGCCTTCAAGGGTTAATAAGATCTCTCGGTCAAGTTAACGATTCGCAGAAAGATTCCATTCGCAATCGCTCCCTTCGTCCCACGTAAGGATATATTCGGAGACGCACATTCTTATTGTAATCATCGTGGCTCTTAAAAATTCGCCAGTACATTTGGTCATGGAAGAGAGAGCCCACGACTTGCACGACACCCTGTGCACACCCACGTACACCGCCGACGCGCGTCCTCCGAGAGGACTCGCAGACGGCGCAGAACGGTAGCAGCTTCATCGGCGCTATGCAAATAGGATCCTGATCGTGACGCGGGTAGGCAAACACGCGACGTACAGGTAACAGGCATTACAGGCAGCGGGACGGGGCCTCGGCCTGAGTGAGTCTTCTGTCCCCTCCGCCCTTCCCTCGTCTCCTCCTCCTTCTCTACCTTCTGCCCCCGGGAACCCCCCCCCCTCCCTCACCGATTCGCATTGCGGATCGTGCGCCTTTTCACGACCCTACGAGGTCGATCGCTCTCGCCACTCGTATAACGCCGTTCCGCGACCATTCGCTTTGTCTCTCTTCCTCCTCCGCCCGCCGTCCTCCCGCACCCCCCGCCATTCGCACCCCTTACACGTTGCATCGTGGAGATATGCTAATGCGGCCGGTCCCGATCGTGACACCGCGGCCGCTAAGTGAGAGCTCAACTCGCGAGCCTTCGGAAAGACGGCGAACAGAGGGGAGAGAGGGGTGCTCCCCGTGTCGGACTTCCGGACGAGGGGCGCCGAGGAGGGAGGCCTCCGCTCCTCGGCCGATCGAGCGATCGACGTGTCCGTCCTTCGTGGAATATCGGATCGAACGCGCGGTGCAGTCGCGGACTTTAATTACGAATGGAATGGCAATCGATCGTGTATCGTTGTGCGAGGTATTTTTAACGGAACGGCGGTAAATGAGAAACGACGAGGACTTGAGAAACAGAACAGAGTTTGATTATCTCGGAGTCGTACTATTCCTTCCCGCGGCTTCAAGTACACGCGTAAGGATCGACTCGAGCAATAAAAAAATTGCGATAATTCACGATATTAAAACTGGACGGTATTCGAACATTTTTCTACTCAGTATTTCAGGATTTACTCCACTCTGAATTTTATCATACAGTACGGATAATATTCCGTAAGATTTGCATAATTCAATACTTACAAAATCGGAATAATTTTTGGATGATATTTCGCAGCTCTATCGTATACTTTGAAAATTCTAGTTCAAAACTCTGACAAACTAGAATTCTGATAATTCCACGCTTTGAGAATCGCGGCTTTCGCAATTCCAGCGTCAGAAATCGAGAATTCAAGGATTATATCATTTCAGAATCCTGATAGTTTAGTCTGTCTTATTTTGTTCTTTCGTATAAATATCGCGCAATGTCAGAAATCTCGTTATACGATACGAATTAAAATTCTAATATTTCGCAGTTCTCTGCCGGAATGTGTCTATAAATAGTTTGTGAAGGCGGACGCTGTAAACTCTCAAGCACAGCCAACGGTCGCCGAGTCGCAGTCTCCCGCGAGTCAGATACGTAACAGCTTTATTGTGTCGATCGATACTTCGGATCGGTACTCGAGGTACCCGAGGTGTATCCTGTCACCGACGGTCGCCAGCCGTCTCTTCTGGGAAGCTCGGATCACGTCGTGGAGCGCATTATTCATGCGGGACGAGCCTGCTTCGTCGCCACCTCCGCCTTCGTATGCTTGGCGTTTACGCCTCCTCCTCTTCCTCCCCCCCCCCCTCCCCCGTCTACTCGGCCGTAGGAACAACGATCATAGTAATTATCCTAAAGGACGACGATAAGTCCGATATCCCGCGCTGATAACGTCGCCGTTTCGACTTTCCACATTTATCACTTAATCACGATCAGCCTGTTGCGATGCACGAGGTACGTCGCGTATTGGTATTTGTTATTAACCTTTAGTAAATAAAGGTATTTGGGAGAGCGACGACTTTTCTCCTGATGCCAGGTACGCGATTAGAAATATCGAGATAATTGGCTTCTAAGAGAGCTTGAATAATTACACAGGTCAACACGCAAATGATTTAAGCATCGGAATAGGCTTATCTTATAGATTTTTCATCGCTAAACACGAATCTGGCCTCGAAAATTGCCCATCACGTCGAGATTTTGAGAAAAACGGCTCAAAAACTCAAAAAACCATGTTTTTGCCCGTTTTTGATGACATGTAGAAAGTGAAGCTGAGGTGCTAGAAGTCTCTAACTAGGCTTAAATTGAAGCTTGAACCTTCAGCTAAAAGAATCAAATCGAAAGACCCTGAATCAGTCATAAATTTTCATGTAGCATAACTTTTTCATGTGCGCGCGGCACTCTACTTGCACTTACATAGCCGTGCACAGTGGCACACTTACTTATAAATTTTAATTTTGCTATTTACTGTTTTTGTGATCAGCTGATTACGAATCTAAGGTCAAAATTTAAAAATTCAAAATGGCGGATTCAAAATGGCAAAATATATTTAAAATTGTATGTCCGCCATTTTGAATCCGCCATTTTGAATTTTTAAATTTGACCTTAGATTCGTAATCAGCGACCACAAAAACAGTAAATAGCAAAATTAAAATTTATAAGTAAGTGTGCCACTGTGCACGGCTATGTAAGTGCAAGTAAAGTGCGCGCGCACATGAAAAAGTTATGCTACATGAAAATTTATGATTGATTCAGGGTCTTTTCGATTTGATTCTTTTAGCTGAAAGTTCAAGCTTCAATTTAAGCCTAGTTAGAGACTTCTAGCACCTCAGCTTCACTTTCTACATGTCATCAAAAACGGGCAAAACATGGTTTTTTGAGTCTTTGAGACCGTTTTTTCTCAAAATCTCGACGTGATGGGCAATTTTCGAGGGCCAGATTCGTGTTTAGCGATGAAAAATCATATAAGATAAGCCTATTCCGATGCTTAGATCAGAAAAAAAGTCATTTTTTGTCGACCAGTGTTATAAACCGCAATTATGTATACTTAAATTAAAATTGTTCACCTATATAGAAGCCAAAGTTCATTTAAATTCCAATATTTTTAATTTCAAGAAGCGGAGAATATATTTTAATAAGAGTATATTTTAATGTAAAGAATATCGATATAAACATTAATATATCAATATTAATTCGGATTTTCTAATACACAGAGTATCCATTTTCTATCTTATTTCCTATCCAGTTAAGATAACAGATTTCATGATAATGGATTGACCCTGTTGATCATCACGTACATATATATTATATCCTCTTTATCTTCTTCGACTAGTTTTATCTTAAAACAAACATTAGTAGTTTCTAAAAGAGTTTGAATAATTAAACTAAAATTCGACTGTTGAATCCAAAATTCATTCAAACGCCGATATTTTAAATTACATAGAAAGAACGAAATGTTCTTTTTTAAGTATATTTTAACATTAGAAGAATATTAATCTAAACATTAATACATCATTATCAATTTGAAATTCTCTAATATCTTATCCAATTTAGTTTCCCGTTGAAGATAACAGATCCCATGATTTGATTTATATATAATCACAATGTATACTTAGATCTTCTTTGTCTTCCTCGATAAAGTTCTATTTTAAGACAAACAATTATCGCCTAGTCATCAATTCCGAAGACTTCCGTTTGACGAAGACAACTTTGAAGCATCGTCGATATGCTAATCGTACGACTACATCGAGTCAACGCGGACATTGTCTTTATCCGAAATTACCGGCACTACAATATCTCCAGTCCGTTGATCGAACACTCCTCCCCCTCTTCTCCCCCGCCGCCCTCTCTACCTCTCTAATTTGTTTGCCCATCATGAACATCATCCATCGGACGATCTCCCTTTCTCCTCCCGCGCTCCTCTTTCTCTCGTCGGATTTTTTTGTTATCTTCTCTTCCCCTATATACGACCGGTCTTATAACATCGGGACTGGTCGGGCTAATCTCCTGGCACCCGATCGCAGAGCGGTGATTAGACTCTGTATTAGGATTAGAGCCTGTGGAGATCTCTCCCTCCACCGATTCCAAGGTGCCTTCCATCACTCAGACCGCGGCCAGGAATGCGATTTCACTCAGAACCGAGTTGTCTGTCGATACTCTCGATATATAAATTCCCTTCCGTTGTCTACTCACCACGTGATCGTTTCATCCACGTCCGTGAATCCTCGAACGTTTGAATTCGCAGACTTTCTTGACTTCTTGATTTCTGAATACCGAACTGTGTCGTATTCCTCAGTTTCTCGAATTCAAATATTGAATCTAAAGTTTAGAGGATTTGTTGAGATTCGAAGCTTCACAAAAAGTGAAAAAATCCGAGAAAGTCCAAGAATACATTCAGAAACTATCAGTTCGATCCGAAAGACCGGTGGTTGCTGGATGAACGAAGCCGCGCTTTCTGAACACCCCTGCACGTGTTTTATAATTCCGAATTGATATTCCGTGCTGATGTTCCTCGATGTTCAAATACCCAGAAACTCTTCGTGAAATTGTATTCAGATTCGAACGAATCTCGGATTTTAATTGAACTATTTGAAATGAATAGAGTTATCCCTTCATGGCTCGCTATCCGAATGAGATCATTGGGAGTCGGAGCGCAGAAGGCCGTGTTTGCGTTCACGTGTCGTTATCATGCACGTTGTGCATTTCCCCTCATTTATTTCCGCGCGCGCGATCGCGCGCCCGGACGTCGAAAGCGCCCTGAGGGCAGAGAGCCCGGTGAGAAAGAGGAGGAGGAGGAGGAGGAGGAGAGATCTTTGATCGGCGCCGAGACGCAGCTGTTTCGTTTATCTCGCGACAGGAACAGGATCCGCGCAGGTCGTTTCGCCCGCGAACAGGACCTTCGAGAGACGTTATCGTCGCGCTCCATCTGTCACCGTCTCGGTTTCCTCCGCCGCGCTGCCGGGCCGGCGATTTTTTTCCGTTCCACGTTAAAACCCGGTAACGAAGGAGGAGGAGGAGGAGGAGAAGATGGGAAAGAGAGGGAGAAGAGAGAAAGCACGGGGGAACGGCCGATTGTCGATAGGGGTGGCGAAGAGTAACGTCGCCGCGCCACCTCGCAAATTGGTAGCGGAGAAAGCTTCGGCGATTTACAAGCCGCCGCTTTTATTTTGCTCGTATAATCATGGACGAATAAAAAGATTCTTCTTCAAGGGATACGTTTGGAAGAGGCGTATCTTAGCAGCCTAATTGATAAATAGTCACGGTGAATTAAAAAAGCAATTTCTCGAAGAATTAAGAGAATTTAATTTCTCTATGTCGCCTAAAATAATAAAATAATTTTAAAAAACTAATTCGCGAATATGTAAATAATTAGCACATTTGACAGAGTAAAATTTAGGACAACTATGAAAATAATCAAACTATGAAAACGATCGGATCAGTAATAAGTACTTAAATGAGTAAATAAGTGAAGTAGCGATAAACGTTATTACTGTTATTAGCCAGAGGCAAGAAAAAAAAGGGAAAAAATTAAATTAATTAGACATGTCACTTTCAGGATGTAAATAGTACGTCGCTGGTCGGACTCGCGGAGCGCGAGAACCGCTCAACGATCCTTTCCGGTTTTCCGGAAAATCGATCAGGGCTCGTCGCTTCCGCGTGCCAGATACGACGGTTCCCCCGTACGGCGCATCCCCGTGTCCGTTCGTCATCCCTCGAAATGTCGAAAGTGTCGATCCGGTGACCATCGGCCGGTCGCGCGGGAACGAGGTGGAACGAGGAGCGCAGAGCCGAAAGGTAACGAGACCGGGTAGATCGACCGGATCAGATAAGGCCGGGCAGGACCGGCCGGTCCAGATCTCACGAGATAGGAGAATTTAATAACCTGCTACGCGGTGCGCGCGGGGGGAACGGTGGAGGAGGAGGCGAAACGGGAGGGGGGGGGACGTGTGGGAAGGGGGGTGGCAATAATATCGGGGAGATATCGATCTTTAATTAGGCACGCAGCGCGCGGGAACGCGAGATTAGATCTAAGCTAGACGAGAAGCGAGTTCTGGTCATCTCCCTCTCTCCCTCCCCCCCTCGCCCACTTCCTCTCATCCTTCCCCTCGGCCCGTCCGTGGATTTGGCGGAGGATCGAGCGGCCTGATCCAGATCCGCTCTCTCGGTCGCCATTCAAATTGCCCACGAAAGAATAAAGGGACACACGATGCTATCGGGGGACCGTCGGGAGGAGGGGGGAGGAAGAGAAAGAGACGGAGGTTACCTCGCACGAATATTCCGTAAGACTAATTGAAAATTTGAAGGATGCTGATCTCTGCGCAGATATTACCTACATTTTAATGGTTCGCGTGGGTGGCGGATAGAATTGTCTCGTCGGAACGTGTCTATCCGGGGGATCGAGATTGGCGTCGAGATCTAGAGCGAGAGGAGGGGGTCTCGTCGAGGTTGCACGAAGATCGCTGCGATCTGGCGAGCTCGGAGATGACGAAGCGATATCGCTCTCGCGAGAACGAGTATTGTAATTTTCATTATTACACAGAAATAAACCGGAATACATTTAAAAGGAAACAAAGACTACTGTTAAAAACGAGCGCGATTTATCGTAGTTTAAAACGACACTCCCCTCAGACGCGCTGTTGAGCGTAAACCGGAAACGGAAATAAACGGAACCACAGCGATCAAACAGCGTAAAATATAGAAAATAAAGAAATTTAAAAGAATTGAAAAGAATTTCTAGAAAAAAATTAGAATGTTATCGCTTCCATTAAAACGTTATCAGAGATCGCTTTTGATGAATTTCAACGGAAAAAATTATATATTCTCGTACAAATAAAACTGGAAAAGTCTTTCGATACAAAAACGTCTTAAATTAATATTAAGTATAAAGTAATTAATATTAAAGCGGGACTTTTAATGTGGTAGAATAAGAGGACAATCTCTCCAAGAATGATTTGTATTTTCTTTTTTTAAGATTGCTTACTCGGATCGCCTCTTGACTTCATTGTTACTTTTACCTCGAGACTCCCCGTATTATCGAAACGACTTGATTCCCGATACTTGTACATCGTCGTGGCAGAAATCGTGAGGTCGCGCAAAAAGGAGCGAGTCGACCGGATCTGAATTTCGATGCTCGCAGCACGAGCGCGTGTTCACGCTGCACGCACGTTGAATATGCAGACGCGGGATATGGTTTATACGTGTCGACGATTAAGCCCGAAGACATTCGGACCTTCATTAAGAGGTAAGCGGCACATCGACATCGCGAGGCAGACACGTCTGTCGATATGCCGCCGCATTTCTCGTTTCTCCAAACTTTGTCGCGTACTACTTCAAAAAAATCACGTTATATGATTAATTATATTATCATTTAATTATCCTCGAATTATTCTTAAATAGATTGAGCCATTACAATTTAAGTATAGTGCGTCCAAGTATTTTCGTACAAGCTGTCCGATAAGCATCTTTCGCGGATAGAATAATAAGAATTCGATTGAAATTGAAACGGCATCGACGAGAGCGGATTATTGACACGATAACAGTCGAACGGCGAACGAACAACCTCGGGAGGACCGATAGGACGGAGAAAAAGCCGATGGCGAACAGTGTGTCCAGCGAAAGCGAGGAAGGGTGGTCGGGGGGAAGGGCGAGGCACCGCGGCCCCGCCGTCCATTGATAATTATTCATTCAGGCGAGTCGCGCGGCGCGGTCAGATACCGATCTTAAAACGTCGGGCCGGAGAGAGGAGGCCAGGCGAGAAGTGTCCCGTCCCGAAGAGATACGAAATCTCGGGTGTCGTTTCGCCGTTCGTTGTCGTCCCTCGGCCACTCCGTCCGTCGGCGCGCTCAGGAAGGGCGGAGGGCGGTAGGGGGGGGGGGGGAGGCAGCAAAGGCCTTAATGTATGCGCGTCGGGAGCTCCCGCCGAGCGATAATTGCCCGATGTGGCATTGCCTCCTCCTCGTGGCAACGAGCACTGGTCACGTCTCAATGTTTTTAAACCACGTTCACAGAACGCGAAACGCCGAACGGAAACGCTTGTCGATCTTTGCGATGGCTCCTTGTATCTCGCATTCGCGTTTCAGCGAATTGTAGGATTACACCCGCCGGTGTACGGGGTGTTTTAGGTAAAAGAGGAAAAGAAAGACTTTTCCAGTCCTGATCAAGATCCCTTAGTGTCGTTAATTAAAGTCAAATTGAAGAAAAAAAGGAAAATTATGATGTGTCGAAGTCGAATTGAACAAACTAATGATTAAAACTGAACTGAAAAGCTGACGGTTAAAATAAATCGAAGAAACGGATTATGATCGGGGAAATTTACTCGAGCAGTAAACATCATGGAATCTCAATGTAGCATTAATGGGACTGACATATTGTGAAAGATTAAAAGAATAATAATAATACTTTTAAAACAATTGTATAACAATTATATGCATTGTTGTTATTTTAAACAATTATAAGTACTCCAATTAAATTTTTAATAGTAAACCTTCGATAAAAATTATTTAAAAGTAATTAAAGAATAATATTACGAAATAACAGATAAAGTTGATTGAAGAATATCTTAAAAATAAATTTTTGATATAAAAAGGAAAAGGTATTTTTAGTATATTTAAAGGACAAGCTTTTAGCACCTGTTTATCCTTCTAAAACAATACGTCGGCATGTTTTACCCTTCCATCCCCCCGTGGCTCAAGACCTATTGATGCTTCGGGAGAACACCGGTTCCCCCTCTTCGGAGTGTCGTCTCTCAGCCACAAATGGCGTAATGGGGTGTTAAAGGCCCATAGAGGGCCGGCGGGGTGCCGGAGGGCGGTTATTTACGAGCGTGTCCAGCGCGGCAATCTTGCGCGCGTTGCAACGATGCACGTCGTCGCCGTTGTTGGCCCGACGTTAGGATCGCGGTTAAGCGCCGCTGTTATATCTCAGTGTAACCAGGCGCCCCGCGAGAGCGCATTTACGCGCGCGACCCTTCCGTCCCCTTGTCCCTCGCGGAGAGATCACAATGTCGTACGTAAGTACATGAAGCACGGACCCGGCCGGGACATAAACCAGCCGGACACGTGGAACGAACGGGCAGGAGGGATTCGGAGCGGGGAGAAAGATGGGATGAGGTTCCTCTCGACGGAGTACAAAAGAGGATATAAAAAAAATATCAATTTATTGTCATGGAGACTTAAAGATATAATACATACGATGCGTAGTAGATCTATTGTTAAAAGGATTATAGAATTCTTCAATAGATAAAGACTAGAATAATAGATAAAGACACAGTGGGAAACCTCCTGTTGGTAAAGGAGGAAGAAAACTTTGATTGATAAAAATCATTTGTTGCATATAAATATAATAGAAAATATATTAATATTATATGTTAGAAA